>CM065701.1:39198668-39281299 GCA_017654935.2 Phymorhynchus buccinoides
AACACAACAAAACCTTCCAGAAACAAAAACCCATCACCTAAATAAAACCCATCAACTTTCTCGCCATCACCACGACTAAATTATGTTTCCTGTTCCCTGTTTCCTGTCGTGATTTTGCAGCCTAAGGACCTCGATGTGGTCGAGTCGCAGCACCGAGAACGCATCCAGGCCGCCCGCCGGATAAAGCGCAGCAAGTCGGCGCACAGCCACCGCAGCTATTCGGTGGACTCCCGCGTCGAGGAGGAGCCAGCCCACACGTGCCTGCCCAGCTGCTTCCGGGGCGCGCGCCAGCGCGACCGCGACCGCGACCACCTGTACCGGTCGCGCAATGACACGTCGGTCTCGGACTTCCCCTCGCCGGACTCCAACCCGCCGTCCTACGAGGGAGCCTACGGGGGGCCCGCTGCCGGGGGAGGAGGAGGAGGAGGAGGTCCGGGTGGTGGTGGGGACGTGCGCTCTCGGTCCTGGTCGTCCAACAGCAAGAGCCTGCCCGAGGACGGCGTAGACCACAACCGGGAGGAGCGCACCGCTCTGCTGGTGGACATTGGCCACCAAGGCCCTAGGTCAGTATTGTGGCTATGCACGGGGTTTCTATTTATTTAGGTGGACATTTAGCTGGCTAGGTCCTAGGTCAGAAAAGCCTTATCTTGTAGGGTGGACACTGGCCACCAAGGTCCTAGGTCAGTATTGTGGCTATGCATGTGGGGTTGTTGTTTTTAAATTTATTTAGGTGGCCCTAGGTCAGTATTGTGGCTATGCACGGGGTTTCTATTTATTTAGGTGGACATTTAGCTGGCTAGGTCCTAGGTCAGAACAGTCTTATCTTGTAGGGTGGACATTGGCTAGCAAGGCCCTAGGTCAGAATTGTGGCTCATGCATGTTTTTTTTAATAAATAATTTATTTAGGTGGACATTTAGCTGGCTAGGTTCTTCCTAGGTCAGAAAAGTCTTATATTGTAGGGTGGACATTGGCCAGCAAGGCCCTAGGTCAGTATTGTGGCTATGCATGTGGGTTTTTGGGTTTTTAAATTTTTTTATTTAGGTGGACATTTAGCTGGCTAGGTCCTGGATCAGAAGTCTTATATTGTAGGGTGGACATTGGCCAGCAAGGCCCTAGGTCGGTATTGTGGCTTGTTTTGAGAGAAACAAGAGAGAGAGAGAGAGAGAGAGAGAGAGAGAGAGAGAGAGAGAGAGAGAGAGAGAGAGAGAGAGATGGTCGGAAAGTACAGACAGGCATACACATACATACACTTTATACACATACACATACATATACTTTATACACATACACATACATGCACTTTATGCACATACACATACATACACTTTATACACATACTTATACATACACTTTATACACTTGCACATACATACACTTTATACACATACATGCACTTTATGCACATACACACACTTTATGCACATACACACACTTTATGCACATACATGCAATTTATACACATACACATGCTTATGCACACACACATGCACACACTTTATACACATACATGCACTTTATACACATACAGACACTTTATACACATACATACAATTTATACACATACACATACATACACTTATACACATACATACACTTTATACACATACACATACATACAATTTATACACATACATGCACTTTATGCACATACACATACATGCACAATCACTTCAGTGGTTGTTTTCTTTTCAATTGTCTTAAGATTGTTTGGCTGTGAATGATAATGGGTAAATATGGCCTTCTAATTTTTGTTTGGAAGACTTTGTGAAAAGAAGTTCCAACATAACAAAATTATAAGAAGTGTGCGTAACTACAGACTACAGTTGGCTTAGTTACTTTATGACTAACTAGCAGCTATGCCCCACGCTTGCTACGCCCTGCGCTCGCTTTGCGGCAGCTTTTCCAAGGCACAGGTCTTTAGAATAGCAGTTGCCAGAATAGCAGTTCTAAATGTCTCCCACTGTAGTCCATGTTTACGGAGCCCCCTCGGCTATCACTCTCACTGTGCTATTGGCCCCTTCAAAATGTATCCCACTGTAGTCTATGTTTACGGAGCCCCCTCAGCTCTCACTCTCACTGTGCTATTGGCCCCTTCAAAATGTCTCTCACTGTAGTCTATGTTTACGGAGCCCCCTCAGCTCTCACTCTCACTGTGCTATTGGCCCCTTCAAAATGTATCCCACTGTAGTCTATGTTTACGGAGCCCCCTCAGCTCTCACTCTCACTGTGCTATTGGCCCCTTCAAAATGTCTCTCACTGTAGTCTATGTTTACGGAGCCCCCTCAGCTCTCACTCTCACTGTGCTATTGGCCCTTCAAAATGTTTTCCACTGCATTCCCCTGTTAATGCTAATCACAAATACATATTACTAGCGCAACGCCGAGTCCCAGTAACGCCTAGTAACGGTAACGCCAAGTACTGGTAACGCTGAGTACAGCAAATTTGAAGCGATTCGGTTAAGAAACGGCGGAGTCGTATAGCGCGCGCGTTTCTGAACCGATTCGCTTCCGGGTTGGTACACGGATAGTCACCGTCCCCGGTGATCTTCCTGCCAAATTCAAAGGCAATCGGTCCAGAAACACCGGAGATACGGGCGCCGAGAGGCCGGCGGATGCGCGTTTCGCGCATTTGCCGAACCGCGCAAATGACACGGCCGCCTCGGTAGCCGTTGCCATCGGCCCGTTAGGGCTCACAGCAAATTTGAAGCGATTCGGTCGAAAAACGGCGGAGTTATAAGGCCCGTTTCGTGTTTCAGACACACACACACACACACACACACACACACACACACACACACACACACACACACACACACACGGGACACTTGCCAAATTACTATATGATGGTTGTAGTGGTCTAACGCCAACAGTTTTGAAATTATGAGCATTCGTTTTCGGAACCCCCTCAGCTCTCACTCTCACTGTGCTATTGGCCCCTTCAAAATGTCTGCCGCTGGGTTTCTGCTGTGATGCTGATCATCATATAATGAAAAGCCAACTGTCCGTCCGTGTGTGTGTGTGTGTGTGTGTGTGTGTGTGTGTGTGTGTGTGTGTGTGTGTTCCATATCCACCGGCCTCTCGGCGCCCGTATCTCCGGCATTTCTGGCCCGATTGCCTTCAAATTTGGCAGATAGATGACCGGGGACGGTGACTATCTGTGTGCTGAACCGAAAGCGAATCGATTCATAAACGCGCGCAATATACGCCGCTTCACCTTTTCACAAATAACTCCGCCGTTTCTTAACCGAATCGCTTCAAATTTGCTGTCAGGCTTACTGTGGCAGCAAATTTGAAGAGAATCGGGAGAGCGCGTCACTCTCAGAGCAGCGCCAACGGGAAACGGGGCCTTATAACTCCGCCGTTTCTTAACCAAATCGCTTCAAATTTGCTGTACTCAGCGTTACCAGTACTTGGCGTTACCGTTGCTAGGCGTTACCGTTACTTGGGAGAGCGCATCAATCTCACAGCAGCGCCAACGGGAAACAGGGCCTTATAACTCCGCCTTTTCTTAACCGAATCGCTTCAAATTTGCTGTACTCAGCGTTGCCAGTACTTGGCGTTACCGTTACTATGCGTTACCGTTGCTAGGCATTACCGTTACTAGGCGTTACCAGTACTCGGCGTTGCGCTAGTGAATATAATACATTATATGGTTATATGGATCTAATGCTGAGTTTTGAAATTATGGGCATTTTTATCCGGACAGACCGTCATCATGTAACAGCTTCAAGGTCAAATGTAAAGGTCAAGATCAAGTGGCTTTCAGGATCTGAATAGGTTGTGATATGCTGATCAAGAATAATTATATATGGTTATAGGGGTCTATGGCCAACGGTTTGTGCACAATCGCCTGGACAGACAGACAGACAGACACACAGACACACATTGTTGCCGATGATGGTAGTCATGATGAGCCACGTGTTAATAATCAGTGTCCATTGCAACGGACGAACTCTCGTAAGGTTCCGGTCGGAAGAGAATATTCTACCTCATGAAATAATTACTCATTCCTCATTCGAATTGTTTGCTGTTTGGGAAAGATTCGCCCCTAAATATATTCAGAGGCGTCTTGTGGCATGCAGAAAGAACAGAGGATTCATCATTAAATAGTGATGTCAGGGATATTTTTCTAATATTTATTATTATTATTTTATTTTTTTAAATTTTTTATATCGTCCGCCATTGTGAATTTTACGAAACTAAGTGGCATGGCTTTGTACATCGATTTCTCGGCAAATATGTAGATTTACACCCTCCTGCTCTATTTCTTGGTTCTTTCCGTGGTTAGGGTTAGGGTTAGGGTTAGGATGGTTATAGTTCGCATGCTAAGGGTACTTATTTCATGGGAGCTACTTATTTCTCATGACACCGGTCTTATTAGTTCTCATAACCCAACCGATCAAGGAGTAGGCTAAGAACCATGTCAGGGATGTCAGACGAGTCAACCAATGTGCACCACGTGCTTTCAATTAGGGGAAGAGGTGCCCGGAAAGTGCAAAAAGCGAAAGTCCTCGACTGAAGCAGACTTACTTGTGGCGGTGCCATAGCCGATGAAGTTTAACCGAGGCGTGGTCACCGCTACAGCTATCTGTATTAATACAAAATCGGGACTTTACTGGTTTCGTACTGCCTCCGGGCATTGCCTCCAGTATTGTTCCCACCATATTTGTATCTACAAATGTCCCATATGTGTCTGATTCAGACCAAGAGGACGTAAAACACCATTTTCGTCGTCTGAAGCATTGGCTAAGACTAATGATTCCTTATACTTGATCGCAGGCAGTGGAACGGTGAGTAGGTCCAGAGACTAGGGTAGATCCTACCAGAGAATGGAGAAAGGTTCTACATTCTCTTGACCTATACTCTCTGCATTACTTCTGCTGTAATTACACTTTTTGTACAGCCCCGCTGGGCCTCCCATCGATACTTGCACAGGCTCTCTCTCTCTCTCTCTCTCCTCGTCTCTCTCTCTCTCTCTCTCTCTCTCTCTCTCTCTCTCTCTCTCTCTCTCTCTCTCTCTCTCTCTCTCTCTCTCTCTCTCTCTCTCTCTCTCTCTCTCTCTCTCTCTCTCTCTCTCTCTCTCTCTCTCTCTCTCTCTCTCTCTCTATTCTCTCTCTTCTCTCTCTCTCTCTCTCTCTCTCTCTCTCAGGCTCTCTCTCTCTCTCTCTCTCTCTCTCTCTCTCTCTCTCTCTCTCTCACTTGCACAGGCTCTCTCTCTCTCTCTCTCTCTCTCTCTCTCTCTCTCTCTCTCTCTCTCTCTCTCTCTCTCTCTCTCTCTCTCTCTCTCTCTCTCTCTCTCTCTCTCTCTCTCTCTCTCTCTCTCTCTCGTAAATCCTTAACTTGTTTTTGTTTGTGATGTAGTATCCGCATCATGATATATTCTATTGTTCTAATGATTGTGTTCCTTACCTTTTTGCTTTAGTTGTGTGCATATTAAGTGCACCTCCAAATGTGCATAGGTCGGTGGCCTCACATTAAAAAATTCATTGCGTCATTGCGTCTCTCTCTCTCTCTCTCTCTCTCTCTCTCTCTCTCTCTCTCTCTCTCTCTCTCTCTCTCTCTCTCTCTCTCTCTCTCTCTCTCTCTCTCTCTCTCACTCTCTCTCTCTCTCTCCCCCTTTCCCTCCAGGGCGCTTCACTAGCACCCATCCATAAGGTCATGGTTATGTGTTAAGTTTGGTTATGTGTAAGCCCGAAAGGGTTTTGGCCCAATGAGCTATTTAGGTAAAGTTATGGGCCTTAGCCCTTGACACAAGATGACGTTCCATTCGAAGGCATTTTCTCAGCGACGGCGAACTCACTCTCTCTTTCTTTTTTCTCTCTCTCTCTCTCTCTCTCTCTCTCTCTCTCTCTCTCTCTCTCTCTCTCTCTCTCTCTCTCTCTCTCTCTCTCTCTCTCTCTCTCTCTCTCTCTCTCTCTCTCTCTCTCTCTCTCTCTCTCTCTCTCTCTCTCTCTCTCTCTCTCTCTCTCTCTCTCTCTCTCTCTCTCTCTCTCTCTCTCTCTCTCTCTCTCTCTCTCTCGCGCGCGCGCGCGCGCGCCCCCCCCCCCCCCCCCCCTTAAGCAAGAAATCCCATTTCTCTTCTCTTTTAAACTACAGACATTTTGTATCAATTAAATGTAATCGATAGACGCCCAGCCACATTACAACGCACCCCTATAACCGTTCATTTGAAAGAAGCTTTCGCACGCAAGAGGAAACATAAATAAATGCGAAACGTTTTTTGGCCTTCTTTTTTTTTTTTTAACCCTTTCACCGCCAGCCATATTTCAGCCCAAAATGTCCATTAAAATTACCTGGGTAGAGAACAAAATCCATCTGCAGTATTGGGGATTCTTCTGTGACATATATAAAAAATAAGGTCTATCCTTACTTCCCAAAACTAAGACAATAGGGTCTTTGGATAATAGACCCCAATTTGATGCTTTTTTAGTGACATAGGTGTTAAATAACTGTGGTGCTAAAATGCGACTTTTGGCGGTGAAAGGGTTAAATTAACCTCACCATCTCTAATATAATACGCTAAGGCCCGTAGTGTAACAGAACGTAAAAGCTCGGATACCGCGTACATGTCGGAATTTTGCTGGCCATACAGTTCCAGAAGAACGCGTTGGGACGCGATTCTGCTATGTCTGGTTCAAAATTTTGCGTTTGAAAGTTGTTGGGTTTTGGGGGGGTGGGGGTGGGGGGGTGGGGTGGAGGATGGAGGATGTCTTTCTTTATCCTCTTTGGGGAAAAAAAAAGATATGGTGGCAATGGTTAACCTGGCTCGCCAATTTGACCGCCAGGTGGCACAGCGCTCGAGTGGGGCTAATCCTCTCTATATTCTTAGTTGGGGATAAAATAGAGAGAGAAGGGGGGAGGGGAGATGAGTCCTTCTCTCTCTCTCTCTCTCTCTCTCTCTCTCTCTCTCTCTCTCTCTCTCTCTCTCTCAGTCTCACTACGCCCAACTAAGAATATCGCGCGCTAAGCCCCACTACTGGTTTGACTGCCCCCTGGCGGTAAGATGCGCGTCCTAAGTTGCTCATAGGGAAAGAAAGAGAGTAAGAAAGAAAGTAAAAAAGGACGTAGTTGCAAGAAAAGTCACGTATACTTTACTACGGTCATAGTAGGGTCTCTGCAGTCTCCGTGGCTGTTACGTATAATAATAATAATAATAATAATAATAATAATAATAATAATAATAATACGATGGCTTAGAGTCAAAACGGACTATCTTTAGATAGTCCATTGATTTATTATTGATGTTATTACAAAACCCTTTCACCGCCAATGTCGCATTTTAGCACCGCAATGGTTTTACACTCATCTTACTAAAAAAAAAGGCATCAATTCAGGGCCTGTTATCCAAAGACCCCTTTTTTTTCTTTTTTTTGGGAGGTAAATTAGGTATCTTGAAAGTAATTTGTGACCACTAGGACCTTTGCGCACAGGAACAACAAGTCTGTGGGGTTTTTCTTCTTTCTATTAAAGGACCTTTTTCCTACCCGAAAGCTTGATTTGTTGTTCCGGAGGTAAATTAACTGTGTTATACATGTCACAGAGGAATTCGCAATATTACAGATATTTTATGTTCTCTACCCAGTTAAGTTTAATGGTATTTTGTGGCTGAAAAATGGCTGGCGGCGAAATGGTAAAAGACAGCAAATAATATAAAATGGGGAATAGGCTTTTTCTATTTCTGCAGTCTTTTTTTTTTTTATACAAGTTATTAGTTTTCACAATAATTTCAATAATACGTCAATGGGCTCTCTAAAGATAGTCCGTTTTGACTCCAAGCCATCGAAATAATAATAATAATAATAATAATAATAATAATATTTTTATTTTTTATTATACCGTATTATGGCACGGGGCAATTTCACGGTTGGGAGGCCCCCCGAGTCAAGAAAGGTCTTTTTTCATTGGGCAAGCCATAATTATGTGCCTCATCCCGGGCCCCTGTGGTTCATGCGGAAACGATCACGCTTACCACTGGCTTTGGCAGGTAGCTAGCAAGCTTCACAGTCTGAGCCGTTTTTACCACCTATAAGTCCGCCAAGGTGCTCTGCGTCATTGTCTTTGCTTCAGGTGAATAGTGTTTGCCTGTCTGTCGTTTCCGACAATGACTGCCAGATAGCAGAGGGGGTAGCAACTATTCCGGCGGGCTGGGCCAACATGTGCCACCCCCACCACACACCCCCACCACCACCCCTACATTTCTCGGCTCTCCCCCGCATTTTCACACTTGCCTTTCTTACCAAACATTAAGGTGTATTTTATGAACCTTTTCAGCTAATTATCTTTGTTGAATAATTAATCGCAGTCATGATAAAGGCCATTATCTAATAGGACCCCCACCCACCCCCATCCCCCTATGTATACTTAGTGCAGTGCACACAACAGCCGCAGAACATTAATATTTTGTCACAGTCCTGGTTCATTGCGGTTTTTTCCGTCTTGCCTTTATCTTCTACTATTACTGAATGCATGTGTTTCATTATGTAAAATGGATGAAAATTAGTGTTAAATATAGCAAACGATAGAGGATGAAGTACTCAATCTGCAGTAAGAAAGGCAAGACTGAAAAACTGGTGGAAACAACCGAGAAATGGAGGGGTGGGGTGGGGTGCACCTTTACCAGGGTGAATCACGCGGTCAACGTGGTTTGAGGACAGCCGCGCCGGTGTGAAGAGAATATTCTACTCCATGAAATAATTACCCTTTCCTCATTCGAATTGTTTGCTGTTTGGGAAAGATTCGCCCCTAAATATATTCAGAGGCGTCTTGTGGCAGGAAGAACAGAGGATTCATCATTCAATAGTGATAAGTCAGGGATATTTTTCTAATATTTATTATGATTTATTTTTGTATTTTTGTATATCGTCCGCCATTTTGAATTTGACGAAACTAAGTGGCATGGCTTTGTACATCGATTTCTCGGCAAAGATGTAGATTTACACCCTCCTGCTGTATTTCTTGGTTCTTTCCGTGGTTAGGGTTAGGGTTAGGGTTAGGATGGTTATAGTTCGCATGCGAAGGGTACTTATTTCATGGGAGGTACTTATTTCTCATGACACCGGCATTGGGGAAGCTCCCCAAAGCCAACAGTCCCTTTGGCTGCAGAACGAGAGCCGCGGCAGTGCAAATCCCCCCCCCCCCCCCCCCCCCCCCCCCCCCCCCCCGCCCAGTTAGAAAGTCATACTCTTATTTATTTGTGTCTTGTCTCTGTAGCTTGGATCTCCCGCTGTTTTGTTAAGAGTGTAGTATAGTGAATTCATATTGCATGCATGTATTATAATGTTCATGTGTATTTTGTTTAAATGTTATTTGTAATTGTAAGGCGCATATACGTGGTATTCATTATTATTATTATTATTATTATTATTATTATTTTTTTTTTTTTTTTTTTTTTTTTTTTTTTTTTTTTTTTTTTTTATATTATTATTATATTATTATTATTATTATTATTTTTATTATTATTATTATTATTATTATTATTATTATCTTTCACGAAAGACTAACGAATGTATAATTACCAAGAATATGGTAATCCTGTATGGAGCCCTAACGTAAGAAAGCATATAGATTTCATTGAAGGTATGCAGAGACGATTCACAAGATGTATAATTGGCACTCGTGACCTTAATTATGAAGATCGTTTAACCCTTTTCACCGCCAGCCATTTTTTAGCCAAACATTTCCATTGAGCTTACTTGGCTACAGAAAAGATTTCATCTGCAATATTGTGGGATTTCTTTGTGACACATTTAGAATACGGTCAATCCTTACTGCTCAAAATTAGGAACACAATGTCATTGAATAAGAGACCCTGATTTCAAGGGTTTTAATGACATCGGTGCAATCATTGTGGTGCAAAAATGCGACATTGGCGGTGAAAGGGTTAAAGTGATTGAAGTTACCTAGTTTAGAATATAGAGGAGAGTGACAGGTGACATGATATAAGTTTTTAAAAAAATAAAGATTATGCATGGATTATATGATTCCTCAACTACTACTCAACTCTTTGAATTATCTAGTCACAATGATGCTACAAGAGGTCACATTTTAAAACTAACCAATACCCGACAATACATTCCATTCGTTTTTTTACAAACAGAATCATTCATATAGTAAAAAGCCAACTGTCCGTGTGTGTGTGTGTCTGTGTGTGTGTCTGTGTGTGTGTGTGTGTGTCTGAAACACGAAACGGGCCTTATAACTCCGCCGTTTTTCGACCGAATCGCTTCAAATTTGCTGTGAGCCCTCACGGGGCGATGGCAACGGCAACCGAGGCGGCCGTGTCATTTGCGCGGTTTCGCAAATGCGCGAAACGCGCATCTGACGGCCTTTCGGCGCCCGTATCTCCGGTATTTCTGGACCGATTGCCTTCAAATTTGGCAGATATATGACCGGGGACGGTGACTATCAATGTGCCAAACTGGAAGCGAATCCATTACTTAGGCGCATAACAGCAGCATGATGCAAAACGGGCCTTATAACTCCGCCGGTTTTCAACCGAATCGTGTCAAATTTGCTGTCAGGCTTGCTGTCACCGGGTTAAAGCCTGGCAGCAAATTTTAAGAAAATCGGGAGAGCGCGTCAATCTCAGAGCAGCGCCAACGGGAAACGGGGCTTTATAACTCTGCCGTTTCTTAACGAAATCGCTTCAAATTTGCTGTACTCAGCGTTACCAGTACTTGGCGTTACCGTTACTAGGCGTTACCGTTACTAGGGAGAGCGCATCACTCTCAGAGCAGCGCCAACGCAAAACGGGGCCTTATAACTCCACCGTTTCTTTACCAAATCGCTTTAAATTTGCTGTACTCAGCGTTACCAGTACTTGGCATTACCGTTACTAGGCGTTACCGTTACTAGGCGTTACTGGTACTCGGCGTTGCGCTAGTAATACATTAATGGAATAGTTTGCCCCATGATACCGTCAATGCACCATGCCTTTAAAACTCACATTGATAAAGAATTAGCTACACTTATGTTTTCTAACAATTTGGACAGACTTGAATGGTAAAGTTTAGGGTTAGTTATGTCATAAATAAATCCAGGGCCATAAAGACAATAAAGTTCTGAACAAAGAATTTGCCACTAATGAAGGCAAAAGGCTTACAGCCTGTAGCTAATCGTGAACTGTGAAGATGTGCCCCCCCCCCCCCTACATTTCTCGGTTCATTGTATTTTTCCGTTTTTGCCTTTCTTACCATACATAAAGCTGTATTTTAGGAACCTTTTTAGCTAATAACCTTTTTGGAATACTAACCCTATCCCTAACCCTAGCCCTAACCCTAACCCTACCCCCCAGCCTATAAGACGGAAAAACGCAGCGAACCACAACTGTGACAAATCGCGGTGTACTGCAGTACATAGTGGGGGTTTAGGGGGTTAGGGTTAGTATTCCAAAAAGAGAATTAGCTAAAAATGTTCATAAAATACAGCTTTATGTATGGTAAGAAAGGCAAAAACGGAAAAATACAATTAACCGAGAAATGCAGGGTGGGTGGGGGGTGGCACATCTTTACCTTTACTCCCCCCCACCCACCCCCTGCACACAAAACCCGCTCAATTAGAGTTAAGATTTTGTTTGCAATTAATGATACAGTTAATACCTAGCAACCTGTCAAGACTATTATTACAGGCACGTGCGTACCATGTTAATTGGCTTACATCTGCTGTCTTTAGTAGAACATAAGAATGTAGCTTAATGAAGTGGCATCATTTCCGCAGTTTGTTGCGTTGCACGAAAACAATGCTATCAAAAAGTCTGGACCTCCCCCCCCCTGAAGCATCGTGTGACGTTCCCCCCCCCCCCGCCCCCTCACTCCCTTAATTATTTCCTGCCCCCTTGCCCCTCCCCCTCATCTTAATTATCCCCCTCCCTCCTCCCCCCACCCCCGTCCCTCCTCCCCTCGCACCCCTCCAGCTGACAACAAGCTGGTGCAACACTTCATTCCTTTTTCGCTGACACCCCCAGCGGCTTGTCAAAGCGACAATGGGCTCTATACATGTAGTTGTGAGTGAGCTGTAATCAGCCTAGCCTACCCTACCCACATGTATGGAAATGTCAGCTTCCATATTTTTGGGGAACACCGTGCCAGCCAAACGACACGGCGTAAAAGCACACACGGCACGCACTCACACACACACACACACACACACACACACACACACACTCTCTCTCTCTCTCTCTCTCTCTCTCTCTCTCTCTCTCTCTCTCTCTCTCTCTCTCTCTCTCTCTCTCTCTCTCTCTCTCTCTCTCTCTCTCTCTCTCTCTTCCTTTTAGTATGTCCAAAATACACTTCTTTGCGTGCTGAGTTGATACCTCGTAAATACTTCCGATGTCCTTCATTGAACAAGATGACATTATTATTGTCGAATGAAAATGAAAATATAGTTCTTAGAGTTTGTAAATACGTGTATAAGGCATATAATATAGTCAGGCAAAATGCTCTGCAAGCACTTCAGTAATGTCTTGTTATTACATGTATGTCATAATTTTGTCAGCGTCAACTCCATTTGTATGGGCCTGTGGCCTAACAAATTAAATCATTTCAGACTTCAGACTTCAGACCTCTCTCTCTCTCTCTCTCTCTCTCTCTCTCTCTCTCCCCTCCCCCCCCGACAACTACTACCACCTTCCTTTTATTTCTCCCGACCCCCCATTCTTGTTACCGTTCCGGTCCCCAACTCCCAGTGGCATTCATGCCAGGCGTACCGGGAGGAAGCGCGCTGGTTGTTGCAGGTCATCAGTCAGGCGTGCACTTGAGGCCCTCTTGAGGCCTACACAACCAGCCTCCCGGTGTAGGCCTCTCTGTCGTCTCCGACTATGACGGCCAGATAGCAGAGGGAGCAGCTCTGCTATTCCGGTAGGCTGGGATGATATTTTGTTTATGTAAATCGGAGATGCCTTGCCCAAGGTAGGCCTACAGCCCCACTCTTTAAGAGAAAATAATGTTTTACGCCCTCTTTGGCCTTTCGGCCATGTGGGGAGCCACTCTTTAATTCGGCCACAAAGGGATTTATGTGATGACAGATAGCCGCTGGGGAAAGGTCCTCATAGGCCAACCAGCCTCGTTAGAGAGAGAAAAATAGAGTTTTTACGCCTTCTGGGTCAAAAGACCATTTGGGGCATTTGAAATTATAAAGATCCTGAAAAAAGTGGATTTTTTTAAATAAGATATGGGGTTTTTTTAAAGTTATAAAGTTGTTTTTTAATTGCGCATAAGTTTTTAATTGGGGGGTTTTTCTTTTAAAATTTATGTTTGTAATAAAATATTTTGTTTTGTAAAAGATATTTGGCTGTTTGCTTTTTTAAGTCTGGCAGATTGGAGGAAGTCTAATTAAAAAAACCCAGGGCTACTGTTTAAAATTCATGCTTTACGCTCAAGTGAGCATTTGTTTTTAAAATCCATGTTGTGCTCAAAAGAGCTTTATTATTAAAATTCTTAAGAGGCATAGGCCTGTATACAAAACTGTACAAAGTTAATGATCAGATGCCAGCCCCGTTGAATGAAAAATGGTGTTTTACGTCCTCTCGGTCATAGACACACATGGGACATTTGTAAATACAAAGATGGTGGGAACAATACTGGCTGCAATGCCCGGAGGCAGTGCAACACCAGTAAAGTCCCGAGTTTTTAACAATATAGATATGTACTATATGCCAGCCCCGTTGTCTGCAGTACTGGCTTTTATATGGTGAAGACGCGGTAAAAAGCCCCCCAGAAGCCCATGCCAATTATCTCATGAAATAAAGAAACTTTCTGTCAAATTTGCCCATGAGACGAATGCTAAACATTAACACTCGTCTCATGGGCAAAATGTGACTGAAATTTGCTTCATTTCTTGAGATAATTGTCATGGGCTTCTTACCCGCCCGTGGGCTTTTTACCCCGTCTTCACCTACTGTGTCGGTACAAGCCTAAAAGAGGGGAGAGGAGGTAGGTAGGTCGGGCGGAGGGGTGGGTGTGTGGGTGTGTTGGGCTTCATGCGTGGAAAGGGGAGAGAGTAAAGGGAGGGAGGAGAGAGAGAGAGAGAGAGAGAGAGAGAGAGAGAGAGAGAGAGAGAGAGGAAACGACGGGCCCAATCAATTATTACAATGGCAGTCTTTCTTTCATGATAGACTGGGCTGGGAGTTATGTGAACCTTCTGGGAGCTGTCGGTGAATAATTGATAGCAGCAGACTGAACTAATCTTGTGCCAACGAGCGGGGGGGGAGGGGGGGCGGGGCTGGACCGTGTTTCGGATGGAGTCAGGCAGAGCAGTGTGGCCATACCAAGCTAGGCCTAGGCCTAGTGCTCTGTGGACCAGTAGTGCCGTTTTGGTGGGAGGGGCAGTTGCCCAGGCCGGGAGGTGCGCCCCCCCCCCCCCCCCCCCCCCATAGTGTCGCCTTGCCTCCAGTAGCCTATTGTTGTGGAATGGGGTCACTAGTTGTGAACTAAGCTGATTTGCTCCATCGATCGGCAGAGAGCAAGCCGGTGTGTGATCGATGTTGAAATGCTTTTTAAGTCCGTGGGAGCCAGGGTGACAACAATCTTGTATACTATGTAGAGTGTCATTTCAATGAGTGAGCTGCCATGCGCTTTGTTAGGCCACAGTAGCAGCACGGCAACTGACGTTGGTAGTAGCAACTATGGCCACTCTCGTGTCGGCTATTCTGGAAACGATGTAAGTAAAGTTCAACCATTAGTTTTTATTGCAGTATTTCGGGTAGATTATATATCTGTGTCACGATTCAGGCTGCCATTGTTAAATGTTAAACAAGATTTTATATTTCTGTTATGTTTCATTGGCTTTTTGCAGTTGCTGAATCCGATTTAAACGAGCATCGCAATATATTGTGACATGAAATAACATGTTTACTGGTTTGTTTTCAGAAGCCAACGAAGTCCAGCGGTTGTAGTAGACCTTGCAGTCCACACTCTTTCGTTTTCGTTGTCTGTTTATTGATTTTCAAGTGCTGTGCGGCTCGCGCGCGGCGAGAGGGAGGCTAGTCTATTTTGTCAGTTGGCGATGGTTTTGATCTGTATTGGTTTTTTTGTTTTACATAATGCTTCTAGTTTTGTTGTTGTTGCTGTTGTTGTCGTTTTAGGCTTAGTTGTATTATTTTACAGCTATGTTACTAAAGTCTGTCTACAATCATTTTGTTAGTTGTAATACTGTCACGAGCTTTTCGGGCTACTACACTCCACTTGTATCCCCCCACCCCCCTCCGCACCAGCCTAGACCATTTTCTACCTTCCTTTATTTGCAAAGGGCGAAGCCATCAGTTTCCCGATTGTCACCTTCTCTGTAGTAGCCTTGAAGTCAAACATCGGCGATTTTTCATAGCAGGCGTTTGATGTTGACTTGAATTGATCTTGTTGGTGTGCATTCCAGTGTGCTCTGAAAGTGAAAGGCAAAACTGAAGTTGTCGGTCGATCTATATAGGGCCTATCTTATATATATTATAGACTAGCTACTTGTAGTGTCGTTAGTAAGTTGCGACAGGAGCGGTGGGGTAGGCTAGGCCGAGCTAGGCCTAGTGTGGCGCTGGTCCAAGCATCGGCATTCACTTGTGGCACTGCAGGCGGTGTGTGGCTTTAGAGTTTATGCTTTGGCTGACATTTAGTCCTACACTATGCGCTGGGACGCGTGTCTGTTGCTGTTGTAGGCGTAGTAGTGGGGGCCTGTCATGAATGGCTTTGACTTTTATTTCGCTTCTGCTCTGTCAGCGTAGAAGAAGGCCTTCTGGTGTCAGTGTGTTGTGGTGCTTTGCTGTGCGCTGCATTGTGTTTGACGCTGGGTAGATAGGTCTAGACAGTATAAGCGCGCTCGCTAAAAACTGACACTGACTGTGTGTGCAGCAAGTGCGCGTGACGTCAAAACAATCGATACCATCCGGGGAACGAGCAGTATTATTTTTGTCGGCCATTTTGTCGATAATAATCGAATGTGGTGAAAACGTCAGTTTAAAAGGGGTGGTGGTAGATGCCAGGGATTACCCGGGCTCGCAGCGGGTGCGTGCTGGGGCCCCCGTGTGACAGGGCAGGATGGAGGTGGCGATGGCAGGGCTGGAGGGGAATGGGGGACCCATGTCAAACTACCGTGACAGTTATTCGAAACCTTTGCTCACACTGTCTAATCTTCCCAATTCCAGATCCTTTCCCAAGCTGTCCGACGAAGACAATGTCAATCTGGACGATGGGATGGGCCCGCCCGGGAGCGACTATGACTGCTGCGAGCGGGTCGTGATCAACGTCAGCGGACTACGCTTCGAGACGCAGCTGAAGACCCTGCAACAGTTCCCTGACAGCCTCCTCGGCAACCCGCAGAAGAGGAACCGATACTACGACTCTCTCCGGAACGAGTACTTCTTCGACAGGAACCGGCCAAGTTTCGATGCCATCCTCTACTTTTATCAAAGTGGAGGACGATTAAGAAGGCCGGTCAATGTGCCCATCGATGTGTTCTCTGAAGAGATCAAGTTCTACGAGTTGGGTGAACATGCCTTTGACAGGTACAGAGAGGATGAGGGTTTCATCAAGGAGGAGGAGAAACCCCTTCCACAGAACGAGTTTCAGAGGCGAGTGTGGTTACTCTTTGAATATCCTGAGAGCTCTACTGCCGCCCGACTGATTGCTATCTTTTCTGTGGTCATCATTTTACTGTCCATTGTGATATTTTGCCTAGAAACTTTGCCTGATTTCAAGCACTACCGAGTGATGAATGGCACCAACAATGTAACAGGAGAGTCATTGCACGAAGATGACATCCCCAAGTTCAATGAACCTTTTTTCATCATAGAAACATGCTGCATCATTTGGTTCACGTTTGAGTTGTTAGTCCGGTTTGCCTCGTGCCCAGAGAAACTGGGGTTCTTCAAAAACATTATGAATTGCATTGACATTATTGCCATCATTCCATACTTTATCACACTGGGCACTGTTGTGGCAGATGAAAGCAAGAGCAATAACCAGGCCATGTCGCTGGCCATTCTAAGAGTTATCAGGCTTGTGAGGGTGTTTCGAATCTTCAAGCTGTCCAGGCATTCGAAAGGACTGCAGATTCTGGGACAGACGCTGAAAGCCAGCATGCGAGAACTGGGATTACTGATATTCTTCCTCTTCATAGGAGTGATCTTGTTTTCCAGTGCAGTGTATTTTGCTGAAGCAGACGCTGACCAGACTCACTTTAGAAGCATTCCGGATGCATTCTGGTGGGCTGTGGTCACTATGACAACGGTGGGCTATGGAGACATGAGACCTATAGGGGTGTGGGGCAAACTGGTGGGCTCCCTGTGTGCAATTGCTGGTGTGCTGACTATTGCATTACCAGTTCCTGTGATAGTGTCAAACTTTAACTACTTCTATCACAGAGAGGGAGACAGTAATGACAAAGGGACCTACAAGCATGTCCAGTCATGTCCAAACTACCCAGAAAAGAAAGGTTCCATCGATTCAGAGTGTGGTTCAGACATCATGGAGATGGAGGAAGGGAACAGCGTTTCACTGACAGAAAAGACAAAAGAGAACCACACGGGAAAAATGAACAATCCCACAAGCGCCAACAATTTTGGTATGGAAACAGACGTGTGACTAACGGCGACTTGCTGCGCTGACTCCAACTTCAGAAGGCTAGACCTCCATCTGGTGTGGCTCAATTCTCCTACTCCTAAATCCTCACGGGAAATGTTGGGAATCTTGCCATCAGCACAAAACATTTCTGCCAAAGTCAAAGTGGCTGACAAAAGTGTTGAAAACATAACTTGCAATTTGCATAGTCACACCGTGAAAAGCACTGAAGCTAGTGCATGACCTTGCGGTTAACTAGCGCCATTCTGTGGTGGAAACAGAAGACCATCACCAGAGCTAGCCTTAAATTCAGAGTATGGGACAATGCTTTCTGAACAAAGTAACTAGTGCCCTCCTGTGATTTAAAAAAACCACACCAGGAGAAACAATACACATTGTGTCTTGTAAGGACACTCCATTCAAGAGCTGTTAGTTACAACAAAACCAACTGACATGATAGAAAATCCCAAAGAAAGAAAAACATACTTGTTATTCACTTTTCTTGTTGACTTTGAAATTCAACCGTTTATAACGGTTACACTTACAGGGAAAGAGAATATCGCAACTGCTAACTCTTTTTTTTTTCCTGATTTTATCTATTCACAAGTTTGGATTTGTTTTAGAGTTTCCCTAGCTTCCATTCCAATGTGTTTTTAAAATAATGATCAAGCCTTTGAATTGTAAAATATGACCTTTGTAATGTGTATAATTATTCTTGATTGCATGGAATCTCACCCAGGTTTTCACAGAACTTGTTGTCCATAGCTTTATAATCAGTACCCAATTTGACTTTCTTCCAAAATTTTAATGATAATCATTTGTTATAATTTATGTCATTATTTTTTATATTTACTTTCTAAATTTATTTAGTGCTTGATTAGTGGAACTTTTCAGATGATTTTGATGAATTTTAGTTGATAAATCTACAATTTTTAATGATTATCAGTCTTAATAGTAAATGATTATATGATTGTAGCTTTTTATTTTTTATTTTATTTTAAAAAAAATCAATACCTTTAGAAAAAAAGAAGACAAATGTAATTTGTTGGTGGAGAAATAAGTTAGAAATTGTTCCTGATCCCGCACATCCACAGTTATAAAACTATGCATGCCAGGATTGCATCTTGTAAACACTAAAAGCATTTTAAGATCTATACACTTGAATTTGTTTTTAAATTTTACATTTCGATCTGTTCCCTTCTTGAGATAGAATTATAAGAAACTAGAATTGAATTTCATTATGAAAGACATACCTTTTCTTTTAGTTTACTTTTACTCTCGTTCTCTGCTATCTATAGACTAAACTAAGTTGCAGAGTGTTGTTTTTCATTATTTATTTTCAACTTCGGACCACATTCCCTTGGCAAAACCATTCATCTCTTTCTCATGTGGGAGTTATGTGCAACAGTCAACATCCACCCACAATCAACACTCAAAAGAGGAACCCTGATCCCCATCCCATGTTCAAACTTAAACTCATGGAAAAGCAGCTGTTCACACCCTTTACCCTACTTGCCCTCCTGCCACCTCATCCCCTCTCACCCGCCATCGTTCTCCCACTACCCCCACCCGTCCCCCACCTGCCTCATCAGCCTTTAACGATGGAGATCTTTGCCCATCAAGATAATCTGCTGACCGCCTTCATTCTGAGCATCAGCCAGGCCCTGGCCCCTGGACGAAGCAGGGTCTACTAGTTACTTCTCCATCATCCAGAGACCTGAAGCCAGTTACTAGTTCGCTTGCTCTCAAGTCTGCTGCTCATCCAGGGAAGAGAGGTGACGGGGGTGGGGAGGAGGAGGGCCACCAGAACACCTGCCGCTGAGTGACCAACCCGGATGCATCATAGCGGAGCTGTCCAGTTTGAGAACCATTGGCTGCATGCATCGCCCCCCCCCCCCGCCCCGCCCTGCCCGTTTCAGGTGAGCTCTGTGAACTTGGCAACAGGTGAGAGTGCGCGTGAGTGGACTGAAACTGTGAAAGTTGAGTTGGCAAGCCGATAGCTGGGTGTGCTTGTTGCTTTGAGGTAATGTGTATAATTGGGCATTGGAACGCTCTAGGTGTGCTTGTTGCTTTGGCCATACATGTATATAATTGGGCTTTGGAACGGACCCAAAACTTAAGTTAAAACTTGGTAGAATTAAGTGGTGAGTGTCATGTTCTCAAATGTGACAATTGATGGGAGGCTTGCTGTTGCTTAGTGCTCAAGTGCATGGGTCCGTGATAGCTAACAACTAAACAAGTCAATGCGTCATGAGCGGAAACCTGTGTGTGTGTGTGTGTGTGTGTGTGAAGTGATGTGTGTGTGTGTGTGCGATTTGTGATTGTTAACTTAGGGGGTAACGTTACTTGTTGAGCTAATGCTTCAAAACTAATAACACGAATGCAATGAAATTTTAGTATTTGGTGCGCAAATAACTGATTTAAATGTGAATAAAAAATAAAATGTATTTCAGTCAGCCATTTTGGTTTTGCGGTCTTGTGAAGAAGAGTTACTATTAAAGTTTAAACCTTTGTTGATCAATCTCTGTACATACGTATCATAATTAGACATGAAAATGAGCACAGAGTATGACCAAATGTGTTGTGTTTCACATGCACCTATAGTTTCTTCTGATATGTACACATCTTAAAAAGGCTTGTGTACTGAGCAATAAAATATAAGGACCATTTTGTAAAATCGTGGACTTTTAAACTGCATTCAAAACACTGTTCATTGGGGACAGGTGGTGAAAATGGCCCTCGTCACATTCAAGGTTAATGCATAAACAATGTTACACTTACAGCATTCACCAACACACGAACTGTCCATAATTAACAGTAATCAGTATGCTGGATGCATTTCAAAAGTCCATGATTTTACTAAGCGGTCCCTATATTTTATTGCTCATTACACAAGCCTTGGGATGTCTACAGAAGCAAACGTAAGTTCATGTGCAAAACAACATCTGGTCACATGCACTAATTGCTCATTTGTATGCCTAATTATGTATACGCATACAGAGATCAACAATAGAGCTCTAAGTACCTCTTCTTTACAATGTGCTTGTGAAAAAGTGGTGCTTAGCTTTTGTTGAGTAGTATATATATTAAATATTGATTATTTCCCGTCTAATGATCTCTTCTATTTTTAGTTCCACTGTCCTCAAAGCCCCCCCTACCCTTCGCCCCAAAACCCACAGCTGACACACTTGATTTCATTCTCCTGTTTCTTCTTCTTCTGCGATCCAAGGCCATAATGGGTAGGGTACATATGTGTCCGGTTTTCAGTTTTCACTGTTGTCCCCGCTGCGTACAGCCGACACATTCCGATTTCGGAGGAGCTCAAGAGAAAAATTATTTGGAAGATTTCTTTGAAAAAAGGCAGGAGAATGGACCAATAAGTCAGAAAGATAGTAGATGACAGAAAGCAAAGGACAGGGGCAGAGTCAAAGAGAGTGGCAGACTAAAGGAAGTTACAGAACACAGAACTTCCAGAAGGTGGGGGAACTATTTTTACGAAAGACCCCCCCCCCCGGTATCCCCACGGGGAGTCTCCTGTTTCAATTTTTGTAAGCCACCCCCAAATTGGGAAATAATGGAGGGTCAAGTTTCACACAGTTTTGATTGATGATAGTAGATACAGTAGAACCTCCCTTATGAGACCTCCCATTAATAATATAAGACTCCCTCCCATATATAAGACCTACTTCTCTGAGACATTGCCCTTCTTTGTAAGTATTAACATTATCTCCTTTATAAGACACCTCCCTTATAAGACCTCATTTTGGATGATTTTTGAAGGTCTTATATTATAACTGGAGGTAAGACTCTATCAAGGTCTGTTATTTGTTGTGCACTATAACTTAGTATAAGCTATGGCTGTCATTTAGTGTCAAAACTAGTATAAATCTTCACCATCATAAAATATCCTCACATGTCAAATAAAAAGTGTGTGTGTGTGTGTATGCACGTACACCATGTTTCTAAAGGTAAGTTCTAGGTAAAGGTAAAGATGTGCCACCCCCCCTGCATTTCTCGGTTGATTGTATTTGTCCGTTTTTGCCTTTCTTGCCATACATAAAGCTGTGTTTTAGGAACATTTTCAGCTAATTCTCTTTTTGGAATACTAACCCTAACCCTAACTCTAGCCCTAAGCCTAACCCTACCCCCCACTATGTACTGCAGTACACCGCGATTTGTCACAGTTGTGGTTCGTTGTGTTTTTCCGTCTTATAGGGTGGGGGGTAGGGTTAGGGTTAGGGATAGGGTTAGTATTCCAAAAAGGTTATTAGCTAAAAAGGTTCCTAAAATACAGCTTTATGTATGGTAAGAAAGGCAAAAACGGAAAAATACAATTAACCGAGAAATGTAGGGGGGTGGCACATCTTGACCTCTACCAAGTTTAATTCTTATACAGTGGAACCTCCCTTCAAAAATCATCCAAAATGAGGTCTTATTTTATAAGGGAGGGGTCTTATAACAATATAAGGGAAGTAATTTTAATACTTACAAAGAAGGGCAATGTCTCGGAGAAGTAGGTCTTATGTGGGAGGGATTCTTATAATGGGAGGTCTTATAAGGGAGGTTCCAGACTTCCACTGTACCATTCTATAAGCCATGCGCACAACTTGAGAAGTAATTGACCAACAAAGACAATACCTTTTTGCTCAAGTGGTGTGGCTTATGCAGGTACTTTACAATAGAACTTATGGTCTAGAAATTTGGTGTACACGCACGCATGCACACAGTGACGCACACAGTGACATACATACACAGTGACACACACGCGCGCGCACACACACACACACGCACACACACACGCACACGCACACGCACACACACACACACTCACACTCTCTCTCTCTCTTTGAGTCTCTCTCTTGTTTATAGTTTATAGTTTAGAAACAAAGTTAGTTGCACTCCTTCAGTATTAACTAAGTTTTTAAAAAAAACGCTTTCTGCATTGTCAACCATGAAATACATTACATGTATGAAGTCCAATCTAAATCTTCAGGACTCTGTCTCTGGGGCCCATATTTTCTCCTCAGCTCCTCATATTCATAATCACAGACTCAGGTTGCACTGCCATCAGTAATCAGTAAATTTAATTAATGCACAAAATTATTAATTAAGCATACAGTACAAACAAAATAAGACTAAGAGTAGACCCATTTTTGCATATTTTATATTGTGTCAGAAGTGCTTAAATTTAATCATGAATTGTGTGTGTTGTGCAAATTAATTAGGTTTGATTCAATGATTGCTTAACCTTATTACAGTGGAACCTCCCTTATAAAACTCCCTCCCTACTTTTCTGAAACATTGCCCTTCTTTGTAAGTATTAAAATTACCTCCCTTATAACTTAATATAAGACCCCATTTTGGATGATTTTTGAAGGTCTTATAAGGGAGTTTCCACTGCACTACTAAAGACCATACATGTACAAGCCGTTGAAAGCATGATCTTGTAGGCCTAAATGTTGAATTGTTGACTTCTCTGTTAACATAAATTGCTTAGAACAGCAAGTAGTTGGGATCAAGTAGTGTTGTGCTCCCGTGGAAAGAGTAGCACAACATTGACAAAGTGCATTAGCAGTTAAGACTGAACTGCTGTGTAATAGTTAATACAGTGGAACCTCCTTTATAAGACCTCCCATTATAAGACTCCCTCCCATATAAGACCTACTTCTCTGAGACATTGTATTGCCCTTCTTTGTAACTTATAATGTAAGTATTAAAATCACCTCCCTTATAAGACCCCTCCCTTGTAAGACTTCAATTTGGATGATTTATGAAGGTCTTATAAGGGAGGTTTCACTGTACACTACAGTCAAACCTCTATTAATAATAGGACCCTCCGCTCAAACTAAAATACTGCCTCTCATTTATTGATTTTAAGACTGCTCTTTTGAACGGATTAATGTAGCTTACTATGTTTTATGTATAAAACTGACTCTGTTTAAGACCCCTCCAGTTTAGCTGTATTTTACTTTTAGGAACATTTTCAGCTAATTCTCTTTTTGGAATACTAACCCTAACCCTAACCCTAGCCCTAAACCTAACCCTACCCCCCACTATGTACTGCAGTACACCGCGATTTGTCACAGTTGTGGTTCGTTGTGTTTTTCCGTCTTATAAGGTGGGGGGTAGGGTTAGGGTTAGGGATAGGGTTAGTATTCCCAAAAGGTTATTAGCTAAAAAGGTTCCTAAAATACAGCTTTATGTATGGTATTGGTAAGAAAGGCAAAAACGGAAAAATACAATTAACCGAGAAATGTAGGGGGGTGGCACATCTTGACCTCTACCAAGTTTAATTCTTATACAGTGGAACCTCCCTTCAAAAATCATCCAAAATGAGGTCTTATAAGGGAGGGGTCTTATAAGGAAGGTAATTTTAACACTTACAAAGAAGGGCAATGTCTCGGAGAAGTAGGTCTTATGTGGGAGGGAGTCTTATAATGGGAGGTCTTATAAGGGAGGTTCCACTGTACCATTCTATAAGCCTCCAGTTTAGGACACATTTTCCCCCCGACGTTTTGGAAGTCTTTACCCTTTTGCCGCCAGCCATTTTCAGCCCCAAAATACCATTAAACTTACCTGGGTAGAGAAAAAAAGTATCTGCAATATTGGGAATTCCTCTGTGACATGTATAACATTAGGCCTATCCTTACCTCCCAAAAGTAAGAAAATAGGGTCTTCAGGTAACAGGTCCTGATTTGATGCCTTTTAGTCAATCAGTGACATGACTGTTAAACCATTGTGGTGCTAAAATGCGACGTTGTCGGTGAAAGGGTTAAAATAGAGGTTTGACTGTAGCATGGAGAAAATTTGAATGAGGCCAAAGAGCTTAGTAAGCTCCCAGTCCCAGGTCATGAACTGAAAGGTGGTAAAAGCCAGGTCTCGGATCAGGGACTTAGCGGTCATGGATCAAAGATTAAAGGAATTACGGTAAAGCAGAATATAAGACAAACTGAAGTGGTAATTATATCAACATAATATATATGGCAATTCTTGCTTGTTTTCATAATCAGACTGCATGCAAAGAAATGACTTAAAATACATACATTTGTTAATGAATTCACTGTTATTCAGTTACATTGTACTTGTAGAGCAAATGCATGCCTTTTCCGTGTGTGTTTGTGTATAGATGTTGGATTGTGATGGGACGTTTCTAGTGGTATTAATTGAATACTATTTCAGTTCGCGTGTGTGCGTGCGTGTGCGTGCGTGTGTGTGTGTGTGTGTGCGTGCGTGTGTGTGTGTGTGTGTGTGTGTGCGTGCACGCGCGCGCGCGCGCGTGTGTGTGTGTGTGTGTGCGTGCGTGCGTGTGTGTGTGTGTGTGTGTGTGTGTGCGTGTGTGTGTGTGTGTGTGTGTGCATGCGCGTGCATGCATGCACACACAGGGGGCAGGATGAAAAAAAGCTTTGCTAGCTTATTCTTTAACCCTCAATAAAGATGATTTTGACCTGACTTGACTTGACTTGACTTGACACCACACGCATGTACACACACACACACACACACAATGTGTGTTAGCCTACTGCTTGCTTTTAATTGGGCAGGGGTTAGGATGGAAATTAATTTTAAAAAAGTAAGAAACAGTATATTTGACCAATAATGGCAATATTGATGTGCCTGAGAAGAAACTAGTGTGCCTTTCTTGTTAGCTCCCGAGCAAAGCTTCGGGAAGTATTGCCTTTGTTTCATCCGTCCGTCCATCCGTGTGTCCGTACTACATCCGTGCGTCCAGCCGCATTTTCTTGAAAACCATTCAATATACTTCTATCATTTTTTAGTGTACAAGTTTTAGAGGATATTAGTATTACTGTATTACTTGTCGATCGCTAATATCCACGGGGTTCGAACCCCAAGGCTGTCTCTCTCAATAATGCTGCATAGAATAGCTTTAAATTTAGTGTGTTTTTGTGGTGGGATGGGTTCCTGGGTTATAATATCCATGGCGTTTTGAGCCTAAGCTGTGATGTCCTTAGTGGTGGATCACCCTGGGCAGGGTCCTGGTTTTTGTGGTGGGATAGGTTCCTGGGTTAAATCCAGGTGATCCAGGGTGATCCTGAGAGTGATCTAGAGTCTTCCTGAGGGTGATCCAGGGTGTTCCTGAGGGTGATCCACCACTAAGGATCTCCCAGGATCACCCTCAGGAGCAACCTGGTTTGGCATGAGGGTGATCGAGGGTGTTTCTGTACCTGAGGGTGATCTACCACAAAGGACCTCCCAGGATCACCCTCAGGAACAACCTGGATCAGCCTGAGGGTGATCCAGGGTGTTTATGAGGGTGACCCAGGTGATCTACCACAAAGGACCTCCCAGCATCACCCTCAGGAACAACCTGGATCAGCCTGAGAGTGATCCAGGGTGTTTCTGAGGGTGATCCAGGTGATCTACCACTAAGGACCACCCTGGATCACCCTCAGGAACAACCTGGATCAGCCTGAGGGTGATGCAGAGGGTAATCCAGGCTGTTTCTGAGGGTGATCCAGGTGATCCACCACTAAAGACCACCCTGGATTACCCTCAGGAACAACCTGGATCAGCCTGAGGGTGATCCAGGGTGTTCCTCAGGGTGATCCAGGTGATCCACCACTAAGGACCACCCTCAGGAACAACCTGGATCAGCATTTAATTCCGGTTTTAATGCAAGTAATCACGATTTTAAAATGAAAATAGGTGTATCACCCAAAAGACGCAAGCAGGACCGTGGGGGGTTAAGATGTGAAGGGAAGAGGAGATAGGGGTCGTAACGGGCAAAGGACATGTCTGCTGCTCGGTTCAGCCGCTCAGGAACTTATCTGTCACTCGGCGATCCACTTTGTTTCTTTCTTTTAACGAATTGCTAATTTCAATCTGACACACACACACACACACACACACACACACACACACACACACACACACACACACACACACACACACACACACACACAACACACACACACACACACACACACACACACACACACTGTGTGCTAGTTTTCTGATTGACTCGCTGCACATACTAAGTAAAAGATGTAAGGCACTTTGAGCTTAATATTAAAGACCCACCACGTCACGTGTCAAAATCACGGTTTTCACGTGTTTTCTCTCTTATAGCTAGTAAGGAATCTTAAGAAACCTTAGCATAAGAGGGAATGTGACACGTGACGTGCAGGGTCTTTAAGCTAAAGACAAAGAAAAGAAAAGCTGCACCAGACATGTTGTTCTTGTTATTGCTGCTACTGTTGTTGTTGTTCATGCAGATAGTTAGGATATCTAGGCCAAGTTCGAATGTTGGTCATTGGTCAAAGGTCAGGGTCACTGGAGCTGAAAATGCTGCCACGCAGCCTGTTGATCTAACATTTTCAGGCTCTGCTTTTTTGCTGAGATGATACATTCTCCTATGCAAATATACATGTGTTCATGATCTGACAAAACCCCCGGGGATTTTTGTTTTTATACTAGTAACAGGTTGTACATTTTTTTCAAGGAGCAGTTAAAGGCACAACAAGGGTATAAAAGAGTCGATCCCAGGTCTCACTTGTGAGTGGGAGAGAGAGAGAGAAACTGACAGAGAGACTGAAATTTTTAGCCTATTGCTTGATGTAGTCCCGCGCTGGTTTTAATGGGGCAGGGGTTAGGAGGAAAAAGTAAAAAGTAAGAAACAGTTATATAATTTACCATTGATGTGCCTGAGAAGAAACTAGTGTGCGTTTCGAGTACTGACGTAGTAGTTAATCCATAGTTTCACCTAGTGAAAATGCTTTTTCACAATGTAACTGAACAAACTATGATTGTTGCTGGATGAGGCTGTTCAGAAAAGTAACCTACCTCTGGCTGTGTTTCAGGCTCTGTCCTGCAGCATCACATCAGCGCTGACTTCTTATCTGGCAGGATGGGAGAGGATGGTGCCACCCCTTCCTGGAATCCTCGCACCACAGGATCCCAGGGCTAATCCTTGGAGGAGCAGATCAGCCGACTTTGGATGCCCCTCCATCCTGACCCGGTGACGGTGGGAAGATGCTCCCTCTGCCCGGCCCTGCCACCACCTCCACTGCTGCTGCTGCTGCTCTGTGACCACTTCTTCAGTGCTTGCATCAGTCAAGTCACATCCTAGGCGTGTGCGTACACCCATCATCGCTACCCGATTCCAAGGTTTCTGGTGGCCATCATTTTCACATCAGGGTGTGTTGCTGGCAGGCTTGGAATGAGAAAGAGCCGGTGCCCCAGTTAGTTTGTGTGAGAGGTGGTCAAGACGTGGGTGTCCATGAACAGGCTTAGTTTTATCTCGTAATTCAGTCACAGATCTTCATAGTGGTCAGCATTAGTTCTTTTGAAGGCATTTATCATTTTTAACATCTCTGCCTTGTGTTGTTTTTGTTTTTTTCTCCTCCGTAAGATCTTTTAAATATTTTGTTCCATTGTTAGTGCGTGTGTGTGTGTGCGTGCGTGTGTGTGTGTTTGCGTGTGTGTGTTTGTTGAATTTATGAAAAGCTTTGTTGTCGTCATTTCCTGTTAAAGTTCCTACATGTGTCGTTTTGCATTAAAAGCATGCTTACACTTTTGGGGGTAGCTATTCTATGACATGTCATTTAATTTATGCTGTGGAAAACTTTTTCACTGACACGTCTCTGCCCTCAAAGTCTCTCTCTGACCTACAACGATTGGATTAGCTCGACTAGTGTCTTCAGTGACATGACCATGGTTGCGTACAGTCAGCTTGGTCATGGTTGTGCTGCAGTGTGCGAGGCTGTAGGTATTAGTTTCATGACATGCTTATGGTGGGAATGTGACGCCGTTCAACGGCGTCAACTAAGCGGAGAAGGGTGTGTTCTTCTGGTGTGAGTGAAAAAGGGTATGTGTCTTCTCCCCTCGTCCGAGTCTGTCGTGCTAGGCAGTCGCTGGGCCTTGCGTTAACAAGTCTTTCATGGTGGCCATGGACAACCAACAGGCAAGGAACTCTTCCAGGCCACCGGCTGGTCTCACAGCTTCAAGTGACTTGCTGCCTTTCCTGCGCTCTGTAGACATGTGCCGGCCCTTTGGTTTTCAACTTTACTCTTCTTCTTCTTCTGCATCTTTTTGCTTCCAACAGCTTCCTATTTCAGTGTACAGAGAGTGGTGTGTGCAAAATCACTGAGGACAGCCGGTTCACTTTGCATTGGATTGTTTGTTATTGTTACTATGTTAGCTATGGTGGTGATCTGTGACTTTATGCAATTTCTTGTTGTTGATCTTTCTGCATTTTGTTGTTTTATTCCTTTTACCCCTTTCTCTCATCAAAAGACTCAGGGCAAACAAAACAATGTCAATGTATATTTTTTCAGAACCATATGCACAGGGGTGGGCTGCATGGCTTCTCGTAGCAGGCTCTCGTTTCACTAAGCACTGATGAAAAGAAAGACAATTCCATGTACCGAGAACAGAGTTCTGCAAATGGCCAAACTGAACAAAACCAAACATGCATAATTCAGAAGCTGAGTTTCGAAGCAAGCGAGAGTTTTCAATTGAAGGCGGAGAGAAAGAAACAGGAGGGGTGGGAGATGGATAGAGGTGGGAGTAGGGTGTGGGGCTGTGGAGGGGGCTGAGCTGGAAGATCTCAGCAAAACAAAAGAAGAAAAACGACAGTGGAACCCCGAAGAAAGAGAAGCGTGGAGCGAAGGAAAGTAAAGAGCCCATTGTTCTTGTAATTCATCCAGGGAGTGTGGCTCGCCTTGCTGCTCTGGCCTCCTGCAGTATTGATCTTCAGAGACCAGTCGGGTTCTGTTCAAAGCTCTAACAGTGCTCTGAATAAGACTGCTGATTGGAGAGCTACACTCCCTGTCCACTCTCCAAATTGTATGCCAGACACAGGATGATACAGTTAAGGCACTTAAAAATGCTCTTTACTTTTACTAAAAGCTTAGCTGGAAACGATACTTAGTTATTGGTACCTAAACCAGGAATTTCAAATTATGAAGAGGGCGAAATTTGAGTTTTGCTTTATTTTGAAGCATGAATTAAACGTGCATGTTGGTAATTATTGTTTAAAAGGTGAAATGAGCGATTGATCATTCTAAGATCTAACCTATAGTGAATATGCATACATGTGGGGGGTGCTTAGAATAAAAACGTGCTCAACCAAAATGCAAGCATTGTTGATTTGAGGGATGCCAACTACAAAGGAAAGAGTAAATAAATGCTTGTTTTGTAAGTTTGGTCATTTGCAGAGGTGTTCATGAAAACCCCCAACAACTGTATGTTGGAACGAGAGCAGAAATGCAGAGCACGGGAACGATGCATAGGGTATCGCTGCAGACGATCAATCGGTGATTTTATTTATTATTTCTTGTACTCATTATCACCATTTCTGTCTTCGAAACTGGTCATCGCTCTCACTCAGTCATCACATCAGTGTACATAGTCTCTCCTCACTCTGTGCAAAATCCATTCAGTTTGATGTGTACTGATAAGACTTGGGTGGTGCAAAAGCGTGTCGAACGTGACGGCCACGTGACCTTTCGAGTGGAACGATGTGCCGCTTTTCCTCCTTCTTCCAGAACAGTCAATGTATGAACAATGAGAACTTTCGGACTGTTCACTCCGTTGAGCACCATGTGTTCAACAAGCATGTTCCTGGTGGTATTTTTTTCTCCTTTTTGGGGGTAAAAAATTATTGAAGTTGGTTTGTTATTCCATTATTAGGGTGCCGTGCAGTATGAATCAAACCCTGTTGAAATGATTTTAACTTTTTTTTTCCCCTTGCGCACATCCCCTCCTTCACTGTTTATAGAGTTAGACATATGTTCCACTCCTGTGCTGTTCCACTCTAGTTTTCTCCTCCATTCCCCTGCACACCGGCTTGGAGAGTTAATTGATTTTTTTTTTTTTTAATGTATCCTGTTCTTCTGCGTTTAAAGACATTGCAGAACTTTCCACATTATTTTGGCTTGGCCTCAGAATCCTAAAATTCATGTCAGTTTGGTATGTATGGTACTGAATGCGCGTACATCTGTTTTCTAAGTCATATTTCTCTAGTGCATATGGGATGTAGTTTGCACCAATTGTAGGGTTTCACTCCGCTCCCCAAACCCTCTCCTTTCTTGAGACACCCCCCCCCCCCCCCCGATAGTTCTTCAGTGGCTTGCCATTCAGCAATGCTCGTTAGAATGAAGTAGATAGTGTTTTTTGTTTGCTTGTTTACATGAAAGGGGTGAGCAAGGGGAGAATAATGTACTGGTACTTTGTAATGCTAAAGAGTAAACTTTCAAACTCCTAGTATGTCAACGTTCATGGGAAATGCTGGTTTAGTAAAGAGAAACAAAGGTTCTTTTTGTTTTTGGTAGAGTTGCAGTTATTAAATTTTTGTGTGGTAATTCTAGGCTTTTGAGAAAAAGGATTTGATTGAATAATATGTATAATGTTTTTGTTTCTTGGCTAAAACTATTAAAGCCAGGTATTCTGGTTTTATTTTCTAGCGTTTCACTTTGGAAGTTCAGTTTAACGTCGCGTATCGGCTTTCGCCATGTACGACGGGCTGAACAAACAAACCAAGGTATAAACAAAAATGTATGTTCCTGAATCACTGTCTTAGCCAAAAGGCCGAGAAGCGATCAGAATAATAATTAAAAAAGCGTTTCACTTTCACCACCATTTCACTTTTTATAGCAGAAGTAGGGCATGTATCATTAGTGGTTGTGGTCTTATTCAGAGGAGTAAAAACATTATTTTCTGCATTGCATAATTTTACATTAATGATGGCACAGTTTTGCTTAGTACTGTTTCAGTGATTACTATATAATACTAATTGGATAATTTTATATAATCAATGACATTGGTAGTTTATATTTAGTCGATGTTAATCTTATGTTAACCCCTTCAGTGTCGCCTATTAGTTGCGCATGTCATTCTTTAATTCTGCAAATTCGCTACTTGGTGCTGACGTATACGTTGGCGGCAAGTACTGAAGCATTATTTATAGAAGACGTATTTATACGTCATCGGCACTGAAGAGGTTAAACCAATCAAACTTGCAAACTATCTATCCTGAATGAAGCTGTTGTATATTTTGAGTATATCAAATATGTTAATGTTTGATTTGGGTACATTTCTTTTTGTTTTTTTGTTAAGATAATCTTACAAGTTGGTAATTTTTATGACTTTTTTTGTAATAAGTTTATGAGAATTGCTACACACATTTTCAAATTTGTTTGCGGTAACCTGTAAAATAGGGTGATTTTTGTTAAACCACAGATTTTGTTTGTTAATTCAAAGGTATAGAACAATAGAAAAAAAGCATTTCCTCAGGGTACTTTTATGTTGTTACGTTTGCTATCTCAGGAAAAGAAAATAGTTCAAGATGGTGGTGGTCGCTGTTGAATTTTCTTTTAATTAGGGTAAGGGTAAATAGGGTGATGGGAAGTGGAAGGGAGGTTGGAGATGATTACATCACGTTTACGTTGATTACTGGTACGTCAGATTTCCGTGATTGAAATTCATTTGTTAGAAAGTACTTTGTATTAATCAGAATAAAAGTATTTTGGGGACTGCTTGTAGGGACTTTAAAAAATAATGAACAGTTTAATTTGCTTTTGACAATGTCAAGCTTTAGAAGAGTACATGATTGTATGCTTAATCGTAACCGTCACAATTATTTGATTCGATAACCTAGAAACATTACCTTTGAATGGGTTTGAAAGATCATCCATCATAACATAACTAGTGTGGACATACAGTTTATTGACTAAAAATGTTTGCAATATGTACATTATATAAACGTGCCAAAACGTTAAGCAACCCCTCTCTGAAATACACAACAAAAAGTTTGATAACTCATAAAATGAAAGTGAACTCAAAGAATCATTTCATTCTTTCTCACTTACACTAAGACAAGCCTTGGTTATGTGCTGAATACAAAAAGTACCCAAAATGTCAAATGAAAGTAACCAATTTCGTTCTGCAAAGATGACCAGTGACTGATTTTCACCATTTCACTTCTTCTGAAAAAGTTTGACTTTGGAAGCCCACAGAGAACAAAATAGAGATGTGTAGGCAAATTTTTTTCATCAGTAAATTATGCCACAAAACACTACCAACCCTCCATGCACTGAGAATAAGTAAAACAATCTCTTCTCTTTCAATTTTGCACATATTGTGTCACTTATGTTGCGTTATGTGCTGGCAGTAACAAACGTAACTTCCCCATACTCCCATTTTGCACAGCAAATAGGCTTTCATTGCTCCAAGTTGTTCCATCATTCTTGTACAGCATTTGTAAACTAAACCACCTTGTTTGGAGTGGTTAGTTGACCAGGATGGCTCTCTATGTACAGCCTGTCTCTTAAACTTTGAGACCTGTAGATCGTGCTGGCTACTCTTTATAGACAATAATGCTCGCGTTTTTGAATGCCAGCTCTTTATTTTCAGTGTAATGGACTGTTGAGCAGTTAGAAAAAGCCTGTCATGGACTGACTTTCTCACGTCATTGTTCCAAAATGAGCAGTGATAGCTGACCATAACTGTTTTGCCTGAACACAACCCACTCTCTGTTACCTCGGTGTCACTTTGTCCTGGTTCTGATATGTCTGATGTGATGAGGGAGCAGCCTTGAACATGTGCATCAAACTTGACTTTTAACAAAGGGTACCCTAACATTGATGTGGGCGTCACCCACAACGTAATTTGCATGTAAACAAAGTGAAATTATGCATACAGGTCGGTAAGTAAATAGGCTAAATTTGTATTGATTTACGAAAGCTGTGCCAATCACCCAGAGAAATGTTTTGCCTTGCTTTGCAAAAGGTTGCTTAACGTTTTGGCTCCAGTTTATATGTACATGTAAATCATAGTTAAAATTTTAAGCAGTTTCAGGGATGTGAGAGCTACGCGTAAGCGCGTAAATGCGCTTTTTCTATTCGACTAAAATAAAACAACGTACAGAGAGAGAGACGATCATACAGATTGTCGAGTTTGGTAGACTTTCTTCATGCATTCACAGTGAAAACGAAAGCAGTTTGTAGCGTGAGTACATTCCCTTGACTGAATTGCGTAAGCTTTACTGTGGTTGGTCAGTTACGTCCGATGGCAATTTGTCATTTTTATGTGTTCGGCTATGATTTCGAAAGGAAGATTTGGATGTTTTCAAAGCTATTGAGTGACTTCCATGACATTTTTTTTATCACACCATGGATGTGAGGAAAGAAGAGATTGACAAAGGATGCCAACACGAATTTGACAGGGATTGGACAGTAAGATCCGTGTAGACGAGCCGCGAAAAAAAAATTGATGTCGGAGGCAAAATCTTGTTTGAGTACTTTGACGATACAATCGACTACGCTTTTTGGTTTTGGGGTCCCTCACGTCCCTGCAGTTTTAGTGCTTTCTAAATAATGAACAAATTTTAATCACTGACTGCTTTCTTTCCTTTATTGCACACTTAAAAACAGACCCAAAACAAACCTAACTTTTTTGGTGTGCATTTCTCACTCTGAAGTTGACATTTGTTTTCCCCCCAAAAAACACGTTTTTAGAGGTTTATTTAAAGACATGCGTGATGCCACAGTTGCATAATCAAGTTTGCAGAAAGTGCATGATATAGCTTGCTGACTTGATTGATTGGGAAGGGAAGGGCAGGAAGGTTAGACCAAAAAAGGTATCTGACTATCAATATTATGAATGTTAACTAAAGGTCATTGATACAAGTTAGGCAAACGTTGGTCATTTTTTAATTCCATTCTTGATTCTTGTCCTTTGCCCAACTTTAGTCGCCAAAGGAGTATAACAAAAATTAATTTATTTTTATTTTATGTCTGTCCCAAGGATATAATATGTTTTAGTTTATTTATAAACTGTAATACGGGGGAACCTCCTTTATAAGACCTCCCTCCCACATAAGACCTACTTCTCTGAGACATTGCCCTTCTTTGTAAGTATTAAAATGACCTCCGTTAAAGACCCCTCCCTTATAAGACCTCAGTTTGGGTGATTTTTGAAGGTCTTACAAGAGAGGTATCACTGTACAGTCAAACCTCTATTATAAGACCCTCTGTTAAAAGACCTCCTCTCGTTTAAGACTGATGTTTTTTGGCACGGATGTTGAACTGTTTCCCTGACATTTTGGAAGTCTTAAAATAGAGGTTTGACTGTACAAGTTTATAAGTCAAAATATAGTGTAGATTTATTCCGCTGTAGACAAACACTGCAGAGCTGCCAATAGTGTGAATGGCCCAAGATGAGTACTTGCATAGGCCTTTAACCCCTTCCCTGCCAAATCCAGTGTCTACAAAGTGGTATGTGATGTCATTGATGATGTCATAGATGATGTCGTAGTCCTGGAAGGGTGGTTTTTGGTTTAGACAAGTCAGGAAAAATATAATTATATCTCTAGGCCATTTTCACAGGTCTCTTTTCAATTTTAATAATAAGAAAATCGATAATTTCTGTGTTTTCCTCTGGCAGTGAAGGGGTTAAAGCTTTTACAATACTGAACTAATTGTAAAAAACAAAAGACTGAACACATAGTATGGACACTTCTATTGTTCTAAAGAGTTTTTGTATCACCCATAACTTCTTTACCGCAGTTTACGCTACCTTTCCTCACAACATTCTTCTGGGCCTGTATTCACATTGAGATAGCATGAGACTTAGCATGATGCTAACTTAGAAGCTCTTCCAAAAGTCCTATGAAATCCTATAGGACATTGGAAGAGCTTCCAAGTTAGCATCATGCTAAGTCTCGTGCTATCTCAACGTGAATACAGGCCCAGGTCTTTTTACTCCTCACTCTCTTCTTTCACTACATGTACATCAGGCCTCCCAATCGTCCCGCAAAGCAAGGGGTCCCAGGGACTCCTTCACTTACAGAGTATAGAGGGTCCTAGAGGCGGGATAGAGGGTCCCAGTGGCATAGCGAATGCTAAAAATAATTTTTTGTTAGTGCATCCCTGGGACCCCCCTGCACATTCTTTTAGAGGGTCCTTTAGAATGTTAGTGCTTCATAGACCCCCAAATGGGGGTCCCTGGGAGCCCTGTACATTCTCATTGGTGGATAAACAATAAACATGCACTAAGATACAATTCCCTTGGTTTACGGATAACACTCATCCTGTGGGGAGGTTGGATAACATCCTGTGGGGAGGTTGGATAACATCCTGTGGGGATGTTGGATGACACTCATCCTGTGGGGAGGTTGGATAACACTCATCCTGTGGGGAGGTTGGATGACACTCATCCTGTGGGGAGGTTGGATGACATCCTGTGGGGAGGTTGGATGACACTCATCCTGTGGGGAGGTTGGATAACATCCTGTGGGGAGGTTGGATAACACTCATCCTGTGGGGATGTTGGATGACACTCATCCTGTGGGGAGGTTGGATAACACTCATCCTGTGGGGAGGTTGGATGACACTCATCCTGTGGGGAGGTTGGATAACACTCATCCTGTGGGGAGGTTGGATAACACATCCTGTGGGGAGGTTGGATAACACTCATCCTGTGGGGAGGTTGGATAACACTCATCCTGTGGGGATGTTGGATAACACTCATCCTGTGGGGAGGTTGGATAACACTCATCCTGTGGGGAGGTTGGATAACACTCATCCTGTGGGGAGGTTGGATAACACTCATCCTGTGGGGAGGTTGGATAACACTCATCCTGTGGGGAGGTTGGATAACACTCATCCTGTGGGGAGGTTGGATAACACTCATCCTGTGGGGAGGTTGGATAACACTCATCCTGTGGGGAGGTTGGATAACACTCATCCTGTGGGGAGGTTGGATGACACTCATCCTGTGGGGAGGTTGGATAACACTCATCCTGTGGGGAGGTTGGATAACACTCATCCTGTGGGGAGGTTGGATAACACTCATCCTGTGGGGATGTTGGATGACACTCATCCTGTGGGGAGGTTGGATAACACTCATCCTGTGGGGAGGTTGGATGACACTCATCCTGTGGGGAGGTTGGATGACACTCATCCTGTGGGGAGGTTGGATAACACTCATCCTGTGGGGAGGTTGGATAACACTCATCCTGTGGGGAGGTTGGATAACACTCATCCTGTGGGGAGGTTGGATAACACTCATCCTGTGGGGAGGTTGGATAACACTCATCCTGTGGGGAGGTTGGATAACACTCATCCTGTGGGGAGGTTGGATGACACTCATCCTGTGGGGAGGTTGGATAACACTCATCCTGTGGGGAGGTTGGATAACACTCATCCTGTGGGGAGGTTGGATAACACTCATCCTGTGGGGAGGTTGGATGACACTCATCCTGTGGGGGAGGTTGGATAACAGTCATCCTGTGGGGAGGTTGGATGACACTCATCCTGTGGGGGAGGTTGGATAACAGTCATCCTGTGGGGAGGTTGCGGGTCTTCTGGCTGAAACAAGCACGCTCAGGTATGGCTTTCTCCAAACTCAGAAGTGGAGAAAGGATTGGGAAACTGCTGATGATGATTACCTCATTTTGGGATGGACTATGGTACATTACAACACTGTTTGTTCCTCGCAATAGGCTGCATGATGGGTGATGGCAGGGAGTAATGAGTCAATTTTATATTGTGGATTTGTTTTCTTCTGAATTCTTCGAGCCCGTCACTTGTTATTTGAAAATATTCACCCGATTGGCCATGATGAATTGTAGGGTAGAAGTTGTGCACTTTTGGCAATTCAACAGTTGGTAAATCATTTCAACAAAATAAATTTTGGTTTGCTTCTGTTGATCTGTTGATTTTGTCTACATGGGTTTCCATGATTAGTCTGCATGTATGTTTTTATTGACCTTGTTCTATTCTTGACTGGAAGTATCTTTTTTTGTAGAGGGCATAATACCAATGCAGGTGGTTCAGTCGGGGGGGGGTAGAATATTGACAAAGATGTTTGAACTATAACAGTATAAGAACGTTTTATTTTATTTTAAGATTTGTTAGATTTTAGAAATGTAAGATTACATTAGGATTTGCAGGTTTCAAAATTGAAACGCTTTGTTTTGAAAGTACATGTACCTAAAGAATTAAACCAGATTTTGAGATAACTAAGACAAAAGTTTGTTAATTTCTTTTTATTGCACCTGTACTGTAAATACATAGTATAATTCATTGGACACATTTCCCACAGATTGTCTGCACACTCATGGGATCTGTATCCATACAATGGGATTTAATCAATATTTTCTTGTGTATTCTCTCTTTGCTCCATTATAAAGACATAAGTGAACTAAAAATACAATTTTGAACACTTAGTGTAATGACTGGATGGTCTCGGGTCAAATTCACAAAACATCTCGCAGCTATGGTGTGTTGTTGTTGATGTACCCTGGCTAAAAGACTCCAGGGATCATCCCAACAGTCGAAGCACTTGCACGCTATGGTACAAATGCATCAGCTAGGGATGAGAACATTACGTGTGTGACCGTTTTTGATTACCCTGCCACGTGGGCAGCCACACACCGTCTTCGGGGCAGAACAATGGTATAACTTGAATTATGAAGACTTAGTTAGAAGGAATCTCTGCAGAAGGTTAATAAGTACTCTGAAACAATCTCCACTTAAGAAAATTTTGCCCACAGTTTGCTATTGAATAATTTTGCAAGTCAGAAATTGTGGTTGGCATATATGTTCGAAACATTGGTGAAAGCTGTGATGTCTGTACCTTTACAAAGGTTAAAATGTTAAGAAAATGATACTGGGATGAAGACCTTATTCTCTCTCTGACATACCAAAGTGTGTGCAAATAATGTATTGCACCCCCCACCCCCCCCCCCCCCCCCCCCCCCCCACCCCCCCCCCCACCCCCCCCCCCCCCCCCCGCCCCCCCCCCCCCCCCCCCCCCCCACACAACTATCATAGGATCTCATGCACAAGGTGTTGAGATACGATACGTATGAATGTGGAAAAGTGGTGATTATATATCATGACATGGATGCTTTTTTTCTATTATGTTGGTGAAAATAGTTGTGTGTTTTTTTGCGGCATGTGATGAACAGGCTTCTACCTTTGTTTTTAGTTTATTTCTGTGGAATTGAGTTCATAGAATTGTTCTGATATGTACCGTTAAGTTTTAAGATACAGGCTAGGCAGACTATCAACCACCAAAGTTATTAGAAAATGCTGCGCAGTTTGTTAATCTAGACGAATGATCGAGTCAGTGATTCAGTGAGAATGTCTGGTCATAACAAGTGCTTTATAGTCAGTGAGGATGTGAACTTAGCATGTCCCTTTCTTTTCGAAAAGATGTACGCAATATAATCTACTTTTGAGTTTAAGCATTGAAAATGCTAAGAACTGCTCTGGATAAGCGCAGTGCTTTTTGTGTTCTTCAGGCATCTCATTTGTGACATTCTGGAGCTTTAATTTTTGTTATCTGTATGACAGTTTATGTCCACAACCGAGACCATAATCAGGCTTGCTCTTCAGTTGAGCATGTTGATGGGAGAAATCTCCAGATTAGGGGCTCCCGCTAATGTTTTCTTAAGCGATACTTGTCTATCACCTGCACCACCCAGTATTGACCTGTTAACAATTTCCCCTTTCAGATTTCATTTTTGTAAACTTATAGTTTGACCGGTGTGTAGGTCATTGTGAATATAATTATCGACTAAATGAACATGGAGTTTGGTTGCTACCTGTGATGTGGGTATTCCTAAACAGTGGGCCTTTAGTAGGCCTGGATCTTTTCTTTCGGTAGCGGTGACAGGCTATCTGTCGTAGGAAAATGCATGTACAAATTGGTCTGTTCGCAATATGTTTTCAAAACAGATGTACATACAAAAAACTAACAGACAAAAATATAGACCTCAAACTGAAAGCAAAGAGGAGAATTAAAAAAAAAAAGAAGCTCTTAAGGGAAAATGTAGCATAGAAAATAAATCTGGTACATGTACCCAGTCTTACGAGATGAAAGGGTACACAATATAAGGGTGCAGGGATGGATCTATTGGTTTTCAGAACATACGTCGAAGTTTGCTTAAAGACCCCCCACGTCACATTCCCTCTTGTTGAAGGAACATTTCTTAAGATTTCTTACCAGCTATAAGAGGGAAAACACGTGAAAACCGTGATTTTGACACATGACATGGGGGGGGTCTTTAACTAGATGCAGCCACGCCATACTGAAGTTCTTTCAAGACGCCGCCTTTCATCAACCCGTTGCTACTTGCCCACAGTCTGTATATAATTATTGGGTGTGGCAATAGACCAACTTGGTGTCCTGGGTGGGTGGTGGTGTAGTGGTGTTACCATTCTTAGCCCATCTGTTTTGCCCGTTTGTTACGCATACTGTAGTGTGTTACTAGTCATTGGGGTTGTCTGTGATACCGGTTGCCTGGATTTGTTTGTGTGTGAATCGATGATGGACATAATATATAGTTTGTGCCTCGCGTGAATGGCAGACCTGTTTACTCTACTCTTTTCGAGTAGTAGTCTACTCAATTTGGACTACTCTTCAAAATTGAAAATAATGTTCTAATTACTCATTGCTTGATGGTTTAATGAATAAAACTACACATTTTGAGCCCGGACTACTCATTTCAGCTATCCAGACTACTCGAGACTTGTGTAGGGGGTAAACAGGTCTGGAATGGGATGGATGCATGCAACCTTAGATGGCTGTTGCACTTTTTGAACATTTTTTCCCTGTTAACCCTTTCACCCGCCAATGTCGCATTTATGCACCACAATGGTTTAACACCCATGTCATTGAAAAGCATGAAATCAGGGTCTGTTATCTGAAGACCCTATTTTCTTAATTTCGGGAGGCCTAATGTTATACATGTCACAGAGGAATTCCCAATATTGCAGATTTTTTTGTTCTCTACCCAGGTTAAGTTTAATGGTATTTTTTGGCTAAAAAATGGCTGGCGGTGAAAGGGTTCAAGCATGTACAGTGGAGCCTCCCTAATAAGACCTTCCATATTAAGACTCCTTCTAAGATGTGACTCCCATAAAATGTTTTCCTCTTCATGTCCAGACCACCGAGAGTGTCCAGAGGTTCCAGTGTATTTTAACTCTCTGTCTTTACTATCGACGAAAATGGTGTTTTACGTCCTCTTGGTCTGAATCAGACACATATGGGACATTTGTAAATACAAACATGGTGGGAACAACACTGGAGGCAATGCCCGGAGGCAGTACGAAACCAGTAAAGTCCCGATTTTTAAAATTAATACAGATAGGTGTAGCGGTAACCACGCCTCGGTTAAACCTCATCGGCTATGGCACCGCTACAAGTATTTAATAATTAATTGAATTAACCTCTTTACTATCGAAGAAGAAAATAATGCTTTACGCCCTTTTCGGCCATGTGGGGCATTGAGATTTTACTTGGGGATGTAAAGAGAAGGGGGAGGAGGGGAGTGACCCGGAGGATCTCAGCATCTTTGATTATTACTCTTGGTTTCTTTACTATCGTACGCTATAGCGTACCTGATGTACACAAGCGTTCCATACTAGGCGGGATTGCATCATTACATACAAAATATTAAAAATAATAATGCTTAACCGCACAGTTTTGAAAATTTGCGGTATTGTTTATAATAATAAAAGCTAGCAAAGTAGCATATGTTATAATTCCAAAGTAAAATTTGTATTATTAGCAGATTTTTAAAAGAGCATGACAAAGAAGACAAAGAGTGATTCGTTTTCATATTGCGGTACTAAAAATAGACGGAAAGTGATTTCATTGGTTGAAAACTATTAAGGGACCGTAGAGGAATACTTCTATACCAGTTTGGGTTGCCAGGCTTCGCGGGATTGTGAATGGTTTAAACGCTGTGTATGCTATAGCGTACGACAGTATTGAACGGTTGTAAAGGGAAGCAATCGGCCAGTAAAGAATGAGTTAATTTCAATGGTATAGGTTTGCGTTAATATTATAACAAATTTTGATTTTTAAAAAAATCCGGGGGGGGGGGGGGGGAATAGTTCCCCCACCTTCTGGAATTTCTGTGCTTGCAACTTCCTCTAATCTGCCACCCTCTTTGACTCTGCCTTTTCCCTTTGCTTTCTGTCATCTGCTATCTTTCTGGCTTCTTGTCTCTTCCAATACTTTTTCTCCTTTGAGCTTCTCCGAAATCGGAATGTGTCGGCTGTACGCAGCGGGGAGACCAGTGAAAAATGAAAACCGGACACATACGTACCTTACCCATTATGGCCATCTGGCCTGGGAACGCAGAAAAAGAAGAAGATTTTTTTTTTTTAAACCCATGAAGGATGGGGTCACTTCTGTTTAAATAAGCAAACTTCTTTGATCAGCAACATCATTATTTGTTAATGTAGTAAGGGAAGCAAGTGTAATTATCATGAACAAAAATTCTATGACTCTGTGAGATTGATACTAGGGGACTAATGAATGCATTGTTTGGGTTGATAAAGTGGAATTATTTTGGTTGCTTGTGACATTGTGTGTGCGTGTGTGTGAAAGTCGAGTGGGTAAAAGTCTTGAAAATTTAAGTATTAAAAGCTTCTTTTAACCACTTATCAAGTTGAAGATGCTCATTATTATAGTTATCTATCCCACAGTTTATTTGTTTTAAAGGATTTGTTTTACTTTCCGCATACAGAGGAATATCCCTTATATTATGATTATTGTAGTTATATGAATCCCTCCCACTTAAAACATACTTCTCTGAGACATTGCCCTTCTTTGTAAGTGTTAAAATTACCTCCCTTATACAACTCCCTCCCACTTATTTTGGATAATTTTCCTGGGTCTTAAAATGTCGTTTCCACTGTAGAACATAGTAGGGTTAGTATAATGACACATTGGTCTCTCTTACATAGTTCTTTTACACGTGTACATTCACGTGCGTCCACAGGGCATGTAATGATACTGTGGGCAGTGAGCCATCTTTGTGCGCATGCTCCAGAGAACATGCCTAGTGGAGCGTTGCTTGCTCACAACGCAAGAAGATTGCCTGGCTCGGGACACTAATAAAGGCAGTGGTAGAGTATTAGCGTGCGCACACACACACACACATCACACACACACACACACACTCACACACATTCTACACACACACACACACACACACACGCACACCACACACACACACACACACACACACACACACACACACACACACACATCACACACACACACTCACAACACACATTCTACATACACACACACACACACACACACACTCGCAACACACATTCTACACACACACACACACGCACACACACACACACACACACACACACATGCACCACACACACACACTCACAACACACATTCTACACACGCACACACACACACACACACACACACACACACACAACACACATTCTACACTCTACACCCCACCCCACCCCACCCCCATTCTACACAGGGTAGGTATTTATTCGGCAGCATCAACTTTTGCTAATTAATGAAATATCCCTTCCTGAGCTGCCACATGCACTGGCTTTCATGTGCAAAAGCAAGTTGAACCAGACCAATTAGGATATGGATACTGGAATATTGTTGCCATTGAAAATGAGAACCAAAGGAAATATATGTTCATTAAAGAGGTGCATATGAAAACAAGAAATGGGCGATTCTGGATTCTGTTTTTTACCTGACAGTCAATCATGAATCCAAGAACCTGACAAAGAAAACATTTGCTAATTATGTACACAAAACACATCGGGGGAACATGCAAGTCAGTTTTTTTTAAAAAGTATAACCTTAAAAAAACGCTTCATTAACACATATGGTGTTCTACTTCTAGGCTAAGGAATGGAAAACTGAAGGTACTTATTCATTCATAAGTTTGAATGGTCTTTGAACAAATTGGGCTTCTTGCTTAGTACTTAGTTGTGGGTTTTGTTTAAAATCGTTTCAAGGTGTCGCCTGGTCCTGGTAAAGATGGAAGCTGTTGGGGAGGCTCTGCCATCTTGAATACAGGCTGCAAAATATGAACATAAAAGGTTTGTGATAGTATATATACTCAAGATATAAAACAGATAAAACGCTTTTCTTATGCACGATTATCAACACAAGACAAACACGGTTATCAGTTTTAAAAAGTCAATTATTTTTCTTTGTACCTTGCCACTCGCTTCACACATCCTGAAATATCTGAAGCCACTTTAATAGAGATAACTGATCTGTTTAAAGACTTGGTCACCTTGTGTCCATCAATGTGAATGAGCGACTTAGCGGGCTCTTTGCCCACCAGGTGGCATAACGCGCGAGTGGGGCTAATCCTCTATATTCTTAGTTGGGGATAAAGAGAGAGAGAGATAGGGAGGAGTCCAACCTTCTCTCTCTCTCGCTACGCCCAACTAAGAATATAGCATGATAAGCCCCACTCGAGCGTTATGTCCCCTGGCGGTCAAATAATCGCCATATAAGTCGACCATTACATTTTGTATATAACTAGTCATTAACAATTAACATCCAGTAGAGTCGACTGTCTTGAGGTTAGAAGAAGAAAGTCTAGTTTATAATTTTCTTTCTAGTCTGTTGCATTGTTTTTAAATTTTAACTTTTGGGGGGGTTTAAAGATTGTGCGCAGTTCATGCCATTTAAGTTACATTGAATGCTTGCTACATTTGAAGCGTCATTGCTTTTTTCTCTCTTTTTTATGTATTTTAAATACTGTAACTTGTAAGGTACAATTTTTGTAGAAAAGAGGATTTCTTACCAGTGTAATATCACTTACATGTAGATGAGCATGTCACTTTAAGATAATCATGTGTACCAATGTTTCTCTTTTTTTTTTTATAAATCCGATCTGAATGACTGCTTCTGCTGATTCACATTTCCCACCCATTCACAGTCAAGTGTGTGATGCTAGTTTATGATCTGACCTCCAACATTGGTATGTTCCAGAGAGATTGTTGACATTTGTATTGATACTGGTGATAACTGAATTGTGTAAACTACGGCGAACCTTTTGTGATCCTTGTTGAGAATGTTGGGTTGGCTAAATGAATCGGGTAAGGAAAACAAACAGGCGGTATGTATGAGTCGAAAGGAAGACAAGTCATTAATAATATTAATATGTGCAAGTGTATCCCCCCCCCCCACCCCCTAAAAGGTCCATGATTATAACCTAAAAGCATGAGCAAAGGGGGAGGTGGGGGGGGGGGGGGGGGGGATGTCATTCTGTCAACCTAACCTCATGTGTTGTGTGTGAGCTGGTTAACACTGATCTTCCCTGTTCTTGTTTTTATATATATGTTTAAAGAAACTGGTTTTGAATTTTAGTCACAGATTCCCTTTTTTATTTTTTTTATTTTTCCAGCACCTTCTTTTTGTCCTTGTATCGGCGACAGCACACGCAAGCTCAGACCAAGGAATGAACTGTGATTGAGTTTGTTTGTTTGTTTACTTGGTCTTTACCTCCCCTGCCCCCCCCACCCCCCCTCCCGTTTCTATTCCCTACTTACACTTCTGTTTGAACTGAGCAGAATTTGCACGCGGGCTGCTCTTTTCCAATTTCATGCATGAGCCTGTTCATTCATACAGTATGTGCGCGCGTTTGTTGCTTCGCAGTTCTTTCATCACTGTGGGTTGTTGGAGGATTTTTTGTTTGTTTCTTTCTTTCTTTTATTCAATTCAAGCTGCTTCTGCATCTTTTCTCGTCTTCCTTGTAGTGGACTTGCCCCGTTTCCTCACCAGACTTGTCTTGGCGTGCAGAACGATGGACGTAGGCGTGAAATGCAGACCTGTTTACCCTTCCGGTTTTGCCGGAATTATTCCGGAAATTTGCTAAAAAAAAATCTGGGTAAAATAGTAAATTCCGGGTGAACGCTGAAAATTCCGGGATTTCGAAAAAACGTCTATTATTTGTTTCCGTTCGTATGAAAAGACGCAAGGGTTGACCGAAACCGAATGCAAATGGCGGCCAGGCTTTTACTGTCGATTCGAAGAGCTTTCCGGTGTCACGATAAATAAGTAGTCGTATGAAATATTTACCTCCGCGCATGCGCATTAGAACAGTTACTTATGTCAACGTGATTTCTACTAACCCTAACCCTAACCCTATCCCTAACCACGGAAAGAACCAAGAAATAGAGCAGGAGGGTGTAAATCTACATATTTGCAGATAAATCGATGTACAAAGCCATGCACTTAGTTTCATAATGATTCACAATGGCGGACAAAGAAACGATTCTGATTGGCTACGCGGCTAGAGGTAAAAATCTCATAGAGGTAAAAATACACCGCCACACCGGGCAGTTTTTTTAATGGTAGAGATTGTAATTAGGGCTTGAAATGAGTCCATTTAGATTATATTATCACTGGAAAATACGATGATGTGAGAATTTTGAACTTTTCAATAGAAAATGAAGTGAAAATTGATCGCGATGGCGCCGAGTTGAATCGGTGTTTTGTCGCGAGTCGTGTACCGATGTGAATTCTGGTGGGTTTTTTCCTCAAATTCCGGGGTTTTGTGTGGCAAATTCCAGGTTTTTCATCATTAGGGTAGACAGGTCTGGAAATGCAAGGTATTTTCTGAATTAAAAGTGACTAAAATGGAGTGTTAGGATGATGGTTGGATTTCATAGCGTTTAGAAGGGAGAACGAATTAACCTTTTCACCGCCAATGTCGCATTTTAGCACCACAGTGATTTAACATTTAACACCTGTCACTAAAAGGCACCAAATTGGGGTCTATTATCCAAAGACCCTATTCTCTTAGTTTGGGGAAGTAAGGATAGACCTTATTTTATATAATGATGTCACAGAAGAATCCCCACCAATACTGCAGATGGATTTTGTTCTCCACCTAGGTAAATTTAATGGACATTTTTGGTTGGCAGTGAAAGGGTTCAAGCTGAGAGGGAAGGGCTGGGGGGGATATTGGCAAAATGACAATAGGCCATGCTGTATTATTTTGGTTATTAACGATCACGGTGGTGGTTATTATTTTTCGTCTTGAACATTTCAATGAATTTAATTTGACTAAACTAAGTAGCATTTTTTTCCCCTTTTAGTCACCTGCCAAACTATGTATTACCCATGAATGACTTCCCACCTCGTCAGTCACATCTTAAACATTCTTTCCGTTCGTTGTTTACATGCCTAGGAATGCAAGTCGACCTGTAGTTGTGCAATAACGTCTGTTTTGTGTAAAACAATATCCCGTTGAAATCAAACGCTTCAACTTTCCAGACACCCACCCCATCTCTACCCTCTTTGATTCTGCCTTTTCTTCCCAAAGCCTCCATATCCTTCATGAACCACTATAATTTTTATGTATCCTTCCCCAAAAACTTGTGGCGGTGCCATAGCCAATGAGGTTTAACCGAGGCATGGTCACCGCTACAGCTATCTGTATTAATTTAAAAAATCGGGACTTTACTGGTTTCGTACTGCCTCCGGGCATTGCCTCCAGTATTGTTCCCACCATATTTGTATTTACAAATGTCCCATATGTGTCTGATTCAGACCAAGAGGACGTAAAACTCCATTTTCTCTCTCTCTCATGTATCCTTCCCCATCCAGATTTTCACTTTTCAAGTGGTTGTTTTAAAAAAAGATATACATAGTGGTAAACGTTTTCAGATTCACTTGGCTTTGATTGCGTCGCTTAGATGAACATACATTTTTCTGGATTTATATTTTGTATTTGGAAAGAAAAAAACTGCTCAGAAATTGAAAAAAAAAAAACGTCTGCTAAAACGAGAGTTTGAAGAGTGGAAGTGACGACACAGAACTTGAATGTCAAGGAAGTAGACTCGATTGATGCCAATGTCAGTGCGCTCATGTTGGGCGCATGAACTCAAGACAGTTTCTGATCAATTATGAGCACAGATACATCATGCTGCCGTTATGCGCCTAACTACGAAATAAGTTAGGCCCAGCGTGTCTGTCTTCGGCTGGGGAAAACCTTTGTAAGAATTTCTTGGGGGAAAAAAGGCTGGGGAATGGATCGGTGAGGCAGAAAGATAGTAGATGACAGTAAGCAAAGGGAAAGGGCAGAGAGTGAGAGATTAGAGGAAGTTACAAGCACAGAACTTCCAGAAGGTGGGGGAACTATTTGTACAAAAGACCCCCCCCGGTATCCCCAGGGGTGGGTGTCCTGGTTTGAATCTCTGGGACTTGAAAAGGAATAGAATACACTACAGTGAACAGAAATGTGTTTAACGTCCTCCAACCTGGTACAGGTAGTGGGACATTTATAAATACACTGTGGGTCGATCCTGGAGGTACTAAAATGTGATTAACGTCCTCCGACCTGGAACAGGTACATAATGGGACATTTATAAATGTACAGACAGTGGGTCGATCCTGGAGGTACTAACATGTGTTTAACGTCCTCTGACCTGGAACAGGCACATATATGGGACATTTATAAATGCACAGATAGTGGGTCGATCCTGGAGGTACTAACATGTGTTTAACGTCCTCCCACCTGGTACAAGTACATATGGGACATTTGTACAGATAGTGGGTCGATCCTGGAGGTACTAAAATGTGCTTAACGTCCTCCCACCTGGTACAGGTACATATGGGACATTTATAAATGTACAGATAGTGGGTCGATCCTGGAGGTACTAACATGTGTTTAACGTCCTCCGACCTGGAACAGGTACATATATGGGACATTTATAAATGTACAGATAGTGGGTCGATCCTGGAGGTACTGCAATACCAAAAAAACATCCCTGATACAGTGCAGTGAATGCAACAAACTAGACTGCTCTTTCTATTGATGCGATGCAACCGACGATGATACAATTTCTATTCAAGTTTTAGCAAATAAAACGGAACTTGGTGCATCCGCACCTGGTTTGATGATTGGTAGCATGGAGTCGTTCTGGTTTGTTCTTCTTGGAGTAAGCGGTTCCATGCTCCCAAAGGTCAGTCTCCCATCTGAAACGAACGCAGAAAAGCCATTGTTGTAGGTAATTTGGAGACTTTTTTTTTCTTTCTCAGGGGTCAACTTTATATCAAACTCTCTTTTCGAACTGAACTCCCATCCCTCTTCAGATTCACATTCCCCCCCCGCTTTCTAACACCCCCCCCTTCCCCCCCCACATTCCCGTTTTTTGGAAATATCGGAGGCCCGTTTTCAGCTTTAGTTTTCTCCACCTTGCGTCCTCTCTTTCTCCCCGATTCAACCTCCTCGTCCCTCCTGCCCCTTACTGCTTGCTACTAACCCTGTCTTTTTTTCTGTATAAGGTTTCAGATCTATATCTTCACAATCACATGTTTTTATTCCCCATTCCTTGACCCGACCTCACCCCACCTTTTTTTTTTTTTTTTTTTTTTTTTTTTTTTTACAAATTGCTCCTTTAGTTGTGTATTGACAATTTTATTTTATAAATTGTCACACATCGGAGCTACAGAGTAAAAATTTTTTTTGTTTTCAAGAGTGTGTGATAGTGAACCATCATTGTTTGTGTTTACTTTCAGGTTACCTCTTAGGAAACTTCAGATTCCCCCCCCCCCTCCCCCCCCCCCCCCCCCCTTCTTTTTTTTTTGTGTTGGTTTTCAGATTCTCATTATTCTCTCTGCAGTTTTATGAAAAACTCTCCAGCAACCAACACTGTTAGAAGACACGATTCAATAAACGGTTTTATATTTTTCACGTTTTGGCTGAGTGTTTATTTGATTGCGTGTATGTTTGTGTGAGTGTGTGTATGCGTGCGCGCGTGCGCGCGCGCGCGCGCGCGTGTGTGCGCGTGTGTGTGTGTGTGTGTGTGTGTGTGTGTGTGAGAGAGAGAGAAAACGAAAACGAAAGAGAGAGAGAGACTTCAACTTCAAATACTTTTATTTTACAAGGATAAGACTTTAGGCTGGGCCTAGTCTTCCATTCTGTCCTTGGTTCTAAGCAGCATGCAATACATAAAGGTCTGTGTACACGTTAACATTATTCACGAGATAGTTCTATTTTCCCATGGCAACACAGCGATAGCCCACTCTTCATTATGACTAGGCCATGGGGAAATAAAAATATCTTGTGAATAGTGTTAACGTGTGCACAAACCCTAACTAATACTAGAAATGAACATTGAGACACAGGAACATCACCAACAGAGACAACAAGACAGAGAGAGATTGTGCAGACGTACCGGGTAAGCCTAGACGTTGATGCGCGCCAGTCAGTCTGGTCCAACCATAACTCCCAGACACCAGAGGAGGCCACAACTACTCTGGAGGGTTGGGCTGGAATTTTCTTTATAGTGGAGAACCCCTGCCCAGGGAGCATCCCCACTCTCTCAGCCCCAAAGGACTTGAGGACATCTGGCGATGGGGAAGGTCCCCAAAGGCCAACTAAACCCCTTGGATGCAACACAAGGAGCCGTTAGTACGAATGCTTCCTTTTTGAGAAATTAAAAAACAACAAAGGGCAGTGTACAGCAATACTGCGACAAACATGTACATTTGGATATAGAACAACAAATAAAAATTGGGCCTACCTTAAAAAATGCACAGGACATTTTCTAGACAGTTGAAACTGTGGTCTGACCAACCCTCCACGAAATGTTGATAATGAAATTGTTCTTAGTATTCTGGGGTTTTAAAAAAAAGAAGGAAACAAGGACAAATAATTGAACCCCCTAAAAAAAACTAAAAACCTCTCCCCCCAAACACCCCCCCCCGCCCACATAACTCAACCAAACAATATAAATCTCTCTCTCTCTCTCTCTCTCTCTCTCTCTCTCTCTCTCTCTCTCTCTCTCTCTCTCTCTCTCTCTCTCTCTCTCTCTCTCTCTCTCTCTCTCTCAGGCCTACACACACAGGCACATAATTATTGTGACTACCCCTTTTGTTGGTGAGAAAGCCTTTTTTTTTGTTTTGCGAATTGTGGCTTCCTGCTTCAAAACTATCAGAGGTGGATCTCTAAAAGTCACTTAAGGCCTATCAATTTGTTATGATGCCCTTGAAACGCCGAAACAGTTATTTCCGAATGAATGAATGAATGAAAAATGGTGTTTTACGTCCTCTCGGTCACAGACACATATGGGACATTTGTAAATACAAAGATGGTGGGAACAATACTGGCCGCAATGCCCAGAGGCAGTGCAACACCAGTAAAGTCCCGAGTTTTTATCAATATAGATAGGTGTAGCGGTAACCACGCCTCGGATAAACCTCATCGGCTATGGTACCGCCACAATAATTGTTATTAAGGCATATCTACAGTCAACAGTTATTTCCTAAATATGTGAATGCATAATTATGGACAGTGATTGCTTTTTTCATGGGTGTCCACATTGTGGGGACGCTAGGGTTAAACGAGTTACAAACAAATCTAAGTCGTGTAAATGTGAAATAAGCGAACTAAAACAACATCAAACCACAAGAACAAGGCAAAGCGTGAGCGTGTGCCAGTGTCCCTCTCGCGCACGGAAGGACGGACGCACGCACGCACGCACCAAACAATAATAACAAGAGTTCTCGAAGCTTCGTTCTAGCAATAACAACAACAAAATAAAGTCCCTCTTCTTTTTCGTCAAAATCATAACAAGGGAAACAACCCAGTGTTAGTGATGATTCACGAGTCACAACAGGGTTGCGTACCGTAGTCTGGAAACCACGGTATATCGAGATATACGTATGTGGGATGATGCGAGACACGCTGACAGCAAGAGAATGCATGTCTCTGACTGCCAGATAGCAGAGGGGGCAGCTGCTATTCCGCATGGCTGGTCTAAAATTTATTTATAGTGCATGGCACATCGATCAAAAGGACTCGAGAAGACCTCTAGTGTGTGGAATCCCACTGCACAGAAAAACATCAAACCTATCACTAATCCTATCCCTAACCCTAACCCAAACCTTTAACCGTCAAACACACAAAAAATAAAACTTTACTCAAAAAATGAGTGGTCCATATCTGGAGATGACCATGTGTATTCTTGAACGCCCAATGAAAAAAAAGGGGGAGAAAACGATCCAAGGGAAGCAATCACATTTGTTGTAAATCTTAATCGTTTAGTTGTAGGAGTTGCGTACCATTCACCACAAAGTGTGTGTGTGCGCGCGCGCGCGCGCGTGTGTGTGTCAAGTCAAAAATGTATTTCCAGATGGGAACATTGTATAAAGCAAAAACATGCCTTTTTTTCAACAAGCCATCCATAAGTTTAAGCGTGGATTCGCAATCGTTTGTGGCGTGCGACAATTTTGCCACAAACGTCGGTGCGACAATTTTGGACCGACCGACCGACAGACCGACAAAGTGAGTTATAGGGGAAGACGGGGTAAAAAGCGCATGGGCGGGTAAGAAGCCCACCCCAATTATCTCATGAAATGAAGCAAATTTCAGTCTCATTTTGCCCATGAGACGAGCGTTAATGTCTAGCATTCGTCTCATGGGCAAATTTGACTGAAATGTTCTTTATTTCATGAGATAATTGGGGTGGGCTTCTTACCCGCCCATGCGCTTTTTACCCCGTCTTCCCCTAGGTTAGTGGCTTGTGCCACAAGCAAAAATGATGTAAAGAAAAAATAAAGAACTAAACGTGTGTGTGTGTGTGTGTGTGTGTGTGTGTGTGTGCGTTTCTCTCTCTTTCTATTATATCTAAATATCAGGACCAAACAAAGGAAAATCGCCACCGACCTACACGCACGCTACAACTACAAGTTCCCATCGAAACCAAACCTCAACATAGCATTCAACCGTTTCACAGCCTACCTTGCCCTCAAACGCCTATCGCGTGCCGCTCTACCTTCTATAGGATACATCCTGGGGAAGGGGGGGGGGGGGGGGGGGGGGGTCCGGAAATAATAATAATAATAACAGTACATTTATATAGCGCTTTACCTCAGATGAGCCCAAAGCGCTTTACAATCAATTATTCATCAACAGATAACAAAAAACAACATTCAAGAGTGACACCAACCACCAACATCGCATATGCAAAGCAACTCTCTCTCTCTCTCTCTCTAACACACACACACACACACACACACACACACACACACACACACACACACACACACACACACACACACACACACACACACACACACACACACACACACACACACACACACACACACACACACACAAACACACAATTATTGACGCCAACTCGTTCATACCCCATTCGGTAAGCCACAGCAACTGAGCCGCATGGACTGACCACATACACCAAACACACATACACAAACACCCTCACACACAACGTACGCACGCAGACAGACTCCTTTCACTGCCTACCTTGCCTTCTAACACTCAAACACACGAGCTACGTTCGCATTTTATTGATTATTAAGCCAAAAATCGAGTCTTTTTCGTGGCTTTTCACCCTTCTATAAGGTTCATCCTGGGGTATAGGAGAGGGGGGGGGGGGGGGGTCCTCCTTTTTTTTTACAGGAGAGGGGGGGGGGGGGTCCTCCTGGAAAAAACCCAGATCACTAGGCCGTCAGAGGAGGGCTTAGTTGACGCAGTTTTTCTCTCTCTCTCTCTCTCTCTCTCCCCCCCCCCTCTCCTTCTCCCTGACCTTGACCTTGAACATCGAAATTTCCCTTTTTATGCGATTTCGTGTCCGAGCTGCATCATTCTCGTGCTTCAAATGTTGTGTGTTGGTGTATCACGGTACACAAAATGGCCCTGTATATTAAAATATATAACCTTGCTGACCTTGACCATGAAGTTTGACTTTGAAAACCGAATAATTGTGGCCATATCGTTCGCATCTTTGCGATGTTTAAGCTTGTAGGGGAGAGTCGACGATTATGCACTGGGTACAAATATGGATCGTGCTAATTCTGGCCAAGTGACATTGTTTTTGATGGTTTTGCACTTTCAGTCATTTAGATTGCATCATATCCGGCAGACGGCAACCAAAAATATGGCGGCAGCGCCATGCGATAGTAAACGGTGGGTGCTTTTTTCAATTATAGTACATTTTACGATAACTGGGATGAAATAAACCCTGTGTATTTAATATTCTTGAACTGAAATCTTTTAAAGTGTATATATATGTCATTAATAACACTAGTGTTTAGGCTGTCAGTTGGGAATTCCCGGTCAGTTGAAGCAGGCAGTGGAGTTGGGCAGTGTTTTTAGATCTAGTCAGATTCCACACATTTTATATCAACCACCCATGTCTATGTATATGGACCATTTTTGTGTGTACTGTCTGTTCATTTTCTGAAGCATCTGTACATTTTCTTATTATTGACCTTATTGCAAAGACTAAGACTAGAGTAAGAGCTTGTATCAAACAACTTTTAACAAGTGCAACTAATAAAATAGTAATAGTAATAGTCTTTTTTGGGCACAAGTTGTTAGTTTTTGCAATAAGGTCAATAATAAGTCAATCAACTATCTAGAGATAGTTGACTGGCTCAAAACCATCGACTGGAACACGTCTTTTGAGGCAATAGTAGGCCTAATAAAAAAAAAGTAATATACTTTTTATATAGTTAACTGTTAAGACATGTTCCAAAACCTTTTATTTCTAATGTTTACCGTTATTGTTTTCTTTAGTTTTGAGTTTGTGCTTCAGAAAATGTACAGATAGTACACCAAAAAATGGTCCATATTTGCAGACTGGGCGGTCCATATTGGTAGTGGTATGATCATAGTTCATACTGATATGGACCGATTTTTTATTTCACTTTTTTCGTCACCTTAAATTATTCTGTTGTTGTTCAAACTTTGGTGTATTGTGGCTTTTGTGCTAAAGAAAATACACACCCAGTTTCGTTATGTTTTGTCTTTGCATACCAGAGTTATGACAGTTTTTGTGCAAGTGGTCCATCCATGTGGACTTTCCCCTATGTTAGTATGTAGGTGCAATGGTTTATGCTAAGTCTGAATATTCAGTGCCGAAGAAGGTCAAGGTCAAGGAGGTGTGGAATTGGCGTTTTTAGCCATATCTTTTTCTTTTTTTTTCAATTACAGGCTTAAAATTTGGCCGGCTGGTTGACTTGGTCAAGGTCATGTGTGGTGCAAAGCATCGCTTACGTTCATACTTCATGACCTTGACCTTGACTTTTGAGCTGGTTTCTTTTAGCAGTGGGACTTGGGAGGCATGGGGCGGAAAGCAGGCAAATCACATTTCTTGGTGCCCCTGCTGCCGAATTGCAATGCATCCGACGGGCTTTGCAGTATCATAATGGATTTGGTTGTTGCTGCATTATCTGTGAAGGGTGTTTTCCTGGTGATCTCGGCATGTTTCTTTGCAAAAAATAATCCGCCGTTCGATCAGGGTGCCCCTTTAAGAAAGAGCAAAAGTGTTTAGCTGGAACAAGTAGGGCATTGTCTGAAGATTGTTATGTTTAGGTATATCATTAATTGTGCTGGGTGATTTGTTTGCATGTGCGTGTGTACATTTTGCTGTTGATTTACTGATTGTTTCACTGACTTTAAAGTTTAAGGTTGTGTTGGGGTGTTTTTTTACCAGTTCACGGCGCAGTGTCTCCCTCGGGCTTCATGTCATCATCAATCCACATCATCATCATCATCGTTGTCATCATCATCAGTATCGTTATCATGATCTTCTTCATTGTAATCGTCACCAACTCCATCATCATCATTACAATTTACATGTATCATCATTATTATTATCTTATGAACACACACACACACACACACACATTGCAGTCAAATTGCAGGCCGATACGCAGACTGAGGAGACCTTCACTAGGTCTCTCTCTCTCTCTCTCTCTCTCGTTAATTATTACTGAATACATAATATATTAGTGCTGCTTAGCCTCCCCATTGTCCCTATATGACAAACAGCTGTCTCTGTATGGGCACTGTCCTCTACCCCATCGGGAGGAAAAGTAAATCCTTGGATTTGCTCGTTGCGCAAACACCCATGCCGTTTTCAGCTGGAGGATCTAGGAAGACGTCTGGCCCAGGACCCGTCGGCAGGGGGTGTGGTGAACTGGCGTCGATTCCCGCCTGATGGCCCTTCTGTGGCCACTGCCCACCCCCACCCAGCAACAGCTGCTGGACGCACTCCACAATTTGAAGGCCATCGACCAGAAGGACATGGGGCTCATCAGCCGAGAGCAGTTTGACAGGGTGAGATTGATTGAGGTAATTATGAATTGATGGACGGTGTATGGAAGCACTCCACAATTTGAAGGCCATCGACCAGAGGGAGATTGGGCTCATCAGCCGAGAGCAGTTTGACAGAGTGAGATTGATTGACTGATTGAGTTAATTATGAATTGATGGACGGTGTATGGAAGCACTCCACAATTTGAAGGCCATCGACCAGAGGGAGATTGGGCTCATCAGCCGAGAGCAGTTTGACAGGGTGAGATTGACTGATTGATTGAGTTAATTATGAATTGATGGACGGTGTATGGAAGCACTCCACAATTTGAAGGCCATCGACCAGAGGGAGATTGGGCTCATCAGCCGAGAGCAGTTTGACAGGGTGAGATTGACTGATTGATTGAGTTAATTATGAATTGATGGACGGTGTATGGAAGCACTCCACAATTTGAAGGCCATCGACCAGAGGGAGATTGGGCTCATCAGCCGAGAGCAGTTTGACAGGGTGAGATTGACTGATTGATTGAGTTAATTATGAATTGATGGACGGTGTATGGAAGCACTCCACAATTTGAAGGCCATCGACCAGAAAGACATTGCACTTACCGTAAAATGTGGGCTATAAGCCGCTACTTTTTTCCTCAACTTTGGCCCATGCGGCTTATAGGCTGATGCGGCTTGTCTGTGGGGGGGTTTCCATTCTACATTTATCAGTATGATTAACTCTGTTTCTGGACACATTCTTCAGCCTATTTTTTGGCTTCTTTAGACTCAAAACTGGTTTTGGTACTCAATAGATTTAAATCTCATGATGCCTTATTTGCATACATTATTATATAATTAATGTGGTCTTTTTTTAGTTGCTGTATTTGAGCGCTGTGCCCAACTGCTACGAGGGATTTCTGCGAGCACTTAGTGTGGTGACAGGCAGTCACATGCCTCCTTTCCCCAAACCCGCATCATCGTCCAGTACTGCCACCACCGGCAGTACGTCGGTGCCACAGCAGGCTACCGACTCTGCTGAGATGTGAGTCGTCATATTCATCATCATCGTTATTGTCATCATCGTTATTATCATCATCATTTTTGTCATCAGCATTGATATTACCATCATCATCTTCATCGTTATTGTCATCAGCATCTTCATCAGCATCGTTTTTGTCATCAGCATTGTTATTACCATCTTCATCGTTATTGTCATCATCTTCATCGTTATTGTCAGTATAGTGTTATTGTCATCATCTTCATTGTCATCATCATCTTCATCGTTATTACCATCACCGTCATCATCATTGTTTTTGTCATCAGCATTGTTATTACCATCATCATCTTCATCGTTATTGTCAGTATAGTGTTATTGTCATCATCATCTTCATCGTTATTACTGTCATCGTTTTTGTCATCAGCATTGTTATTACCATCATCATCTTCATCGTTATTACTGTCATCGTTTTTTGTCATCAGCATTGTTATTATCATCTTCATCGTTATTACCGTCATCGTTTTTGTCATCAGCATTGTTATTACCATCATCATCTTCATCGTTATTGTCAGTATAGTGTTATTGTCATCACCATCATCATCTTCATTGTTATTACCATCATCATCGTTTTTGTCATCAGCATTGTTATTACCATCATCATCTTCATTGTTATTACCATCATCATCGTTTTTGTCATCAGCATTGTTATTACCATCATCATCTTCATTGTTATTATCATCATCATCGTTTTTGTCATCAGCATTGTTATTACCATCATCATCTTCATTGTTATTATCATCATCATCGTTTTTGTCATCAGCATTGTTATTACCATCATCATCTTCATTGTTATTATCATCATCATCGTTTTTGTCATCAGCATTGTTATTATCATCATCATCTTCATCGTTATTACCATCATCATTGTTTTTGTCATCAGCATTGTTATTACCATCATCATCTTCATTGTCATCATTACAGTGAAACCTCCCAATTACGACCTTGAAATATCATCCAAGATAAGGTCTTATAAGGGAGGGGTCTTTATGGGAGGTTGACACCGCAGACGAGTAGATCGGTTCCGTTCCGTTTCCTGTTACCACTTGACTTGCCCCCCCACTTCACTTTCTCTCACTCTCTCTTTCTCAATCGGCACGATATGTTGCCTGTTTACTGATTCAGTCTTTCCTAGATTGATTGTTAGCGAGATTTCGCGATCGAAGGTGCTGTTTTACCTTTAGCATTTTCTTCAATCACTTTTATTCGCTGTTAAAAAGTCTGCATCCTTTGATTTCGCATTGAACGGGCTAGAACTCCTGAACAATCAGGGAGTGTAAATAGTTTTAGCCCTTTCGCTGCCAATGTCGCATTTATGCACCACAATGGTTTGACGCCCATGTCACTAAAAGGCATCAAATCAGGGCCTGTTATTCAAAGACCCTATCTAAAAGTATCTTCTTAATTTTGGGAGGTAAGGATAGGCCTAATGTTATACATGTCACAGAGGAATTCCCAAGATTGCTGACAATTGTTCTTCCTCTACCCAGTTAAGTTTAATGGTATTGTTTTGCTGAAAAATGGCCGGCGGCTAAAGGGTTGATCTCAAGTGTGTGGTTTAACCCTTTCAACGCTAGCTATTCCTCAGACTAAATTTACCATTAAACTTACCCGGGTAGAGAAAAGATTTTGTCTGCAATATTGGGGATTCTTCTCTGACATGCATAAAATAGGGCCCATCCTTACCTCCCAAAATTAAGAACATAGGTCTGGTCAGCAGACCCTCATTTGATGCCTTTTACTAGTTTTAGTGACATGGGTGTTAAATCATTGTGGTGCCAAGAGGCGACAGTGACGATGAAAGGGTTAAATGTAACATATTGAAGACTAGAAGGCTATGCCATTCTTGAATTAATGTTGGTTTTCTCCACCACTGTTGTTGTGGACCGTGTGGGTGATGGTCATAATAGATAAACCTGGCTCATCCTTTATTGACGATGAAGTCACATTTGTTTCCCTGTGGCTGTGGCTTATTCTTTGCTAGGCGATGGCGCCGTCAATAACTTGGTGGAGGGAGTTAATTTGGAGAGTTCCTTCCCTTCATTCATTTCGCTATCTCCTCTGCTAGCCTCACTATATTTTAATTTTCGTTTAAATTCAAGATTTTTAGAGCAGTACGGCACTGCTTTTCAAAATCAAATGTTATCATTAGGGGCGAGCACAGGCTGACAGTCACAGACCTGCCTACTGCTACGATTTGGCCGTAGCAGCTATGAAAAATAAAGCATCACTACGGAGCTACGGCAACCTTATCATTGCTACGAAAAAACAAAATTGCCGCCGCATTTTATTTTTGCTTATGCCGTTCCCGCTTTTGTCTATTTCTAAGAGCAGACGCCGTGTCAGGCGCGATAACCTAGTCACTTCCGTTTTTATCAAAGTGACTGCGCATGCGTTCTTATTACTTTCTCTGGAAAAAAATGGCGGACTCCAGCAGCAGTAGCGATTCGGGAGATGTTTCAAACGAAGAAAAACGAACCCAAACCAGAAACCGAAAATCATCTGCCACACCATCTTGTTCTAAGAAAAAACATCGGCCTGCCGCACAAGTTTTCAAATAGCTTACATGGAGGAGTGGCCTTGCATCGTCAGAAGTTGACTCGGTGCGAACCATGCTCACTGCAACCTCTGCCATGCGGACTTCTCTGTGAATCATGGCGGTAGAGACGATTGCCGTCAACACGTTCAATCGGCGAAACATAAGCAGTGCGTTTCGGCTCAGGAAGAGAACAAATCGATTGCCGTCGTTTGTGGATGCTACGGAAAAATTTGCCATGCTACTGGAAATTGATGGCTGGGCTACTGATTGGGAAAATTCCAAGTAGGCAGGTCTGCAGTCAGTTAGTTGGAGTTTCAACGCCTGAAAGAGGGCCCAGTCCAGTATTCGGGAGAAGAGAAGAAGAAAAATGTTCTGCGAATTTCGCAAGGGGCATCACTCTTGCGTAATGTTAATTCTTTCCCGACAGCGCCTGCTGAGCAACGGAACATCCGTCAGCCGGCTGCTTTGCCAAGCTTTACAACCGTTGGCGACGGCCCGATTTTGGCATTTTTGTATTTGTTTTGCAACACCTACTGCATTAGTAAGCGCATATTGCTATATATCAATAAAAAGAGCACAACTTGAACTTTACTCTGGTTTCATTTTCAAAGATATGAGAACTATCACACCACAGTTGTACTTGAAATAACATAACAGAAAGACATAGGAAAATAGTTTTGTTGCACTACTAGCAGGTGTGTGTGTGTGTGTGTGCGTGCGTGTGTGTGTGCGTGTGTGTATGTGTGAGAGAGTGAATGTGTGTGTGTGTGTGTGTGTGTGAGAGAGACTGAGAGACAGAGAGGGCATCGTCCCACTCTACTTCATTAGTAAAACTTTGTGTAGGCTGTTGCGGAACGCATCTGTCTGTGTGTGAGAGAGAGAGAGAGAGAACGCACTCTGCTACATCATGTGTATAGGCCTAACGGAATGCCTCTATGGCTCGCTGTGTGCAAGCAATGGAATATTCCAGACACTGCTTTCGCGCCACTAAGACAGGCTACTTCATTCATACTGCGAGAAACCGAGATATTTTTTATTTTAAATTAGAGGGTGAAGGTCAGGTCAAGACAAACCAAATAGCCTCCTATCTTAGATAAGGCTCCCTATTTGCTAGTAGTGCATTTTTTTTTCCACTAGAGAAGGAGAGAATTATTTTAAATAGCACCAGTCACTTGCGGCTGGTGGTCAACAGATAAGAGCTGAGGCACCCGCTATTTGAGGCTGGTGCGTCGTTAACTGCCACTTTCGTTACCAGCTGAAAGTGGCTGGTGCGGCGCGAAAATGTTATGGGACTTAACTCTTTGCGATGCTTTCATTCTGCTCATTTCCTGTTGGTGATTTGGTTGATTGTTTTGACAATTCTTGCATGTTTTAGTGCAGCTTTTCAGTCAGTCACCAGCCGATTTCAGGTGCAAAAGTCGTATTAGACGAGAGATTAGCCGGTCGTAAGTCGGGTTAGGGCTGGAGTCATAATAGGGAGTCAATATTTCAATGATTTATGAAGGAAAGAAGAGGCAAAAAGGCTCACTCGAACAGGCACATGTGGGACAACAATAAACAAAGATTGAGGGGGGGGGGGGGGGGGTCTAAAGTACAAGATTGCCAATTAAATTTTGAAGTACAAATGAAAATATCGTTAATGGATACAACTAAAAAAATATAAAAAAAAGTACCTGTGCCGAGAATCGGACCCGGAACCATTGGCATGACAGACAGACACTCTACCAATGAGCTATCAAACTAGAATACCTTGGACATACAGTGGAACCTCCCTTATAAGACCTCCCATTACAAGACTCCCTCCCATATATAAGACCTACTACTCTGAGACATTGCCCTTTGTAAGTATTAAAATTACCTCCCTTGTAAGACCCCTCCCTTAAAGACCTCATTTTGGACGATTTTTGAAGGTCTTATAAGAGAGGTTCCACTGTATAAGTAGAAAATGCACTAGATCTTCAACCTGATTTCCATCACATTGTTTGCATGAACAACCATTGTGTGTGTGTGTGTGTTTACAGGTTCTACTGTTTGGGGACCGCCCATCTGAAATGGAACCCAACCGTCGATTCAGCATCTCTGAGCCGTCCCTGGAAAATACTCTGATGGTAATGCTTTTGATAGGTGTGCATAAAGATGTACAGTGGAGAGCTGATAACTCAAAAACTCACAATAACTTTTGGGTCTCAGTTTAATAGTCTCTCTGTTGAAAAGTCTTTTTCGCCGCCAGCCATTTTTCAGCAAAGCATTTCCATTAACCCTTTCACCGCCAGCCATATTTCTGCCAAAAATGTCCATTAACTTTACCTGGGTAGAGAACAAAATCCATTTGCTGTATTGGGGATTCTACTGTGACAAACATAAAATCAGGTCTGTCCTTCCCAAAACTAAGACAATAGGGTCTTTGGATAACTGGCCCCAATTTGATGCCTTTTAGTGACATAGGTGTTAAATCACTGTGGTGCTAAAATGCGACTTTGGCGGTGAAAGGGTTAAGCTTACCTGGGTAGAGAAAAAAAAGTCTGTAATATTGGGGATTCTTCAGTGATATATTTAAAGTAAGGCCTATCCTTACCGCCCAAAATTAAGAGAATAGGGTCTTTGGATAACAGACCCCAATTTGATGCCTTTTAGTGACATAGGTGTTAAATCACTGTGGTGCTAAAATGCGACTTTGGCGGTGAAAGGGTTAAGCTTACCTGGGTAGAGAAAAAAAAGTCTGTAATATTGGGGATTCTTCAGTGACATATTTAAAGTAAGGCCTATCCTTACCGCCCAAAATTAAGAGAATAGGGTCTTTGGATAACAGACCCTGATTTGATGCCTTTCAGTGACATGGGTGTTAAATCATTGTGGTGCAAAAATGCGACGTTGGTGGTGAAAGGGCTAACTCTAAAATAAAATATCAGTCCCTTTAATTTTGAATGACTTAAGCGATTTTTACTAGTGTATGTCAAAGCTTCGTGCCAAGTAAACCCGAGTTCGAGCCTGGGTACAGGGGATTTTTTCCTCTCATTCTGCACTAGGCCTTAACGCTCTGAACGTGGAGTCTTTCGGATGAGACAATAAACCGAGGTCCCGTGTGCCCATGCACTTAGCATACGCTAAACCCAATGGCAACGAAAAAGTTGTCATTTGGTAAAAAATTTCCCCCCCCCCCCCCCTCATCAGTGACAAAAATCGCATGCCCCCCAAAAAAAATTGGGTGGCGCGCCTCTGGCTGCAACGCGCTCTCCAGGTGGGAGCAACCCGAATTTCACGGAGACCCCTCTGTGACTATAAAATACCTAATACCTAACTGGTCGAGTTTGACGAGTTGGTTCTTACCAGTTGATCAAGACAAATAAAGGTATGAAACATAGATTTACATTAACAAAATATCACACCACACCCAATCATTCATCCGATCTCCGCTATCTTGCTCACTCATCATGCAACCCACCACCACTTCCGCCTTCATTTTTCACCCTTTCTTCCCTTTTTCTTTGTTCTTTTTCACTCCCCACTCTCCCCCCCCCCCCCTTTTATTTTTAGGTAGGCTTTTTTCTCTTTCATCCTATTGTCTGTGTGGCTGACTAAGATGGACATTTCCAAATTTAATGTGTAGAATTGTGGAAAATATTTTCCTAATGCTGTCAATATACGAAAGGGACATTAAGTGTGAAAATGACAATTCTGAGAATATGACAGTTGGAAACTTCAGGAAATTCTCTTTTTAATGATATAAAAACCATTCTTGTATGCTTTTTGTTGTTGCAGAATTATAAGCGTTTAAAGTTGGTAAGGTGACTGTCGAACATTTTGAGAAATCACATTCTAAAGTCTAGCCTATCCTAAGAAAATGCATCAACCTACTAACTTTAATGTACTTTTTTAGAGACCATCTTCAGGTCAGGTCAGGTATTCACAGCTGAGAGGTTTTTATATTTTGTTTTCGGCAAATCTGCCTTTTAGTCATGCTCATATTGTAGTTTTGATATGTTGGTGTATTTATCAAGGAAGGTTTTTGAATTGTGTTAGATTCTGTGCTCGTTTAATATGTGCAGGAAGAGTATTCCAAAACTTTGTTACTCTGTTAGAAAAGAATTTTGTTCTAATATTAGTTCGACTATACTGGGTTAGTATTTTTAAATCACTGTTACGGGTTCTGGAGTCAGTTGTTAGCTGGAACAAAGATTTATTAGTATTGTTATCACTGAAAAAAAAATGTATGTGTTTATCAGATCCCCACGAATTCTTCTATTTCAGAGATGGTAATTTCAACTTCCTTAGTCTGTGTTCGTAATCAAGGTGACTAACGCCTTTAACTAATTTTGTTGCTCGTCTTTGGGCCCTTTCTAATGTGGCCGATTGCCTTTTTAAAAACGGACTCCAGACCTGAAAGACCTTAACCATCTTAACTCTTCTACTACCAAGTATTACTTAGACTGTTTACCGCTGCACACCAAGTAATTTTTGCCGCTGCACTGATTTTCGCACACACTCACTTTAAAAATTAATTAAAAAAATACTCGCTCGAATCATCACTAAATGTACCTGTGTCGATCTGCTGCTGCAAACCCAAGATTGTTTCAACACTTTCGATGCTCTTTTTGATTCGCCTAAGTTCAGATTCTGCCACTTTTTCCACAGTAAATGCTTCGTCAGCACTATCGCCATCTTGTAGAGGTTCACGCCAAAAGTTGTCAGTTTCCATCGTCGAAAACGCGACGAAAATCGATTGAAAATTGCAAAAATTTAGCCTACAAATGAAGATGGTGGAAGGTTGTGCTTTCCCTGAGCGAACTGCGCATGTCACGGAAGTAAAGGATGTGATGTCACTTGATATAAATAGCGCAAAGGGGGACACAGACCTGTTTACCATTCTGGTTTTGCCGGAATTATTCCGGAAATTTGCTAAATTCCGGGTGAACGCTGAAAATTCCGGGATTTCGAAAAACCGTCTATTATTTGTTTCCGTTCGTAGGAAAAGACGCAAGGGTTGACCGAAACGTGTACCTAACACACTACGTCATCAGAAAAGGGGTTGTGCTTGACGTCACATGCATTAAATGCTGCATTTTCATTGGTTAAAGGGGTGAAATAATGTTTTTATTTTGGTCGATCTATTTCGGGACTGAGCAAATGGCGGCCAGACTTTTACTGTCGATTCGAAGAGCTTTCCAGGCAGTTTTTTAATGGTAGAGATTGTAATTAGGGCTTGAAATGAGTCAATTTAGATTATATTATCACTGGAAAGTACGATGATGTGAGAATTTTGAAGTTTTCAACGGAAAATTGATCGCGATGGCGCCGAGTTGCAACTTGGCATCCGCCGATCCGCGGCCGAGTGATTTTTCTCTGTCCCATCGTGGACATTTCCAGGTATTTTGCTTTTTCCAGCTTGTTTTATACTAAAATTGACTAAGAATTAGTGACTGAATTTACTAATAAAACTTTTCTGGCAAAATTGAGCCAAGAAATCATCACAATATTGAAAATCGATGCCGATGTTCGCGGAAAGGAGAAGAAGAAGAAACCGCTTTATCGCGAGTCGTGTACAGATCATGTGAATTCCGGTTTTTGTTCTCAAATTCCGGTTTTTTTTGGTGGCAAATTCCGGGTTTTTCATTATAAGGGTAAACAGGTCTGGGGACACCAGGGTTTCCCTAGTATCTGGCGGTCAAACCCGCCCGTGGCTAGCAACGGTATACGGTAAACCTGGCGGGTCAACCCGCCGACAGTAGTAGAAGAGTTAAAGACTATCCTTTATGGATAAGAAAGATCAGATGTTAGAGAGCACAAAAAGACCCACAACTCAAAATTGATAAAAAAAAATTATATTTTTGACTTTGCAAGCCTGTTGTGAGAAACTAGCCCAGCGACTTAACCCTCTCTTGAACACAAACGCCAAATCCGACCGAATTTGGTCAACTCATGCAGCCCGTAAGCGCCGATTGCGCCCGCTGAACGCCAGGTCTAGTACGTTCACTTTCACTTTTCTCCCTACCCACAATGCAATATACTAAGTTAGTTCTTCCTGTTCCTGACTCTCGCTGGTCCGTTTTTGGTTCTTACAGCAAGGGAAAGCACCCACTAGTCTTTTTGAACAGATTTTTCGAAGTGACCCCAAATGTTTTTCTTTTTTCCACGTGACGTGACGCAGTATTGACTCGGCTCAATGCTTGGAGCGCCATTACGGATTTTTTCTTCTATTTCATGGTTTGTTGTGTGCCATTGTGTTAGCTTTCGAATGAAAATATCATCATTGCTATTCAATATGCATCTTTCAGAAATGAAATGTGAGTTAGACTTTATTCTGGGTGATTTTTTTAATGAAAATATTTGGTGTGACGTTCAGAGTTAATTCCCATCTCTCGGGAACTGGGATCGATTTCCGGTTCGAATGGTTGGGAGTCATTGGGTTAAAGGGGCACCCTGATGGGTGAGTTTTTGCAAGAAACACATCGAGATCACCATGAAAACACTATTTACAGAGATCGCAACACTCACTTTGCTCTGGTTTCCTAGAAATCAAACCGTCAAAAGGGTGATTGGCAGAGATACTGGAGAGAAGCCATTTTGGATGGGGTGGGTGGAGGCCAAACCCATTGTGGTTGAAGCTTTTTTTTTTTTGTAGTGCAGTAAAAAAAAAAAGAGCTATTTCCTTTGTTATGAGCGAAATTCATTTAGATAATCTGAAATACAAATTTTTTTTTAAAAGGCTTGTATTGCAAAAATGTCGTGCACTAAACCCAGGCAGCCATTACAAAACAGACGGCACACACCTTCTCTTTCAGTGAAATAATTTGACTTCCAGCACCTCCGCCAAGGAGGAATTGCCTATTTGACGGTTTGGTTTCTAGGAAACCAGAGCAAAGTGAGTTGCAATCTCTGTAAATGGTGTTTTCATTGTTAATCTCGACGTGTTTCTTGTAAAAACTCATCTGTCAGGGTCCACTTTTAATGTCCCTTTCGTGGTGCTGAGTCACATTATGTGTGTTGTGTTCGCAGGAGAAGCTGACGGGTGTGTTTGAATAGCTGAACGGCATCACGAAGAGGGGGAAATGAAAAACGTCAATCCTCTGACTGAGGGTGCTGATGAGACACCCGCTCATTCAGCAATGCGCTCTGCAATGCCAGACTTTTACCACGCTGGTAAGACATCATCATCATCATTGTTGTTATCATTATTGCAGGGGTGCAACTCCCCAAAATGAAAAAAAAAATGAAAGGCAGGGGTCCAGGGACTGATGGCCCTGGCAGGGTACGGGGGCGACTTAGGAGAGAGAGATAACGAGACAAACAGTTACAATTATTTACAAAGACAGTTTGTAAACTTCCAAGATAGAACAACCAAGTTCAAAACGCCCCAAATCGCTTGTGGTCCTTTTTAAAATAAAATTTTTTGGAGGAATTAAAAAAAAAAATTGAGGAATTAAAAAAAACCTGAAGTTCAGCTTCTGGTAAAATTCAAAATACTGAAATCAGTGTAAAAATGAAAGAGTAGCACCCATGTTATCGTCATCATCACCATCATACTTTTCCCCCAAAGTCGGACTCGGAGTGTGGCTGCCCACATGGCAGGGTAATCAAAAACGGTCACAGTCGTAATGTTCTCATCCCTAGCTGGTGCATTTGTACCATGCTGTTCGAGTGCTTCGGCTGTTGGGATGATCCCTGGAGTCTTTTAGCCAGGGTACGACAACATCACCATCATTGTCACCAAACCAGGGTTTCTGAAAATGCAGAGATTGTGCATATTTACACGAGATTGTGCATATTTACGCTTTTGGCTTCTCGAATGGGGTATGAACGAGTTGGCGTCAATAATTGTGTGTGTTTATGTGTGTGTGTGTGTGTGCGTGTGTGTTAGAGAGAGAGAGTTGCTTTGCATATGCGCTGTTGGTGGTTGGTGTCACTCTTGAATGTTGTTTTTGTTGTCTGTTGATGAATAATTGATTGTAAAGCGCTTTGGGCTCATCTGAGGTAAAGCGCTATATAAATGTACTGTTATTATTATTATTATTATTATAAATCACCCCCTAGAATATCAAACCATGCGTGAGATTTACCCTCTACAACCTCAAGTAGCGGGTGAGATAACGCACTGAAATGATGATTTGTGCAACTTTTGGGTGCAACTTTTCCTGGTATACAAGGATTTCCTGTTTTTGAATTTTACCAGAACAGGAATTTCCTTTTTTTTATAAATTTGTCAAACAAGATCTTTGTGTGTCTACTGTATTTTTCAAGCACTTTTAAATAAGCATTTGTATAAATTGTGGAAAAAGGAGACTAAAATACCTTCATAAATCAATTTGTTGTTCAATTGCAGGGGTACATTACCCCTAGACCCCGGCCTTTCATTTTGTTTTCATTTTGTGTAGTTGCACCCATGCGCCAAATGATGTTCAAATTTCAATTCTCTGCTGCTACAAGGCTGCTGCAACAAGCTCGAGTTGTTATAGCCTAGGTCTAAAATTCTACAAGATCATGCAGAAAGCCCTATTCATTGAAAGCTCTTTGGCAGATCCTTTTCTCAGCCCCCAATAAAAAAAAAATCGTTTTGTACGTTTGACATTTCTTTGCATGGCTTTTAAAGCTGCTTCTGTGTTTTCGTCTTGACCCTTTAAAACTTGAGGGTGGGGGAACTATTTGTATGAAAGCCCATTCCAACAGGATGGGTGGGGGTGGTGTTAGAATTGCATGTCTATCATCTTGTTTTAACCTTTACCGGACTTCTGGGGTCGCCCACGACCCCTTGACACACAAAACATGTTATATCTCTAAAACTATTTAAGCAATCTTCATGAAATTTCATGACTTTGTCAAAAACGTAAATGGCTTTAAGTGTGTTAAATTTTATTAATGTGTATAAAATATAAATGACGTAATATGACGCGTAATTTTGATATACCTGTCCGGATGACGGGGGTCTCCCACGACCCCTACTTTAAAGAGCACTGCAGTGCATTGAGTAGGGGTCGTGGGAGACCCCCGCCATCCGGACAGGGATAAACACATGGTGCCTCTTTGACAAGTAGGGGTCGTGGGAGACCCCCGCCATCCGGACAGGGATAAACACCTCAGAATTTGCACTTTGCTGAGTAGGGGGTCATGGAAGACCCCCGCCATCGTGTCCGTGTAGTCAAAAGCATGATCCGGTAAAGGTTAATCTGCCAATTTGGGCCAAAATTTTTTATTTTTATAACACTGCGGTTTAAGATGACAAGATGGCCAATCCTGAAGTCAGCTTTGTCAATCCTGATTTCAGGAGCATTACATGCCTGGACTACTTTCACCCTTGTTGACCCTTTGGCTTTCTCACGTCTTTTTTCTAAAATAAAATAAAAATCTTCCTAATAAGTTTCTCCTTTGTGCTCATCCAAAATTGGAATGTGTTGGCTGAATGGGGAGATAAGTGAAGACTGAAAACCGCATGGGTGCTCCTGGGAAATAAAAAAAATTCCTGCCCCGCCAGGGGCAGCGCGCACACATTTACTGCTCTTTTGTCATCCCTCTAGACTAGTACAAATGCTACATTCCTTTGAAAATAGCAAATACTTATATATAGGCAATGTTTTACTGTACAAGTATGTGTGTGTGTGTAAGAAAATTGTTCTCAAATTATCATAATCCGGCGCTGCCGGCTCAAGGCAATTTAAAAATCCTGAAATTCAGGACATCCATACCTTAACGTTATGGCCGTATGACCTGGGAAAGCAAAAGAAGAGAAGAACGACAATATTATAAGGCTGCTTTGGCAGCCCTCTTGTGCATGCACGGGGGTTTCGGTTGTGTGTGTGCAAGTTGTTTTGTTTGGGTTTGTTTAGACTGTAGTGTAAAAGACAAACCCCTATTTTATGACCCTCTGTTAAGCGACCACCTCATTTGAGACCGGATTTGTTGGCACGGATGCATTTTACTATGTAAACGACCTCTCTTAAATGACTTCCTCTAAAACGCGACTTACGACCGCCATTTTGTTGGTTTTTACGACCATTGTTGTCGTCTGCATAGACTTCGAGCAAAGGGAAACAACCGCGGTCAAGGGCCTGAAAGCGGAGTCGCTTCCCTTGTTGTAGAAAAGATGGCGGAAAGCGTAGGAAAAGCACGCAAACCACTGACTTTAAAAAAGAAAACCACTGACTTTGGACGAGAGTGGAGGTGATTAACAGAAGTCGGCGAAGTGAAACTGTAATACATCGATTGCACAATCCTATGGAGTTGGAAAGACCCAAATCCAGTTTTAATATGTCATTGTATGTGTGCATGAAGAAGAGAGTATGAACTGTGCTGAACTTTTTCTTTCTACGGCTGCCAGTGAAAACCTCCGTCATACGACCCCTCCAATTTATGACCGATTTTTCCGGACATTTTGGAAGTCTTAAAATAGAGGTTTGTCTGTACTCATTTGGGCCACAGTATTCTCTGTACATTTTGACACAGTACCAGTAATGATAATAATGATGTTATTTTTTAGGATGTGGACCAAGCGTTGGAGTCATCCCCTGGGGGGGGGGGGGGGGGGGGACTCTACCCACAGCTACATGAAGACACCAGATCGTCTCCCCTCTCTTCGCCACAGACGTCGGTCCTCAAGAAAACATGGCCGCTATGAACAATACAGGAATTGTGGGAGACAACTCATAAGATTTAATATTAATTTGTTTTAAGTGTTTTTGTTTTTATAATACTAGTTACCGTATTTTACGGACTATAAGGCGCACCTGACTACAAGGCGCACCCCCCAAATTTAACACAAAATTCAGATTTTGTTACTCCCATTTTCTTACTACATGTGTGCTTGTGTGTATTTTGGTTTTGTGGGTTGTGTGTGCACGTGTGTCTGTCTGCGTGCGTACGTTGTGTGTGAGGGTGTTTGTGTATGTGTGTTGGTGTATGTGGTCAGTCCATGCGGCTCGGTTGCTGTGGCTTACCGAATGGGGTATGAATGAGTTGGCGTCGATAATTGTGTGTGTTTATGTGTGTGTGTGCGCGTGCGTGTGTGTGTGTGTGTGTGTTAGAGAGAGAGAGAGAGTTGCTTTGTTAGTTTGTATATGCGCTGTTGCTGGTTGGTGTCACTCTTGAATGCTGTTTTTGTTGTCTGTTGATGAATAATTGATTGTAAAGCACTTTGGGCTCATCTGAGGTAAAGCGCTATATAAGTGTACTATTATTATTATTATTACTATATTATTATAAGGCGCAGGGGTCTCAGTTTTTTGGGGAAAAAAGGATTGCCTTATAGTCCATAAAATACTGTTTTTGCAAATAATTTCCGTAAGTCGACAGACTATCTGAAGATAGACTGATTTGACTGTGTTATTTTGAGAGTGGTGAAGGTGTGGTTTTCAGTGATAAAAGTTTGTTTTAAGCCACAACTTTTCAAGAAAATGGTGTGCCTTATGTGATATATTTTTGGTTGTTTTTCTTTTGTTAACAGGATGTTGGTCAAGGTGAAAACACAGGCACTATGAACAATGTGATGGGGGTGGGGTGTTGGGGGGTGGGATTGTGTGGGAACAAACTCATGAGATTGTACAGCGAAGCAGGTGTTGTTATTTTCAATGATAAAGGTTTACATTTTAAGCTGTAACTTGTCAAGAATGTGCACAAAATTGTGTGCCTTATGTGATTTCTTGGTAAAGGTCAAATCGCGGTGTACTGCAGTACATAGTGGGGGGTAGGGTTAGGCTAAAAATGTTCCTAAAATACAGCTTTATGTATGGTAAGAAAGGCAAAAACAGAAAAATACAATTAACTGAGAAATGCAGGGGGGTTGGCACATCTTTACCTTCACCGATTTCTGAACAAGAACATAGCAGGAAGATTAATGTAAATCAGCCAGAAGAGAAAACAGCTTATGATGTTTTTAGAGCAATGAGGGCGTTGTTTTCAAAGTTCTTCTTCTTCTTCTTCGATTGCTCAGTTTCCCGCCATGTAAGCGCAGATGCGTCATGCTGCCGTTATGCACCCAGATAAGTAGTTAGGCCCAGCATGTCCGACCTCGGCTGAAGAAAATCTTTGTACGTTTTGTTTGTTTGTTTAAAGGCAGGAGAACGGACCAGTAAGGCAGAAAGTTATTAGATGACAGTAAGCAAAGGGAAAAGGCAGAGACATAGAGAGTGACAAATTAGAGGAAGCTTACTAGCACAGAACTTCCAGAATGAAGGAACTATTTGCACTGGGAGTTTTAATGTGCTGAACGTTTCATAAGCTGTTGTGACATTGCAGTGTAGAGTGGCACAGTGGTAGCGTGTTCACCTCGTGTCAAGTAAACTCGAGTTCGAACCTGGGTACAGGGGATTTTTCCTCACTGCACTAGTCCTTATGGCCTGAATGTGGAGTCTTTCAGATGAGACGATAAACCGAGGTCCCATGTGCCCATGCACTTAGCATACGTTAAACCCAGTGGCAACGAAAAAGTTGTCATTTGGTCAAACTTTACCACCACCACCACCCCTTTCCTTCATCAGTCACACAAAAATCGCATGCAAATTTATTATTTTTAAATTGGGTGGCGCGCCTCTGGCTGCGACGCGCTCTCCAGGTGGGAGCAACCCAAATTTCACACAGACGCCTCTGGGACTTTGAAGTACCTAAGTAATACCTGATACCAGTTATGAAGACTTCGTCTTTTATTTTCTTAAATTTTACACTTTGCACAGAAACATGTTGAGTAATATCCCGTGTGACTTCATGTCTTGGGTTCGGTTTTGTAAACAGAAACATTGCGTTTTCTTTTCTTGAAACTGGCTACAGGTTTTTTTTTTTTTATAGGGGTTTGTGTTTGTGTGTGGTGCTGGTGTCAGGTAATATATCGTCGGTGAAAGTCAAAAATCTCGTTACTCAATTTTGGTAGTTTTGAGAAAAATGGAAAGAAAAAAACCCTTAAAAATTAAGCATGTTTACCACAAGTTATTAACTATGATGAATATGTTGTTCAAGACATTGCGAGTTCAGTCTTGCATTTAAAAAAAAAAATTATTATTATTTTTTCTTAATACTTGAAAAGAACGAAGATACAATTTTTTGTCCTATCTGAATTTGGGACTTACAAGTTTTTCTTCAATTTACACAACCTCATTTACCCCAGATAGAAAGTCGTTAGAGATACAAGCTTTTGGTGGAATGTGGCGGGAAAAATTAGAGAGCTGACTATGTATCTAACTAAAAAAAAAGAAAAAGATCGAGTTAGGAGGTTTCTGACTCTCACCAGCGATATACATTTTTCCAAGACTGTGATATTTACATACTAGACTGGAGAATGATGACTTTGATTATTAATAAGACAAAAATCTGAGATCAGATGTCAGGGTTATGTAATGATGTGTACATGTATATATTATGTAGGTTTTGTTTTTACATGTGAACATTTTTATATCCTTGTGAATGATTTGTATTCAATGGGTGCAGGATGGAAGTTCAGTTTAACGTCGCGTATCGGCTTTCGCCATGTACGACGGACTGAACAAACCAACCAGGGTATAAACAAAAATGTATGTTCCTGAATCACTGTCTTAGCCAAAAGGCCGAGAATCGATCAGGAAGTTTTCAAAGTAAAACTTTGAAACTTAATTAAAATGGGTGCACTGATGGCGTTTCCTTTTTCTAGTAAAAGTGAAATACATTCAACACACCGGCATCAGAATTGTCAGAGGATTCAGAATTTCTGACAGAGGATTTGCTTCTCTTGTCAGAGGTTTTGCCTTTTTATTCAGTGTTATTCTTTGTGTTAAATATCATTATAAAGTGATTTATCACTTTAGTAAGCCTTTTTGGTGGTGTTGGGAACTCATTTCAGTGTTGTCCCTCTTTAGTCTAGGGCCTTGATGGCCCTTTTACTGCAGTTTTCAGAGGATTGGACTTCAGACTATTCTGATGCCTGAACACAGTGCACCTCACCCCGCCCTTCCCCCCCATTACCCTACCCCTTTCCCCCGCCTATCGAGGGCTTTTAGAATAAGCGCTATAGAAATTATTTTTGCAAATTGTGATGTCATGTTATTTTGTGCAGCCTGAACGGTAAGTATGGGGGTAGGATGGATGGGTGGGGTGGGAAGGAGGGGGGTAGCCTTTTTTTTTCTTTTGGTTTTGCGGGGTGGGGTAGGAGGGCTGTTAGGGGAGGGGTACTGGAGGTCGCGAGGGAGGTGGAGGTAAGGACCAATGCCCGGGGAGGGCAGTGGATCCCGCCTTTGTGTCAACATTGAAGCAGCGCTCTCTTGCACCCGCCGTTAGTGCATCTGCGTGCCGAAGCTTCCCACTCCTTGCCCCTCACCTAGGCTAGCTAGACGGAGAGGTAGGTAGGCAGAGGGATGATGTTTTGCTTTCTTTTGGGATTGTTGGTTTTTTGTTTCGTTAGGATTGGAGGGGGGGTAGAGACTACCCCCTCTCTCTCTCTCATGTAGAATAGGTAGAAGATAGGTTAGGTTAGAGCTAGGCAGTGATGTCCCGAGGCCGAGGTCATAGGCCACTGACCTATTAAAATTGAAAATGTCATATTGTGTTCTCCCCTGTCAGGACAAATGTCTGATTGAAAGTTTTAACACTGGCACGCTTTGTCTTATTGATTTCTGCAAGAGCCAGGACATTGTCCTATTGATTTCTCTTGTCTCAGGACACTTTGACCTATCACTTTTCGGCCTTTGGTGCATCACTGGATAGATAGGTAGGTAGGTAGGTGTGTAGGCAGAGGGGTTGTGTTTTTATTGTTACGTTTGGAGAGGGGTAGGCTGAGGTCCGTTGGGGTTTTAAGCTGCGCGCAACTTGTGGTACGATGAAAGGACACTACCACCACCCCCCCCCCTCTTGTTTAGAGTAGGTAGACAAGGTAGTAGGTAGGTAAATTGGCAAGTAACGTGCCCTTGATAGTTTTTATTGAGGGTTGAGATAAGTGTGAAGTTGGACGGGCCAATAGTAAAGGCTGAGCTGCACAATTCATGATTTTCAACAGTGATGGAAAATCCAGGAACTTTTCTGAACAATTTGGAGGCATTAGCACCGGCTTGAGTACTGCTGCCGAGGGATTAGTTGACTTTCAAAAGGACTCTAAAGCAGAGATGCAGAGAACTAGGCAAAGTTTGAAGATAAAGGTCAAAGGAGCCATAAATGCTGCCGCTTAGTTACTTGATGTAACGTTTTCATGCTTCAATGTCAGCCTCTTATTTGCTTCTGTTCAAACACTATCATGGTAACATAGCTAGCAGGAAAAGACAAATTCCTCCGGAACTATTAAGCAGCTTTCTGCCTTGTCACGTTGTGTAATCAAACAGGATGTCTATTTTCTGAAATGGGCTAAAGGAAAGTTAACGCTATTTATAATAGTCGGCCAAAAGTATGACTAGTTTATTTTTTACTACTGAAATGGGTTAAAGGAAAGGTAACGCTATTTATAATAATAGTCAGCCAAAAGTATGACTAGTTAATTTTTTCCTACTGAAATGGGTTAAAGGAAAGGTTATGCTATTTCTAATAGCCAGAAGTATGACATAGACAGTTTTCTACTGGGGTAGATTCAACATTTTGCACATGATGGTTCCTTTTTTGTCAGTGTTAAGTTCTAAATGTATTATTATTGTGTTTGTGGAATAAATGCTTTTTTATAATAATAAAAAAATCAAAACAAAAAAATCTGCCTTCAGCTGGAGTTGAACCTGTGTGCACCAGAACATGTTTGTCAAAACCATACTCTCTATCCACTACACCAACCATCCCACATACCCCCTAATGTGAAAACTAATATATATGATTTAAAATCAGAAAACTAACTAAAAAAAAAATACATTAGTTACCCTGAATGCTTTTTTTTTTGGGGGGGGGGGCAAGATCGATTTTTTAAACTGAATTAAAATCTGCCCTATGTGTGATTTGAATGTGGCTCAAGTTTATTTTTCAGTCTACAATGGAACCTCCCTTATAAGACCTTCAAAAATCATCCAAAATGAGTAAGGGAGGGGTCTTATGAGGGAGATAATTGTATTACTTGCAAAGAAGGGCAATGTCTCAGAGAAGTAGTTCTTATATGGGAGGGAGTCTTACAATGGGAGGTCTTATAAGGGAGGTTCCACTGTGGTGTAGTGGAGAAAGCTACTGCTCTGAAAGTAAAATGGTTCAACTCCGACACTGAACTTTTCAGGTTCAAATCTCTGCAGAGATACGGGTTTTTTTCCTATTCAAAAAATTGTCACAAATATTTTTGGATCAGGATTTTTCTAAACAAAATTTTTCCAGTGGGATTAGAACTGTAAACCTTCACATTCGGAGACAGGATTCTTATCCATTACACCACAAGGTCTTCATACTACCAAGATGTTTATTTGAAATTAATATATTCAGTCAAGACAACTCGTGCCTTGATTTCCATGATATATAATTTATGAATCGCTGGGGGGTTTAGGGGGTCCAGTAGCTCAGTGGATAGGAATCTGGGCCTGTATTCACGTTGAGATAGCATGAATTGTCCCTTGCGAGAGTTAACTCTATTCTTCAGGGCCTGTATTCACGTTGAGATAGCATGAGACTTAGCATCATGCTAACTTAGAAGCTCTTCCAATGTCCTATAGGATTTAATAGGACTTTTGGAAGAGCTTCTAAGTTAGCATGATGCTAAGTCTCATGTTATCTCAACGTGAATACAGGCCCTGAAGAATAGAGTTAACTCTCGCAAGGGACAATTTAAAAAACAAAATGAAATGTTCAAGCTGCCAAGGGAATCAATAAAAATGAATGCTTTGCCTTGAAAACGAAGTTTTTGTGTGTGTGTGTGTGCGTTTTTAAATTATAACAAACGGCACATCCAACTTGGGCTCTCTCTCCTCTCAGTTACATCTGAACACCGTTTTATTTTCTCAACAAAGCTGCCAGACACACAATGCGACACACACAAGACACTGCCAATCACACAACACTGAAGTCTAAATGCCAAAACATGTCAAATGCATGGATGCTCCTGCTTTCAGGATGTCCTGAAATGCAGGATTTTTTAATTGCCTGGAGCCGGCGTCGCCGGATTATGTTCTGTCCCATATGTGCCCTGCCGGGTCGTGAGGACGTAAAACACCATTTTTCATTCGCCGGATTATGAGAATTTGAAAAGCAACAAATTTCATATTTATAAACGTTTTGTCGGTTTCCTGCATGTGTAGAATATAAAAAAAATGAATACAGATAAATATTTGACATGCCTTTATCAGGAACTTTATATTTTTAGGATTGTTTAAAGTCAAGTTGTTAACTGGGCGGCCACTGGACGTCGTGGCGGTACCATAGCCGGTGAGGTTTATCTGAGGCGTGGTTACTGCTACACATATCTATATTGATAAAAACTCGGGACTTTACTGGTGTTGCACTGCCTCCGGGCATTGCCTCCAGTACTGTTCCCACCATCTTTGTATTTACAAATGTCCCATATGTGTCTGGTTCAGACCGCGAGGACGTAAAGCACCATTTTCGTCGGCGGCGGCCACTGGACTCCTGCCTTGCAGGATTTTTTGAAATTTCCCAGGAGCACCCATGGGAATGTACTATCACTGTATCTCAGTTCTGGCATCTAACAAGGACGTCTCTCTGTGGCTGGTTTAACGTCTAATTAGTTTCTCTTTATGAGAGAATAAAGTATTATTCAGCCCTTTATAGATATCATAGTAAAGAACGGATATGTTTTGGCATTTCATTATATATATATATAACTTTTAATTTTTTTTTAATTTTTTTATTTTATTTTTTGAACACGAACATTACTCAAAGTTAACATTAACTGGTTTTGTTTCTGAGGTTCACAAATAAAGACATTGGACACAGAAAAGCTTTATCAAAGCAAACTATTCTGCATTTCAAATGCACTAACTTTTCAGTCCTTCAGAGTAGGGGTACGGAGCTGGCTATTCACTGAGATTTTTCTTTCATGATATATATATATATATATATATATATATATATATATAAACGTATAAGAATTGAAGAAAGAAAAAACAACCACACCATTAAACTTTTTTTGTGTCCAATATTTAAGTTTGTGAACCTAAGAAAGAAACTGAATAACTTTAATTTTAACTTTACGATTTGTTCTGTGTTCTGAAAAGAATAAAAGAAAATAATGTGCTGATTTACTTTTTCTCCCAATGGGGGAGATAGACAATGCCTATGCAAAGACAGCTGTTTCGTCTTTGAGAAAGACTCTTCAGTCTGCATATCGGCCTGCAAAGAATGTCCACAGTGAACATTCAAACTGAGCTAGAAGACTTTCTACAAGAGAAAGGTTGTCCTCTTTGTATATGTATATATATATATATATATATATATATATATATACATACCCCACCACACACACACACACATACACACACACACTCATATGAGAGAGAGAGAGAGAGCACTGAACGTTTTGTATTTATATTTATGCATGTGCATGCGTCGAGAAATCCATAATAATGGTCCTTGTATTTTGTAACCACTCCAATGACATGGGCCTACGGCCTATTCATTAAAAACGTTCACAGAGAGAGAGATTAATTAACCCTTTCAATGTCAGCCATTCTTCAGCCTAAAACTTGCCATTAAACTTACCTGGGTAGAACAAAAGATTCTGTCTGCAATATTGAGGATTCCCTTGTGCAGGCATCAGAATTGTCAAAGGATTAAGAATTTCCGACAGAGGATTGGACTTCTCTTGTCAGAGGTTTTGCCTTTTTATTGAGTGTTATCCTTTGTGTTAAATAGCATTTTAAAGTGATTTATCACTATATTAAGCCTTTTTGGTCATGTTGGGAACTGATTTCAGTGTTGTCCCTCTACAGTCTGGGGCCTTGATGTCCCCTTTACCGCGGTTTTCAGAGGATTGGACTTCAAACTATTCTGATGCCTGCTTGTGACATGCATAAAATAGGGCCTATACCTTACCTCCCAAAATGAAGAACATATTAAGGTCACTGGATGCCGGACCCTCATGTGATGCCTTTTAGTGACATGGGTGTTAAATCATTGTGGTGCCAAGAGGCGACAGTGGCGATGGAAGGCAAAATTAATGCGTAAGAGGGTCCTGGGGTCCCAGCCTCCCCTTATTCTTCGACTTATCACCCCCTCCCCTCCTTTATATCCCTTTCCACAAACTCCCCGTTCTCTCTGTGTCTCTCTCTCTCTCTCTCTCTCTCTCTCTCTCTCTCACTCTCTCTCTCTCTCTCTCTCTCCCTCTCTCTCTCTCTCTCTCTCTCTCTCTTCTCTCTCTCTCTCTCTCTCTCTCTCTCTCTCTCTCTCTCTCTCTCTCTCTCTCTGTGTAACTGCCTCTCTCTCTCTCTCTCTCTCTCTCTCTCTCTATCTCCCTCTCTCTCTATGCCTCTCTCTCTCTCTCTCTCTCTCCCTCTCGCTGACTGTTTTTCTCTCTCTGTCTCTCTCGCCCTCTCTCTTTTATTCAGGCAATATACCACCATGCACAAATTTGAAGCGATTCTGTGTAGCGGTTCTCAAAATATTGCCCGGACAGCCTATGTATGTGCAAGCGTGTATGTGAACAAAACATATAAATCCCACTTCACAGCGCCTAAAACCATTGAACTGATCTTAAGGAAACTTGGTAAAAATAATTGTTCCCCTGACACACACACACACACACACACACATCACACACACACACACACACACACACAACACACACAACTATAGACAAGCACGGTAACCATGCCCCACCGCCTTGCATAGAGGCGGTGGGCAAACTTGCCATGAAAATAATGCATGGAACTCCGCAGAAGAATAGTCTAGCCCGCGAATGTCCTACTACTGGAACAACAACAAAAAGGCTTGACGTGACATTCAACCTTGGCACGCGAGGACCCATTATGAGGTTGACCCGAGAGGTCACGCAGGGGCGCGTGAGGTCATGAAAGTGGGCACGTGCTGCTGCCATTGCCAGTCAAAAGTTTACCTTCATAAATAATTAAGCTTGAATAATAATAGGCCTACTTGGGTGGGGTACGTAGGGTGGCATTCCAGCAAACGTCAAGATTACGTGACTCGGGATCATAATTCTTACATAAACCCGGGGTATGTCAGTTGCGTGACGTGGTAGTATTAAACGAGCGCGAGCACGAGTGTTTTTTTTTCTTTCTGGAAATTGGAAGAATCTTAGGAATGAGAAATATGAAATTGTAAAGAAATAGCTAGGGGGAGGGGTGTGGGTCGGGATGTGGGGTGGGGGTGGGATGACCGTGATTGAAAGAGTATAATGGAGAAATGGGGGTGGGGGGGGGGGGGGGGGGGACAAACCTGACAACTTCTTTTGGACTGTGACGCAAAACGTTTGGCATCTGTGAACATTAATGTGCTGATTATGTTAATTTTATGATCATGAAAATGCCTTGGTTTCATGCACAGTGACCGCATGAGTAAAGCTGAGAGAGACGCTCATGAAACCCCGCCACGCTTCTCGGTCAATTAGAAATTGGAAGAAAAAAAAGAATAATTTTAAATATGTCATGTGAATGAGTAACGTGGGTTGTTGACGCATGATATCTGAAGGTTTCTATTCCGTGCAGCCTATAGCGATGAGATGAGAGAGAGAGAGAGAGAAGAGAGGAGAGAGAGAGAGAGAGAGAATAGGCCTCACTGCCCGTATCATGTGGGAGGGTGGGGAGGGGGATTACATGAGGCATAATAACATTAATATCAAAACATTCCATCATTGGAAAAATGTAAAGAGAGAGAGAGAGAGAGTGGCGGTCATGTGCGCGTTCGTAGGGGAAGACGGGGTAAAAAGCGCATGGGCGGGTAAGAAGCCCACCCCAATTATCTCATGAAATAAAGAAAATTTCAGTCAAACCCCTATAAAAGATTTTCTTCAGCCAAAGACGAATGCTAGACATTTAACGCTCGTCTCATGGGCAAAATGAGACTGAAATTTGCTTCATTTCATGAGATAATTGGGGTGGGCTTCTTACCCGCCCATGCGCTTTTTACCCCGTCTTCCCCTACGTGCGTATTGGCAATGTGTACGTGCATGAATTGAATGAATGAATCTTAATTTATATGTCTTTTCACATCATTGTGATATTAGACAGACAAAAATACGTGTGGAATCACCGTGTGCGTGCGTGCGCGTATGCGTGCGCGCGTTGCGTGCAGTGCGCAGCGCACGCAACGCAGGCGGAACTCTCATTTTTGAAGTTCCTTTGCGCAGACGAAAACGGGATGGTGAGGAGAAACAAAATCTACTACACGACTCATTCTTTCCTACATATTTTTTATATTTTCTTTAGCAGCCTACCCCCTCTACCTTTTATTTTACTTTTTGTTTTCGTTTTTCAAATTTCTTTCTTTTCTTTTTCCCCTCTTCTACTTTCTTTTCTTTCATCCGCACGTGTCTTCCTCAACGATGATGGATGGTAGACAAAGTTGGTGTCTGGGGAGGGGTGCGGCTTAGATGTACGTTGGCGCTAAGCTTTATGAAGCGGTTTGAGCGCAGTGCTATGATAGATCTAAGGTTAGCACTGCATTGCTGGAATGCTTCCCGAGCGTTAGAAAAGAACAGAATTACCTATAACTTACTAACTGACGGACTAACTAACTAACTAACTAAGTTAACTAACTAACTAACTAAGCAATCACCCAACCAACTACCGTATTTTTCTGACTACAAGGCGATACCTTTTCCTGCGCCTTATAATATGACTCTAAAAATATAGTAAAATATGTTTGAAACTTGGGGTTGCGCGCCTTATTCAAACCAGGTGCGCCTTAGAGTTAAAAACCAAGGGTAAGTGGCTGGCTGGCTGATTGACTGACTAAGTTAACTCACCCACTCGCTGTAACTAAGTAAGCAAAGGATTAACTCAATAAGCCAACTAATTAACTAACCAACCAATCTCCCTCTCTAACAAACCTCTCTCACTCACGCTTTTCTCATCGCCTCTCTATTCCTCGCTCTCGATCTCCTCTCTCGTCTCTCCTCTCTTCTCCTCCCTCTCTCTCTCTGTCTCTTCTATCTCTCTGTCTCTCTCTCTCCCTGCTCTCTCTCTCTCTTTCTCGGCCTCTCCTCCTCGTCTCAGTTCCCTCTCGCTCCGCCTTCTCTGCCATCGGTCTCTCGGCCGTCTCTTCCGCTCCCCGTTCCACCACTCAGCTCTCAGACTAGATCTTCTCTCTTCTCTCTTTCTCATCTCTCTCCTCTCGCTTCCTATCTCCTACTCTCTCTTCGCTCTCGTTCTCATTTTTCTCTCTTCTTTTCCTCCCTTTTTCTCTCCCGTTTCATTCATCCTCCTCTCCCTCCCTCTCTCTCGTTCCTCCTCTCTCTCTCTCATCTCTTCTCTCTACTCGCTCGTTCTCTCTCTCCCCTCCTCTCGATCTTCTCCTTCTTCTTCTCCCTCCTTCTTCTCTCTCATCAGGTCTCTCGTCTCCTCACTCACTCTCCTCTCTTCTCCTCGTCTCCTCTCGTCTCGTCCTCCCCTCTCTCTCCCAATTCTCTCTGTCTCTCTCTCATCTCTCTCTCTCATTCCTTCCTCGCTGTCCTCGCTCAATCTCCTCTCGCGTTGCTCCTTGCTCCCCGTCTCTCTCATCTTTCTCTCTCTCCTACTACTCTCTCTCTCACTCTACTCTCTCTATCTCTCACTCCTAACGCGCTCTTCTCCTCCTCCTCGATCATTCTCCTTTTCTTTCCTCCTTCTTTATCATCTACTTCTATACTCCTCCTTCTTCTCTCTCCTTCTTCTTCCTCTTCTTCTTCTTCTTCTCTCCTCCCTTCTCTTCCCTCCTCTTCCTCCTTCTATTTCTTCTTTCTTCTTCCTCTCTCTTTCTCTTCTTTCTTTCTCTCTCCTTCTCCTTCTCCTCTCCTCCTTCTTCTGCTTCTGTCTTCTTCTTCTTCTTCCCTTCCTTCTTTCTTCTTCTCCTCCTTCCTTCTTTCTTTATTCTCTTCCTCCTCCTTCTTCTCTCCTCCTCCTTCTTTTCTCCTCTCCTCCTCCCTTCTTCTCCTTCCTCCTTTCTCCTCCTCCTTCTTCTTCTCCTCCTTCCTTCTCCTCCCTCCTATCTTCTTCTCCTTCTTCTCTTCTTTCTTCTCCTCCTCCTCCTTCTTCTTCTTCTTTTCTTCCTCCTTCTCCTTCTTCTTCTTCTTCTCTTCTTCTTCTTCTTCTTCTTCTTCACAGCGGTTCGATGGTAGCTGTGCCCTGGCAAGCGAGGCAAGCGTCAGACCTTTTCAAGCTGACGAAGTCCACTGTTCTTCTTTCTTTCTCCAAGGTGTCGGTGCACAGCTGCCCCCCCAAGCTGCACCTGCAGCTCTGATGCAAGCTCTCCACCCCCCCCACGCCCACACCCTGGTCGGTTTTGGGGCGAGTCGTAGAGCAAAATCATATGCTGGACAATGTTGTAAGCTGTGTTCAGCAGGGGTCTGGGATCCTGAACCACAATGAACATTTCAATCGTCGGTCAGTGGTGTGTTTTTGAGGAGGTCGGTTGAAGCGGGGCCCAGCAACTCTGCAGAGAGGTGGCCAGTACCTACATCCAGGACAGAGGGTTGTTTGCTGGTGTGTCTGTTAGAGCTGTGTGGATGGCATCATAAACAACTATACTCCTCCCATTCACGTTCACGCTCACCCCTTCAACCCCAAAGCCACACCAACCCCAAATACTGAAAACCTACGAACTAATGCCAACACCAGCTACAAAATAAAAACCAACGTTGCGACACCCAACAAAGTGGTG
>CM065701.1:39281799-39309299 GCA_017654935.2 Phymorhynchus buccinoides
ATGTTGCGTCGATCAAAACAATCTTTGTATAATAAAAATAAAAAAAGCGTACCACGTGCTCGTTGCGCAAACACCCATGCCGTTTTCAGCTGGAGGATCTAGCCCAGGACCCGTCGGCAGGGGGTGTGGTGAACTGGCGTCGATTCCCGCCTGATGGCCCTTCTGTGGCCACTGCCCACCCCCACCCAGCAACAGCTGCTGGACGCACTCCACAATTTGAAGGCCATCGACCAGAAGGACATGGGGCTCATCAGCCGAGAGCAGTTTGACAGGGTGAGATTGATTGAGGTAATTATGAATTGATGGACGGTGTATGGAAGCACTCCACAATTTGAAGGCCATCGACCAGAAGGACATGGGGCTCATCAGCCGAGAGCAGTTTGACAGGGTGAGATTGATTGAGGTAATTATGAATTGATGGACGGTGTATGGAAGCACTCCACAATTTGAAGGCCATCGACCAGAGGGAGATTGGGCTCATCAGCCGAGAGCAGTTTGACAGGGTGAGATTGATTGATTGGGTTAATTATGAATTGATGGACGGTGTATGGAAGCACTCCACAATTTGAAGGCCATCGACCAGAGGGAGATTGGGCTCATCAGCCGAGAGCAGTTTGACAGGGTGAGATTGACTGATTGATTGAGTTAATTATGAATTGATGGACGGTGTATGGAAGCACTCCACAATTTGAAGGCCATCGACCAGAGGGAGATTGGGCTCATCAGCCGAGAGCAGTTTGACAGGGTGAGATTGATTGACTGATTGAGTTAATTATGAATTGATGGACGGTGTATGGAAGCACTCCACAATTTGAAGGCCATCGACCAGAAAGACATTGCACTTACCGTAAAATGTGGGCTATAAGCCGCTACTTTTTTCCTCAACTTTGGCCCATGCGGCTTATAGGCTGATGCGGCTTGTCTGTGGGGGGGTTTCCATTCTACATTTATCAGTATGATTAACTCTGTTTCTGGACACATTCTTCAGCCTATTTTTTGGCTTCTTTAGACTCAAAACTGGTTTTGGTACTCAATAGATTTAAATCTCATGATGCCTTATTTGCATACATTATCATATAATTAATGTGGTCTTTTTTCAGTTGCTGTATTTGAGGGCTGTGTCCAACTGCTACGAGGGATTTCTGCGAGCACTTAGTGTGGTGACGGGCAGTCACATGATGCCTTATTAAAAAGGTTATTTGCATATATTATCATATAATCAATGTGGTCTTTTTCAGCTGCTGTATTTCAGCGCTGTACCCAACTGCTACGAAGGATTTCTGCGAGCGCTTAGTGTGGCGACAGGCAGTCACATGCCTCCTTTCCCCAAACCCGCATCATCGTCCAGTACTGCCACCACCGGCAGTACGTCGGTGCCACAGCAGGCTACCGACTGCTGAGATGTGAGTCGTCATATTCATCATCATCGTTATTGTCATCATCGTTATTATCATCATCATTTTTGTCATCAGCATTGATATTACCATCTTCATCTGTCATCAGCATCTTCATCAGCATCGTTTTTGTCATCAGCATTGTTATTACCATCTTCATCGTTATTGTCATCATCTTCATCATCATTGTTTTTGTCATCAGCATTGTTATTACCATCATCGTTATTGTCAGTATAGTGTTATTGTCATCATCATCTTCATCATTATTATCATCATCTTCATCGTCATTACCATCAGCATCGTCATCATTGTTTTTGTTATCAACATTGTTATTACCATCTTCATCGTTATTAGTATAGTGTTATTGTCATCTTCATCGTTATTACCGTCATCATCGTTTTTGTCATCAGCATTGATATTACCATCTTCATCGTTATTGTCATCAGCATCTTCATCAGCATCGTTTTTGTCATCAGCATTGTTATTACCATCTTCATCGTTATTGTCATCATCTTCATCATTGTTTTTGTCATCAGCATTGTTATTACCATCTTCATCGTTATTGTCAGTATAGTGTTATTGTCATCATCATCTTCATCATTATTATCATCATCTTCATCGTCATTACCATCAGCATCGTCATCATTGTTTTTGTTATCAACATTGTTATTACCATCTTCATCGTTATTAGTATAGTGTTATTGTCATCTTCATCGTTATTACCGTCATCATCGTTTTTGTCATCAGCATTGTTATTGCCATCATCATCTTCATCGTTATTACCATCAGCATCGTCATTGTTTTTGTCATCAACATTGTTATTACCATCTTCATCGTTATTGTCAGTATAGTGTTATTGTCATCAGCATTGTTATTGCCATCATCATCTTCATCGTTATTACCGTTGTCATTGTTTTTGTCATCAGCATTGTTATTACCATCATCATCTTCATCGTCATTGTCATCATTACAGTGGAACCTCCCAATTACGACCTTGAAATATCATCCAAGATAAGGTCTTATAAGGGAGGGGTCTTTATGGGAGGTTGGCCCGATTTTGGCTTTTTTTATTTTTTTTGTACACCTACTGCATTAGTAAGCGCATATTGCTATATATCAATAAAAAGAGCACAGCTTGAACTTTACTCTGGTTTCATTTTCAAAGATATGAGAACTATCACACACCACAGTTGTATTTGAAATAACATAACCGAAAGACACGGGAAAATAGTTTTGTTGCACTACTACTACTAGCAGGTATGTGTGTGTGTGTGTGTGTATGTGTGAGAGAGTGAGTGTGTGTGTGTGTGTGAGAGAGACTGAGAGACAGAGAGGGTATCGTCCCACTCTACTTCATTAGTAAAACTTTGTGTAGGCTGTAGCGGAACGCATCTGTCTGTGTGTGTGAGAGAGAGAACGCACTCTGCTACATCATGTGTATAGGCCTAACGGAATGCCTATGGCTCGCTGTGTGCAAGCAATGGAATATTCCAGACACTGCTTTCGCGCCACTAAGACAGGCTACTTCATTCATACTGCGAGAAACCGAGATATTTTTTATTTTAAATTAGAGGGTGAAGGTCAGGTCAAGACAAACCAAATAGCCTCCTATCTTAGATAAGGCTCCCTATTTGCTAGTAGTGCATTTTTTTTTCCCACTATTCCACAATACGGAGAAGGAGAGAATTTTTTTAAATAGCACCAGTCACTTGCGGCTGGTGCGTCAACAGATAAGAGCTGAGGCACCCGCTATTTGAGGCTGGTGCGTCGTTAACTGCCACTTTCGCTACCAGCCGAAAGTGGCTGGTGCGGCGCGAAAATGTTATGGGACTTAACTCTTTGCGATGCTTTCATTCTGCTCATTTCCTGTCGGTGATTTGGTTGATCGTTTTGACAATTCTCACATGTTTTAGTGCAGTTTTTCAGTCAGTCACCAGCCGATTTGGGGTGCAAAAGTCGTATTAGACGAGAGATTAGCCGGTCGTAAGTCGGGTTAGGGTTGGAGTCACATAATAGGGAGTCAATATTTCAATGATTTATGAAGGAAACAAGAGGCAAAGCCTTCAAGGCTCACTCGAACAGGCACATGTGGGACAACAATAAACAAAGATTGAGGGGTGGGGGGGGGGGGGGGGTCTAAAGTACAAGATTGCCAATTAAATTTTAAAGTACAAATGAAAATATCGTTAATGGATACAACTAAAAAACTTTTTTTTTTTTAAAGTACCTGTGCCGAGAATCGGACCCTGAACCATTGGCATGACAGACAGACACTCTACCAATGAGCTATCAAACTAGAATACCTTGGACATACAGTGGAACCTCCCTTATAAGACCTCCCATTACAAAACTCCCTCCCATATAAGACCTACTGCTCTGAGACATTGCCTTTCTTTGTAAGTATTAAAATTACCTCCCTTGTAAGACCCCTCCCTTATAAGACCTCATTTGGGACGATTTTTGAAGGTCTTATAAGAGAGGTTCCACTGTATAAGTAGAAAATGCACTAGATCTTCAACCTGATTTCCATCACATTGTTTGCATGAACAACCATTGTGTGTGTGTTGACAGGTTCTACAGTTTGGGGACCGCCCATCTGAAATGGAACCCAACCGTCGATTCAGCATCTCTGAGCCGTCCCTGGAAAATACTCTGATGGTAATGCTTTTGATAGGTGTGCATAAAGATGTACAGTGGAGAGCTGATAACTCAAAAACTCACAATAACTTTTGGGTCTCAGTTTAATAGTCTCTCTGTTGAAAAGTCTTTTTAACCCTTTTTCGCCGCCAGCCATTTTTCAGCAAAACATTTCCATTAACCCTTTCACCGCCAGCCATATTTCTGCCAAAAATTTCCATTAACTTTACCTGGGTAGAGAACAAAATCCATTTGCTGTATTGGGGATTCTACTGTGACAAACATAAAATAAGGTCTGTCCTTCCCAAAACTAAGACAATAGGGTCTTTGGATAATAGACCCCAATTTGATGCCTTTTAGTGACATAGGTGTTAAATCACTGTGGTGCTAAAATGCGACTTTGGCGGTGAAAGGGTTAAGCTTACCTGGGTAGAGAAAAAAAAGTCTGTAATATTGGGGATTCTTCAGTGACATATTTAAAGTAAGGCCTATCCTTACCGCCCAAAATTAAGAGAATAGGGTCTTTGGATAACAGACCCTGATTTGATGCCTTTCAGTGACATGGGTGTTAAATCATTGTGGTGCAAAAATGCTACGTTGGTGGTGAAAGGGCTAACTCTAAAATAAAATATCAGTCCCTTTAATTTTGAATGACTTAAGCGATTTTTACTAGTGTATGTCAAAGCTTCGTGCCAAGTAAACCCGAGTTCGAGCCTGGGTACAGGGGATTTTTTTCCTCTCATTCTGCACTAGGCCTTAACGCTCTGAACGTGGAGTCTTTCGGATGAGACAATAAACCGAGGTCCCGTGTGCCCATGCACTTAGCATACGCTAAACCCAGTGGCAACGAAAAAAGTTGTCATTTGGTCAAAAAAATTTACCCCCCCCCCCCCCCCCTCATCAGTGACAAAAATCGCATGCCCCAAAAAAAAAATTGGGTGGCGCGCCTCTGGCTGCAACGCGCTCTCCAGGTGGGAGCAACCCGAATTTCACAGAGACCCCTCTGTGACTATAAAATACCTAATACCTAACTGGTCGAGTTTGACGAGTTGGTTCTTACCAGTTGATCAAGACAAATAAAGGTATGAAACATAGATTTACATTAACAAAATATCACACCACACCCAATCATTCATCCGCTCTCTTGCTCACTCATCATGCAACCCACCACCACTTCCGCCTTCATTTTTCACCCTTTCTTCCCTTTTTCTTTGTTCTTTTTCACTCCCCACTCTCCCCCCCCCCCCCTTTTTATTTTTAGGTAGGCTTTTCTCTTTCATCCTATTGTCTGTGTGGCTGACTAAGATGGACATTTCCAAATTTCATGTGTAGAATTGTGGAAAATATTTTCCTAATGCTGTCAATATACGAAAGGGACATTAAGTGTGAAAATGACAATTCTGAGAATATGACAGTTGGAAACTTCAGGAAATTCTCTTTTTAATGATATAAAAACCATTCTTGTATGCTTTTTGTTGTTGCAGAATTATAAGCGTTTAAAGTTGGTAAGGTGACTGTCGAACATTTTGAGAAATCACATTCTAAAGTCTAGCCTATCCTAAGAAAATGCATCAACCTACTAACTTTAATGTACTTTTTTAGAGACCATCTTCAGGTCAGGTCAGGTATTCACAGCTGAGAGGTTTTTATATTTTGTTTTCGGCAAATCTGCCTTTTAGTCATGCTCATATTGTAGTTTTGATATGTTGGTGTATTTATGAAGGTTTTTGAATTGTGTTAGATTCTGTGCTCGTTTAATATGTGCAGGAAGAGTATTCCAAAACTTTGTTACTCTGTTAGAAAAGAATTTTGTTCTAATATTAGTTCGACTATACTGGGTTAGTATTTTTAAATCACTGTTACGGGTTCTGGAGTCAGTTGTTAGCTGGAACAAAGATTTATTAGTATTGTTATCACTGAAAAATGTATGTGTTTATCAGATCCCCACGAATTCTTCTATTTCAGAGATGGTAATTTCAACTTCCTTAGTCTGTGTTCGTAATCAAGGTGACTAACGCCTTTAACTAATTTTGTTGCTCGTCTTTGGGCCCTTTCTAATGCTGCCGATTGCCTTTTTAAAAACGGACTCCAGACCTGAAAGACCTTAACCATCTTAACTCTTCTACTACCAAGTATTACTTAGACTGTTTACCGCTGCACACCAAGTAATTTTTGCCGCTGCACTGATTTTCGCACACACTCACTTTAAAAATTAATTAAAAAAATACTCGCTCGAATCATCACTAAATGTACCTGTGTCGATCTGCTGCTGCAAACCCAAGATTGCTTCAACACTTTCAATGCTCTTTTTGATTCGCCTAAGTTCAGATTCTGCCACTTTTTCCACAGTAAATGCTTCGTCAGCACTATCGCCATCTTGTAGAGGTTCACGCCAAAAGTTGTCAGTTTCCATCGTCGAAAACGCGACGAAAATCGATTGAAAATTGCAAAAATTTAGCCTACAAATGAAGATGGTGGAAGGTTGTGCTTTCCCTGAGCGAACTGCGCATGTCACGGAAGTAAAGGATGTGATGTCACTTGATATAAATAGCGCAAAGGGGGACACAGACCTGTTTACCATTCTGGTTTTGCCGGAATTATTCCGGAAATTTGCTAATATTCCGGGTGAACGCTGAAAATTCCGGGATTTCGAAAAACCGTCTATTATTTGTTTCAGTTCGTAGGAAAAGACGCAAGGGTTGACCGAAACGTGTACCTAACACACTACGTCATCAGAAAAAGGGTTGTGCTTGACGTCGCATGCATTAAATGCTGCATTTTCATTGGTTAAAGGGGTGAAATAATGTTTTTATTTTGGTCGATCTATTTTGGGACTGAGCAAATGGCGGCCAGACTTTTACTGTCGATTCGAAGAGCTTTCCAGGCAGTTTTTTAATGGTAGAGATTGTCATTAGGGCTTGAAATGAGTCAATTTAGATTATATTATCACTGGAAAGTACGTTGATGTGAGAATTTTGAAGTTTTCAACGGAAAATTGATCGCGATGGCGCCGAGTTGCAACTTGGCATCCGCCGATCCACGGCCAAGTGATTTTTCTCTGTCCCATCGTGGACATTTCCAGGTATTTTGCTTTTTCCAGCTTGTTTTATACTAAAATTGACTAAGAATTAGTGACTGAATTTACTAATAAAACTTTTCTGGCAAAATTGAGCCAAGAAATCATCACAATATTGAAAATCGATGCCGATGTTCGCGGAAAGGAGAAAAAGAAGAAACCGCTTTATCGCGAGTCGTGTACAGATCATGTGAATTCCGGTTTTTGTTCTCAAATTCCGGGGTTTTTTGGTGGCAAATTCCGGGTTTTTCATTATAAGGGTAAACAGGTCTGGGGACACCAGGGTTTCCCTAGTATCTGGCGGTCAAACCCGCCCGTGGCTAGCAACGGTATACGGTAAACTGGCGGGTCAACCCGCCGACGGTAGTAGAAGAGTTAAAGACTATCCTTTATGGATAAGAAAGATCAGATGTTAGAGAGCACAAAAAGACCCACAACTCAAAATTGATAAAAATAAATTATATTTTTGACTTTGCAAGCCTGTTGTGAGAAACTAGCCCAGCGACTTAACCCTCTCTTGAACACAAACGCCAAATCCGACCGAATTTGGTCAACTCATGCAGCCCGTAAGCGCCGATTGTGCCCGCTGAACGCCAGGTCTAGTACGTTCACTTTCACTTTCTCCCTACCCACAATGCAATATACTAAGTTAGTTCTTCCTGTTCCTGACTCGCTGGTCCGTTTTTGGTTCTTACAGCAAGGGAAAGCACCCACTAGTCTTTTTGAACAGATTTTTCGAAGTGACCCCAAATGTTTTTCTTTTTTCCACGTGACGTGACGCAGTATTGACTCGGCTCAATGCTTGGAGCGCCATTACGGATTTTTTCTTCTATTTCATGGTTTGTTGTGTGCCATTGTGTTAGCTTTCGAATGAAAATATCATCATTGCTATTCAATATGCATCTTTCAGAAATGAAATGTGAGTTAGACTTTATTCTGGGTGATTTTTTTAATGAAAATATTTGGTGTGACGTTCGGAGTTAATTCCCATCTCTCGGGAACTGGGATCGATTTCCGGTTCGAATGGTTGGGAGTCATTGGGTTAAAGGGGCACCCTGACGGGTGAGTTTTTTTTTGCAAGAAACACATCGAGATCACCATGAAAACACTATTTACAGAGATCGCAACACTCACTTTGCTCTGGTTTCCTAGAAATCAAACCGTCAAAAGGGTGATTGGCAGAGATACTGGAGAGAGAAGCCATTTTGGATGGGGTGGGTGGAGGCCAAACCCATTGTGGTTGAAGCTTTTTCTTTTTTGTAGAGCAGTAACAAAAAAAAGAAGCTATTTCCTTTGTTATGAGCGAAATTCATTTAGATAATCTGAAATACAAATTTTTTTTTAAAAGGCTTGTATTGCAAAAATGTCGTGCACTAAACCCAGGCAGCCATTACAAAACAGACGGCACACACCTTCTCTTTCAGTGAAATAATTTGACTTCCAGCACCTCCGCCAAGGAGGAATCGCCTTTTTGACGGTTTGGTTTCTAGGAAACCAGAGCAAAGTGAGTTGCAATCTCTGTAAATGGTGTTTTCATTGTTAATCTCGACGTGTTTCTTGTAAAAACTCATCCGTCAGGGTCCACCTTTAATGTCCCTTTCGTGGTGCTGAGTCACATTATGTGTGTTGTGTTTGCAGGAGAAGCTGACGGGTGTGTTTGAATAGCTGAACGGCATCACGAAGAGGGGGAAATGAAAAACGTCAATCCTCTGACTGAGGGTGCTGATGAGACACCCGCTCATTCAGCAATGCGCTCTGCAATGCCAGACTTTTACCACGCTGGTAAGACATCATCATCATCATTGTTATTATCATTATTGCAGGGGTGCAACTCCCCCAAATGAAAAAAACCCTGAAAGGCAGGGGTCCAGGGACTGATGGCCCTGGCAGGGTACAGGGGCAGAGCCCTGTCGGACGATTCAGGGGGGCGACTTAGGAGAGGGAGATAACGAGACAAACAGTTACAATTATCTACAAAGACAGTTTGTAAACTTCCAAGATAGAACAACCAAGTTCAAAACGCCCCAAATCGCTTGTGGTCCTTTTTAAAATAAAAAAAATTGGAGGAATTAAAAAAAAAAAAATTTGGAGGAATTAAAAAAAAACTGAAGTTCAGCTTCTGGTAAAATTCAAAATACTGAAATCAGTGTAAAAATGAAAGAGTAGCACCCATGTTATCGTCATCATCACCATCATACTTTTCCCCCAAAGTCGGGGTGTGGCTGCCCACATGGCAGGGTAATCAAAAACGGTCACAGTCGTAATGTTCTCATCCCTAGCTGGTGCATTTGTACCATGCTGTTCGAATGCTTCGGCTGTTGGGATGATCCCTGGAGTCTTTTAGCCAGGGTACAACAACATCACCATCATTGTCACCAAACCAGGGTTTCTGAAAATGCAGAGATTGTGCATATTTACACGAGATTGTGCATATTTACGCTTTTGGCTTCTCGAATGGGGTATGAACGAGTTGGCGTCAATAATTGTGTGTGTTTATGTGTGTGTGTGTGTGTGCGTGTGTGTTAGAGAGAGAGAGTTGCTTTGCATATGTGCTGTTGGTGGTTGGTGTCACTCTTGAATGTTGTTTTTTGTTATCTGTTGATGAATAATTGATTGTAAAGCGCTTTGGGCTCATCTGAGGTAAAGCGCTATATAAATGTACTGTTATTATTATTATTATTATTATAAATCACCCCCTAGAATATCAAACCATGCGTGAGATTTACCCTCTACAACCTCAAGTAGCGGGTGAGATAACGCACTGAAATGATGATTTGTGCAACTTTTGGGTGCAACTTTTCCTGGTATACAAGGATTTCCTGTTTTTGAATTTTACCAGAACAGGAATTTCCTTTTTTTTTATAAATTTGTCAAACAAGATCTTTGTGTGTCTACTGTATTTTTCAAGCACTTTAAAATAAGCATTTGTATAAATTGTGGAAAAAGCAAACTAAAATACCTTCATAAATCATTTTTTTTCTTCAGCTGCAGGGGGACATTACCCCTAGACCCCGGCCTTTCATTTTTTTTCATTTTGTGTAGTTGCACCCATGCGCCAAATGATGTTCAAATTTCAATTGTCTGCTGCTACAAGGCTGCTGCAACAAGCTGGGGTTGTTATAGCCTAGGTCTAAAATTCTACAAGATCATGCAGAAAGCCCTATTCATTGAAAGCTCTTTGGCAGATCCTTTTCTCAGCCCCCAATAAAAAAAAAAATCGTTTTATACGTTTGACATTCTTTTGCTTGGCTTTTAACCCCTTGACTGCCACCAACGTATCACGTACTGACCTGATGACATCATTGATGATGTCATCAAATGAAGAGGAATAACCCTGATATGCTGGTTTTTGCTCTAACACAGTCAAGAGAGTTATATCCCCAGACCATTTTGCCAGATTGGCTCTATTAGTTGTCTTTTTTCGTGGCATGATTTGCCCAGTGATTTTTTCTCTAATTTTCTCTGACAGTCAAGGGGTTAAAGCTTCTTCTGTGTTTTCGTCTTGACCCTTTAAAACTTTAAGCTGAGGGTGGGGGAACTATTTGTATGAAAGCCCATTCCAACAGGATGGGTGGGGGTGGTGTTAGAATTGCATGTCTATCATCTTGTTTTAACCTTTACCGGACTTCTGGGGTCGCCCACGACCCCTTGACGCACAAAACATGTTATATCTCTAAAACTATTTAAGCAATCTTCATGAAATTTCATGACTTTGTCAAAAACGTAAATGGCCTTAAGTGTGTTAAATTTTATTAATGTGTATAAAATATAAATGACGTAATATGACGCGTAATTGTGATATACCTGTCCGGATGACGGGAGTCTCCCACGACCCCTATACTTTAAAGAGCACTGCAGTGCATTGAGTAGGGGTCGTGGGAGACCCCCGCCATCCGGACAGGGATAAACACATGGTGCCTCTTTGACAAGTAGGGGTCGTGGGAGACCCCCACCATCCGGACAGGGATAAACACCTCAGAATTTGCACTTTGCTGAGTAGGGGGTCATGGAAGACCCCCGCCATCGTGTCCGTGTAGTCAAAAGCATGATCCGGTAAAGGTTAATCTGCCAATTTGGGCCAAAATGTTTTATTTTTATAACACTGCGGTTTAAGATGACAAGATGGCCAATCCTGAAGTCAGCTTTGTCAATCCTGATTTCAGGAGCATTACATGCCTGGACTACTTTCACCCTTGTTGACCCTTTGGCTTTCTCACGTCTTTTTTCTAAAATAAAATAAAAATCTTCCTAATAAGTTTCTCCTTTGTGCTCATCCAAAATTGGAATGTGTTGGCTGAATGGGGAGATAAGTGAAGACTGAAAACCGCATGGGTGCTCCTGGGAAATAAAAAAAATTCCTGCCCCGCCAGGGGCAGCGCGCACACATTTACTGCTCTTTTGTCATCCCTCTAGACTAGTACAAATGCTACATTCCTTTGAAAATAGCAAATACTTATATATAGGCAATGTTTTACTGTACAAGTATGTGTGTGTGTGTAAGAAAATTGTTGTTCTCAAATTATCATAATCCGGCGCCGCCGGCTCAAGGCAATTTAAAAATCCTGAAATTCAGGACATCCATACCTTAACGTTATGGCCGTATGACCTGGGAAAGCAAAAGAAGAGAAGAACGACAATATTATAAGGCTGCTTTGGCAGCCCTCTTGTGCATGCACGGGGGTTTCGGTTGTGTGTGTGCAAGTTGTTTTGTTTGGGTTTGTTTAGACTAGTGTAAAAGACAAACCCCTATTTTATGACCCTCTGTTAAGCGACCACCTCATTTGAGACCGGATTTGTTGGCACGGATGCATTTTACTATGTAAACGACCTCTCTTAAATGACTTCCTCTAAAACGCGACTTACGACCGTCATTTTGTTGGTTTTTACGACCGTTGTTGTTGTCTGCATAGACTTCGAGCAAAGGGAAACAACCACGGTCAAGGGCCTGAAAGCGGAGTCGCTTCCCTTGTTGTAGAAAAGATGGCGGAAAGCGTAGGAAAAGCACGAAAACCACTGACTTTGAAAAAGAAAACCACTGACTTTGGACGAGAGTGGAGGTGATTAACAGAAGTCGGCGAAGTGAAACTGTAATACATCGATTGCACAATCCTATGGAGTTGGAAAGACCCAAATCCAGTTTTAATATGTCATTGTATGTGTGCATGAAGAAGAGAGTATGAACTGTGCTGAACTTTTTCTTTCTACGGCTGCCAGTGAAAACCTCCGTCATACGACCCCTCCAATTTACGACCGATTTTTCCGGACATTTTGGAAGTCTTAAAATAGAGGTTTGTCTGTACTCATTTGGGCCACAGTATTCTCTGTACATTTTGACACAGTACCAGTAATGATAATAATGATGTTATTTTTAAGGATGTGGACCAAGCGTTGGAGTCATCCCCTGGGGGGGGGGGGGGGGGGGGGGGGGGGGGACTCTACCCACAGCTACATGAAGACACCAGATCGTCTCCCCTCTCTTCGCCACAGACGTCGGTCCTCAAGAAAACATGGCCGCTATGAACAATACAGGAATTGTGGGAGACAACTCATAAGATTTAATATTAATTTGTTTTAAGTGTTTGTTTTTATAATACTAGTTACCGTATTTTAGGGACTATAAGGCGCACCCCCCAAATTTAACACAAAATTCAGATTTTGTTATTCCCATTTTCTTACTACATGTGTGCCTGTGTGTATTTTGGTTTTGTGGGTTGTGTGTGCACGCATGTGCGTGTCTGTGTGTGTCTGCGTGCGTACGTTGTGTGTGAGGGTGTTTGTGTATGTGGTCAGTCCATGCGGCTCGGTTGCTGTGGCTTACCGAATGGGGTATGAACGAGTTGGCGTCGATAATTGTGTGTGCGCGTGCGTGTGTGTGCGCGTGCGTGTGTGTGTGTTAGAGAGAGAGAGAGAGAGTTGCTTTGTATATGCATTGTTGCTGGTTGGTGTCACTCTTGAATGCTGTTTTTGTTGTCTGTTGATGAATAATTGATTGTAAAGCACTTTGGGCTCATCTGAGGTAAAGCGCTATATAAGTGTACTATTATTATTATTATTATTATTACTATATTATAAGGCGCAGGGGTCTCAGTTTTTTTGGGAAAAAAGTATTGCCTTATAGTCCATAAAATAGTTTTTGCAAATCATTTCCGTAAGTCGACAGACTATCTGAAGATAGACTGATTTGACTGTGTTATTTTGAGAGTGGTGAAGGTGTGGTTTTCAATGGTAAAAGTTTGTTTTAAGCCACAACTTTTCAAGAAAATGGTGTGCCTTATGTGATATATTTTGGGTTGTTTTTCTTTTGTAACAGGATGTTGGTCAAGGTGAAAACACGGGCACTATGAACAATGTGATGGGGGGGGGGGGGGGGGGGGGGGATTGTGTGGGAACAAACTCATGAGATTTGACAGCGAAGCAGGTGTTGTTATTTTCAATTATCAGGCATGAAAGAATTCCGCGTTTCGCGGAAAATCCGCAGAAATTTTTCAAAACTTCCGCGGGGGAAAAAAAATTCCGCGTAAAGGACCGATCTTGCCGTATTCTTATATCTACAAGTCTATTTGGCGATTCTCAAAGTGGTTAACCGGAAGTCGCTTTAGCTCACTCGCTTCATTTGTGCGAAGGAAGGCGAAATGAGTAGCTCCCGCTCAACAAAAGTAGCGATGTTAGCTGAAAATGTGTGTGGATTTGGCCGACCAAATTTTCGGACCCCCTCCTCGCTGAATAAAACTTGTGACGTGAGGTAGATGAAAAGGTGGTTGGAAAAACATTTTGGGGAACGTTGTGCATGCGCCGCCCCCCCCACCCCACCCCCACCCCCCGCTGCTTGTGCTGAAAAAAGAATTTTGGGGAACGTTTCTCTCCCCCCTGCTCAACAAAACTTCGGACGTCAGGTGAAAATCCGCGTTGAAGGATTTCTCGGACGAAATGTTTTCCTCTTTTTTTTTAATCTTAATCCACTTTCATGCCTGATTATAAAGGTTTACATTTTAAGCTGTAACTTGTCAAGAATGTGCACAAAATTGTGTGCCTTATGTGATTTCTTGGTAAAGGTCAAGATGTGCCACCCCCCCCTACATTTCTCGGTTAATTGTATTTTTTCGTTTTTGCCTTTCTTACCATACATAAAGCTGTATTTTAGGAACATTTTTAGCTAATAACCTTTTTCGAATACTAACCCTAGCCCTAACCCTACCCCCCACCCTATAAGACGGAAAAACGCAACGAACCACAACTGTGACAAATCGCGGTGTACTGCAGTACATAGTGGGGGGTAGGGTTAGGCTAAAAATGTTCCTAAAATACAGCTTTATGTATGGTAAGAAAGGCAAAAACAGAAAAATACAATTAACCGAGAAATGCAGGGGGGGTGGCACATCTTTACCTTCACCGATTTCTTAACAAGAACATAGCAGGAAGATTAATGTAAATCAGCCAGAAGAGAAAACAGCTTATGATGTTTTTAGAGCAATGACGGCGTTGTTTTCAAAGTTCTTCTTCTTCTTCGATTGCTCAGTTTCCCGCCATGTAAGCGCAGATGCGTCATGCTGCCGTTATGCACCCAGATAAGTAGTTAGGCCCAGCATGTCCGACCTCGGCTGAAGAAAATCTTTGTACGTTTTGTTTTTTGTTTAAAGGCAGGAGAACGCACCAGTAAGGCAGAAAGATATTAGATGACAGTAAACAAAGGGAAAAGGCAGAGACAAAGAGAGTGACAGATTAGAGGAAGTTTACTAGCACAGAACTTCCAGAATGGAGGAACTATTTGCACTGGGAGTTTTAATAATGTGCTGAACGTTTCATAAGCTGTTGTGACATTGCAGTGTAGAGTGGCACAGTGGTAGCGCGTTCACCTCGTGTCAAGTAAACTTGAGTTCGAACCTGGGTACAGGGGATTTTTCCTCACTCTGCACTAGGCCTTATGGCCTGAACGTGGAGTCTTTCAGATGAGACGATAAACCGAGGTCCCATGTGCCCATGCACTTAGCATATACGTTAAACCCAGTGGCAACGAAAAAGTTGTCATTTGGTCAATTTTTACCACCACCACCCCTTTCCTTCATCAGTCACTCAAAAATCGCATGCAAATTTATTATTTTTAAATTGGGTGGCGCGCCTCTGGCTGCGACGCGCTCTCCTGGTGGGAGCAACCCAAATTTAACACAGACGCCTCTGTGACTATAAAGTACCTAAGTAATACCTGATACAGACAAACCTCTATTTTAAGACTTCCAAAATGTCTGGAAAAATCGGTTGTAAATTGGAGGGGTCGTATGACGGAGGTTTTCACTGGCAGCCGTAGAAAGAAAAAGTTCAGCACAGTTCATACTCTCTTCATGCACATCCACTCTCGTCCAAAGTCTGGTTTTCTTTTTCAAAGTCAGTGGTTTTCGTGCTTTTCCTACGCTTTCCGCCATCTTTTCTACAACAAGGGAAGGGACTCCGCTTTCAGGCCCTTGACTGGTTGTTTCCCTTTGCTCGAAGTCTATGCAGACGACAACAACGGTCGTAAAAACCAACAAAATGGCGGTCGTAAGTCGCGTTTTAGAGGAAGTCGTTTAAGAGAGGTGGTTTACATAGTAAAATGCATCCGTGCCAACAAATCCGGTCTCAAATGAGAGGTGGTCGCTTAACAGAGGGTCGTAAAATAGGGGTTTGTCTGTACCAGTTATGAAGACTTTGTCTTTTGTTTTCTTAAATTTTACACTTTGCACAGAAACATGTTGAGTAATATTCCGTGTGACTTCATGTCTTGGGTTCGGTTTTGTAAACAGAAACATTGCGTTCTCTTCTTGAAACTGGCTACAGGTTTTATCTTTTTTTTTTTTTTTTTTTTTTAGGGGTTTGTGTGGTGCTGGTGTCAGGTAATATATCGTCGGTGAAAGTCAAAAATCTCGTTACTCAATTTTGGTAGTTTTGAGAAAAATGGAAAGAAAAAAACCCTTAAAAATTAAGCATGTTTACCACAAGTTATTAACTATGATGAATATGTTCAAGACATTGCGAGTTCAGTCTTGCGTTTAAAAAAAAAAATTATTATTTTTTCTTAATACTTGAAAAGAACGAAGATACAATTTTTTGTCCTATCTGAATTTGGGACTTACAAGTTTTTCTTCAATTTACACAACCTCATTTACCCCAGATAGAAAGTCGTTAGAAATACAAGCTTTTGGTGGAATGTGGCGTTAAAAATTAGAGAGCCGACTATGTATCTAACTAAAAAAAAAAAAAAAGATCGAGTTAGGAGGTTTCTGACTCTCACCAGCGATATACATTTTTCCAAGACTGATATTTACATACTAGACTGGAGAATGATGACTTTGATTATTAATAAGACAAAAATCTGAGATCAGATGTCAGGGTTATGTAATGTGTACATGTATATATTATGTAGGTTTTGTTTTTACATGTGAACATTTTTATATCCTTGTGAATGATTTGTATTCAATGGGTGCAGGATGGAAGTTCAGTTTAACGTCGCGTATCGGCTTTCGCCATGTACGACGGGCTGAACAAACCAACCAGGGTATAAACAAAAAATTATGTTCCTGAATCACTGTCTTAGCCAAAAGGCCGAGAAGCGATCAGGAAGTTTTCAAAGTAAAACTTTGAAACTGAATTAAAACGGGTGCACTGATGGCATTTCCTTTTTCTAGTAAAAGTGAAATACATTCAACACACAGGCATCAGAATTGTCAGAGGATTCAGAATTTCTGACAGAGGATTTGCTTCTCCTGTCAGAGGTTTTGCCTTTTAATTCAGTGTTATCCTTTGTGTTAAATCTCATTATAAAGTGATTTATCACTTTAGTAAGCCTTTTTGGGGGTGTTGGGAACTCATTTCAGTGTTGTCCCTCTTTAGTCTAGGGCCTTGATGGCCCTTTTACTGCAGTTTTCAGAGGATTGGACTTCAGACTATTCTGATGCCTGAACACAGTGCACCTCACCCCGCCCTTCCCCCCCATTACCCTACCCCTTTCCCCCGCCTATCGAGTGTAAAGGGGGAGGGGGCTTTTACAATAAGCGTTTTTAATACATGTTATAGTGAATTTTTTTTGCATAATTGTGATGTGCATGTTATTTTGTGCAGCCTGAACGGTAAGTATGGGGATAGGATGGATGGGTGGGGTGGGAAGGAGGGGGGTAGCCTTTTTTTTCTTTTTTTTTTGCGGGGTGGGGTAGGAGGGCTGTTAGGGGAGGGGTACTGGAGGTCGCGAGGGGGGTGGAGGTAAGGACCAATGCCCGGGGAGGGCAGTGGATCCCGCCTTTGTGTCAACATTGAAGCAGCGCTCTCTTGCACCCGCCGTTAGTGCATCTGCGTGCCGAAGCTTCCCACTCCTTGCCCCTCACCTAGGCTAGCTAGACGGAGAGGTAGGTAGGCAGAGGGATGTTGTTTTGCTTTCTTTTGGGATTGTTGGTTTTTTGTTTTGTTAGGCTTGGAGGGGGGGTAGAGACTACCCCCTCTCTCATGTAGAATAGGTGGAAGATAGGTTAGGTTAGAGCTAGGCAGCGATGTCCCGAGGCCGAGGTCATAGGCCACTGACCTATTAAAATTGAAAATGTCAAATTGTGTTCTCCCCTGTCAGGACAAATGTCTGTTTAAAGTTTTAACACTGGCACGCTTTGTCTTATTGATTTCTTGAAGAGCCAGGACATTGTCCTATTGATTTCTCTTGTCTCAGGACACTTTGACCTATCACTTTTCGGCCTTTGGTGCATCACTAGGTAGGTAGGTGTGTAGGCAGAGGGGTTGTGTTTTTATTTTGTTACGTTTGGAGAGGGGTAGGCTGAGGTCCGTTGGGGTTTTAAGCTGCGCGCAACTTGTGGTACGATGAAAGGACACTACCACCACCCCCCCCCCTCTTGTTTAGAGTAGGTAGACAAGGTAGTAGGTAGGTAAATTGGCAAGTAACGTGCCCTTGATAGTTTTTATTGAGGGTTGAGATAAGTGTGAAGTTGGACGGGCCAATAGTAAAGGAAGAGCTGCACAATTCATGATTTTCAACAGTGATGGAAAATCCAGGAACTTTTCTGAACAATTAGGAGGCATTAGCACCGGCTTGAGTACTGCTGCCGAGGGATTAGTTGACTTTCAAAAGGACTCTAAAGCAGAGATGCAGAGAACTAGGCAAAGTTTGAAGATAAAGGTCAAAGGAGCCATAAATGCTGCCGCAGTTACTTGATGTAACGTTTTCATGCTTCAATGTCGGCCTCTTATTTGCTTCTGTTCAAACACTATCATGGTAACATAGCTAGCAGGAAAAGACAAATTCCTCCGGAACTATTAAGCAGCTTTCTGCCTTGTCACGTTGTGTAATCAAACAGGATGTCTATTTTCTGAAATGGGTTAAAGGAAAGGTAACGCTATTTATAATAGTCAGCCAAAAAAAAGTATGACTAGTTTATTTCTTACTACTGAAATGGGTTAAAGGAAAGGTAACGCTATTTATAATAATAGTCGGCCAAAAGTATGACTAGTTAAATTTTTCCTACTGAAATGGGTTAAAGGAAAGGTTATGCTATTTCTAATAGCCAGAAGTATGACATAGACAGTTTTCTACTGGGGTAGATTCAACATTTTGCACATGATGGTTCCTTTTTTGTCAGTGTTAAGTTCTAAATGTATTATTATTGTGTTTGTGGAATAAATGCTTTTTTATAATAATAAAAAAATCAAAACAAAAAAATCTGCCTTCAGCTGGAGTTGAACCTGTGTGCACCAGAACATGTTTGTCAAAACCATACTCTCTATCCACTACACCAACCATCCCACATACCCCCTAATGTGAAAACTAATATATATGATTTAAAATCAGAAAACTAACTAAAAAAAAAATACATTAGTTACCCTGAATGCTTTTTTTTTTTGGGGGGGGCAAGATCGATTTTTTAAACTGAATTAAAATCTGCCCTATGTGTGATTTGAATGTGGCTCAAGTTTATTTTTCAGTCTACAATGGAACCTCCCTTATAAGACCTTCAAAAATCATCCAAAATGAGTAAGAGAGGGGTCTTATGAGGGAGATAATTGTATTACTTGCAAAGAAGGGCAATGTCTCAGAGAAGTAGTTCTTATATGGGAGGGAGTCTTACAATGGGAGGTCTTATAAGGGAGGTTCCACTGTGGTGTAGTGGAGAAAGCTACTGCTCTGAAAGTAAAATGGTTCAACTCCGACACTGAACTTTTCAGGTTCAAATCTCTGCAGAGATACGGGTTTTTTTCCTATTCAAAAAATTGTCACAAATATTTTTGGATCAGGATTTTTCTAAACAAAATTTTTCCAGTGGGATTAGAACTGTAAACCTTCACATTCGGAGACAGGATTCTTATCCATTACACCACAAGGTCTTCATACTACCAAGATGTTTATTTGAAATTAATATATTCAGTCAAGACAACTCGTGCCTTGATTTCCATGATATATAATTTATGAATCGCTGGGGGGTTTAGGGGGTCCAGTAGCTCAGTGGATAGGAATCTGGGCCTGTATTCACGTTGAGATAGCATGAATTGTCCCTTGCGAGAGTTAACTCTATTCTTCAGGGCCTGTATTCACGTTGAGATAGCATGAGACTTAGCATCATGCTAACTTAGAAGCTCCTCCAATGTCCTGTAGGATTTAATAGAACTTTTGGAAGAGCTTCTAAGTTAGCATGATGCTAAGTCTCATGCTATCTCAACGTGAATACAGGCCCTGAAGAATAGAGTTAACTCTCGCAAGGGACAATTTAAAAAACAAAATGAAATGTTCAAGCTGCCAAGGGAATCAATAAAAATGAATGCTTTGCCTTGAAAACGAAGTTTTTGTGTGTGTGTGTGTGCGTTTTTAAATTATAACAAACGGCACATCCAACTTGGGCTCTCTCTCCTCTCAGTTACACATCTGAACACCGTTTTATTTTCTCAACAAAGCTGCCAGACACACAATGCGACACACACAAGACACTGCCAATCACACAACACTGAAGTCTAAATGCCAAAACATGTCAAATGCATGGATGCTCCTGCTTTCAGGATGTCCTGAAATGCAGGATTTTTTAATTGCCTGGAGCCGGCGTCGCCGGATTATGTTCTGTCCCATATGTGCCCTGCCGGGTCGTGAGGACGTAAAACACCATTTTTCATTCGCCGGATTATGAGAATTTGAAAAGCAACAAATTTCATATTTATAAACATTTTGTCGGTTTCCTGCATGTGTAGAATATAAAAAATGAATACAGATAAAATATTTGACATGCCTTTATCAGGAACTTTATATTTTTAGGATTGTTTAAAGTCAAGTTGTTAACTGGGCGGCCACTGGACGTCGTGGCGGTACCATAGCCGGTGAGGTTTATCTGAGGCGTGGTTACTGCTACACATATCTATATTGTTAAAAACTCGGGACTTTACTGGTGTTGCACTGCCTCCGGGCATTGCCTCCAGTACTGTTCCCACCATCTTTGTATTTACAAATGTCCCATATGTGTCTGGTTCAGACCGCGAGGACGTAAAGCACCATTTTCGTCGGCGGCGGCCACTGGACTCCTGCCTTGCAGGATTTTTGAAATTTCCCAGGAGCACCCATGGGAATGTACTATCACTGTATCTCAGTTCTGGCATTTAACAAGGACGTCTCTCTGTGGCTGGTTTAACGTCTAATTAGTTTCTCTTTATGAGAGAATAAAGTATTATTCAGCCCTTTATAGATATCATAGTAAAGAACGGATATGTTTTGGCATTTCATTATATATATATATAACTTTTAATTTTTTTTTATATTTTTTTTATTTTATTTTTTGAACACGAACATTACTCAAAGTTAACATTAACTGGTTTTGTTTCTGAGGTTCACAAATAAAGACATTGGACACAGAAAACTTTATCAAAGCAAACTATTCTGCATTTCAAATGCACTAACTTTTCAGTCCTTCAGAGTAGGGGTACGGAGCTGGCTATTCACTGAGATTTTTCTTTCATGATATATATATATATATATATATATATATATATATATAAACGTATATAAGAATTGAAGAAGAAAAAAACAACCACACCATTAAACTTTTTTTGTGTCCAATATTTAAGTTTGTGAACCTAAGAAAGAAACTGAATAACTTTAATTTTAACTTTACGATTTGTTCTGTGTTCTGAAAAGAATCAATAACTTTATAAAATAATGTGCTGATTTACTTTTTCTCCCAATGGGGGAGATAGACAATGCCTATGCAAAGACAGCTGTTTCGTCTTTGAGAAAGACTCTTCAGTCTGCATATCGGCCTGCAAAGAATGTCCACAGTGAACATTCAAACTGAGCTAGAAGACTTTCTATTGACAGGAGAAAGGTTGTCCTCTTTCATGTATATATATATATATATATATATATATATATATATATATACCCCCCCCCACCACACACACACACACACACACACACACACTCATATGCAGAGAGAGAGAGAGAGCACTGAACGTTTTGTATTTATATTTATGCATGTGCATGCGTCGAGAAATCCATAATAATGGTCCTTGTATTTTGTAACCACTCCAATGACATGGGCCTACGGCCTATTCATTAAAAACGTTCACAGAGAGAGAGATTAATTAACCCTTTCAATGTCAGCCATTTCTTCAGCCAAAACTTGCCATTAAACCTACCTGGGTAGAACAAAAGATTCTGTCTGCAATATTGAGGATTCCCTTGTGCAGCAGGCATCAGAATTGTCAAAGGATTAAGAATTTCCGACAGAGGATTGGCTTCTCTTGTCAGAGGTTTTGCCTTTTTATTGAGTGTTATCCTTTGTGTTAAATAGCATTTTAAAGGGATTTATCACTATGTTAAGCCTTTTTGGTGGTGTTCAGAACTGATTTCAGTGTTGTCCCTCTACAGTCTGGGGCCTTGATGTCCCCTTTACCGCGGTTTTCAGAGGATTGGACTTCAAACTATTCTGATGCCTGCTTGTGACATGCATAAAATAGGGCCTATCCTTACCTCCCAAAATGAAGAACATATTAAGGTCACTGGATGCCGGACCCTCATGTGATGCCTTTTAGTGACATGGGTGTTAAATCATTGTGCTGCCAAGAGGCGACAGTGGCGATGGAAGGCAAAATTAATGCGTAAGAGGGTCCTGGGGTCCCAGCCTCCCCTTATTCTTCGACTTATCACCCCCTCCCCTCCTTTATATCCCTTTCCACAAACTCCCCGTTCTCTCTGTGTGTCTCTCTCTCTCTCTCTCTCTCTCTCTCTCTCTCTCTCTCTCTCTCTCTCTCTCTCTCTCTCTCTCTCTCTCTCTCTCTCTCTCTCTCTCTCTCTCTCTCTCTCTCTCTCTCTCTCTCTCTCTCTCTCTCTCTCTCTCTCTCTCTCTCTCTCTCTGTCACTCTCTCTCTCTCTCTCTCTCTCTCTCTCTCTCTCTCTCTCTCTCTCTCTCTCTCTCTCTCTCTCTCTCTCTCTCTCTCTCTCTGTCTCTGCTCTCTCTCTCTCTCTCTCTCTCCCTCTCGCTGACTGTTTTTCTCTCTCTGTCTCTCTCGCCCTCTCTCTTTTATTCAGGCAATATACCACCATGCACAATTTGAAGCGATTCTGTGTAGCGGTTCTCAAAATATTGCCCGGACAGCCTATGTATGTGCAAGCGTGTATGTGAACAAAACATATAAATCCCACTTCACAGCGCCTAAAACCATTGAACTGATCTTAAGGAAACTTGGTAAAAATAATTGTTCCTGACACACACACACACACACACACACACACACACACACACACACACACACACACACACAACTATAGACAAGCACGGTAACCATGCCCCACCGCCTTGCATAGAGGCGGTGGGCAAACTTGCCATGAAAATAATGCATGGAACTCCGCAGAAGAATAGTCTAGCCCGCGAATGTCCTACTACTGGAACAACAACAAAAAGGCTTGACGTGACATTCAACCTTGGCACGCGAGGACCCATTATGAGGTTGACCCGAGAGGTCACGCAGGGGCGCGTGAGGTCATGAAAGTGGGCACGTGCTGCTGCCATTGCCAGTCAAAAGTTTACCTTCATAAATAATTAAGCTTGAATAATAATAGGCCCACTTGGGTGGGGTACGTAGGGTGGCATTCCAGCAAACGTCAAGATTACGTGACTCGGGATCATAATTCTTACATAAACCCGGGGTATGTCAGTTGCGTGACGTGGTAGTATTAAACGAGCGCGAGCACGAGTGTTTTTTTTTCTTTCTGGAAATTGGAAGAATCTTAGGAATGAGAAATATGAAATTGTAAAGAAATAGCTAGGGGGAGGGGTGTGGGTTCGGGGTGTGGGTTCGGGATGTGGGGTGGGGGTGGGATGACCGTGATTGAAAGAGTATAATGGAGAAATGGGGGGGGTGGGGGGGGGGGGGGGGGACAAACCTGACAACTTCTTTTGGACTGTGACGCAAAACGTTTGGCATCTGTGAACATTAATGTGCTGATTATGTTAATTTTATGATCATGAAAATGCCTTGGTTTCATGCACAGTGACCGCATGAGTAAAGCTGAGAGAGACGCTCATGAAACCCCGCCACGCTTCTCGGTCAATTAGAAATTGGAAGAAAAAAAAGAATAATTTTAAATATGTCATGTGAATGAGTAACGTGGGTGTTGACGCATGATATCTGAAGGTTTCTATTCCGTGCAGCCTATAGCGAGAGAGAGAGAGAGAGAGAATAGGCCTCACTGCCCGTATCATGTGGAAGGGTTGGGAGGGGGATTACATGAGGCATAATAACATTAATATCAAAACATTCTATCATTGAAAATGTAAAGAGAGAGAGAGAGAGAGTGCGTGTGCGCGTTCGTAGGGGAAGACGGGGTAAAAAGCGCATGGGCGGGTAAGAAGCCCACCCCAATTATCTCATGAAATAAAGAAAATTTCAGTCAAACCCCTATAAAGATTTTCTTCAGCCAAAGACGAATGCTAGACATTAACGCTCGTCTCATGGGCAAAATGAGACTGAAATTTGCTTCATTTCATGAGATAATTGGGGTGGGCTTCTTACCCGCCCATGCGCTTTTTACCCCGTCTTCCCCTACGTGCGTATTGGCAATGTGTACGTGCATGAATGAATGAATGAATCTTAATTTAATGTCTTTTCACATCATTGTGATATTAGACAGACAAAAATACGTGTGGAATCACCGTGTGCGTGCGTGCGCGTATGCGTGCGCGCGTGCGTGCGTGCGCGCGCACGCACGCGCGGATCTCATCCTTTGCGCAGACGAAACGGGAATGGGAGAAACAACATCTACTACACGACTCATTCTTTCCTACATCTTCTGTTTTATATTTTCTTTAGCAGCCTAACCCCTCTACCTTTTTTTTAACTTTTTTTTTTCGTTTTTCAAATTTCTTTCTTTTCTTTTTTCCCCTCTTCTACTTTCTTTTCTTTCATCCGCACGTGTCTTCCTCAACGATGATGGATGGTAGACAAAGTTGGTGTCTGGGGAGGGGTGCGGCTTAGATGTACGTTGGCGCTAAGCTTTATGAAGCGGTTTGAGCGCAGTGCTATGATAGATCTAAGGTTAGCACTGCATTGCTGGAATGCTTCCCGAGCGTTAGAAAAGAACAGAATTACCTATAACTTACTAACTGACGGACTAACTAACTAACTAACTAAGTTAACTAACTAACTAACTAATCAATCACCCAACCAACTACCGTATTTTTCTGACTACAAGGCGATACCTTTTCCTGCGCCTTATAATATGACTAAAAATATAGTAAAATATGTTTGAAACTTGGGGTGCGCGCCTTATAACCAGGTGCGCCTTAGAGTAAAAACCAAGGTAAGTGGCTGGCTGGCTGATTGACTGACTAAGTTAACTCACCCACTCGCTGTAACTAAGTAAGCAAAGGATTAACTAAGCCAACTAATTAACTAACCAACCAATTAGGCTAACTAACAAACCGACTCACTCACCCATTCTTCTTCTTCTTCTTCTTCTTCTTCTCCTCCTCCTTCTCCTTCTTCTTCTCCTTCTCCTCCTTCTCCTTCTCCTTCTTCTCCTTCTTCTTCTCCTTCTTCTTCTCTTCTTCTTCTTCTTCTTCTTCTCCTTCTTCTTCTCCTCCTTCTTCTTCTTCTTCTCCTTCTTCTCCTCCTCCTTCTTCTCCTCCTCCTTCTTCTCCTTCTCCTTCTTATTCTTCTTCTTCTTCTTTCTTCTTCTTCTTCTTCTCCTCCTTCTTCTCTCCTCTTTCTTCTTCTCCTTCTTTCTTCTCCTCCTTCTTCTTCTTCTCCTTCTCTCCTTCTTCTTCTTCTCCTTCTTCTTCTCCTCCTTCTTCTTCTCCTTCTTCTTCTTCTTCTCCTCCTCCTCCTTCTCCTCCTTCTTCTCCTCCTTCTCCTTCTTCTCCTTCTTCTTCTCCTTCTTCTTCTTCTTCTTCTCCTTCTTCTCCTTCTCCTTCTCCTCCTTCTTCTGCTTCTTCTTCTCCTTCTTCTTCTTCTCCTCCTTCTTCTCCTCCTCCTTCTTCTCCTCCTCCTTCTTCTCCTCCTCCTTCTTCTCCTCCTCCTTCTTCTTCTCCTCCTTCTTCTCCTCCTCCTTCTTCTCCTCCTTCCTTCTTCTTCTTCTCCTTCTCCTCCTTCTTCTTCTTCTCCTTCTCCTTCTTCTTCTTCTTCTTCTTCTTCTTCTTCTTCTTCAGCGGTCGATGTAGCTGGCAGCGTCAGACTTTCAAGCTGACGAAGTCCACTGTCTTCTCCAGGTCGGTGCAGCTGCCCCAAAGCTGCACCTGCAGCTCCACCCCCCACCCACCCCTGGTCAGGTTTGGCGTCGTAGAGCATCATATGCTGGACAATGTTGTAGCATGTGTTCAGGGGTCTGGGATCCTGAACCACATGAACATTCATCGGTATGGGTGATTTTGAGTCGGTTGAGCCGGCCCAGCAATCTGCAGTGGCCAGTCCTCAGCCGGAAGAGGGTTGTTTGCTGGTGTCTGTTGAGCTGTGTGGATGGCATCATAAACAAACTATACTCTCCCATTCACTCACCCACGAACTAATGCAACCAGCTAACACCCACTCCCACACCCATCCACTAAATCACTCACTCACTCATTAACAAACTAAGAAAGAAACAAGCAAACAAACACACAAACTAACCAACCAACCGCTCAACTGATTAACTGACTAGACCGACTAGCATAACTAACTAACCAACCAACCAATTTGACTAAAGAAAGAACAAAAGAGAGAAAGAAAAGAGACAGAAGAACAAGTACATGGACACGTGAAGGTGGTGTAGAGTGGCACAGTGGTAACGCGTTCGCTTCGTGTCAAGTAAACCCGAGTTCGAACCTGGGCACAGGGGATTTTTCCTCTCACTTTGCACTAGGCCTTACGGTCTGAATGTGGAGTCTTTCGGATAAGACGATAAACCGAGGTCCCGTGTGCCCAAGCACTTAGCACACGTTAAACCCAGTGGCAACGAAAAAGTTGTCATTAACATTTTGGTCAAAATTTACCCCCGCCCTTTCCTTCCTCATCAGTCACACACAAAATCGCATGCAAAAAAAAAAAAAATGGGTGGCGCGCCTCTGGCTGCGACACGCTCTCCAGGTGGGAGTAACCCGAATTTCACAGAGATGCCTCTGTGACTATAAAGTACCTAATAGAATATCAATAAAACTATTAGACCGTGAGCCAGAACCCCCTGCGAATTTGGCAGATCATAATTTTTGTATTATACATAAATTATATACAAATATCAATATGTACAATCCATAAACGTGATGACAGTCTCTCTTCTTTACATTTCGCACAAGAGCATTGTTCTCCTACCTTCAAGTTGTCGATCGCCCAGACAGTCTCCTGTCATATGAGCGCAGATGCGTCATACTGCCTTTAAGCGCCTAACTAAGAAATAGTTAGGCCCACGATGTTCTGTCATCGGCTGGAGAAAATCTTTATAGGGGTTTCTAGAAAACAAAAAGCAGGAGAACGGACCAGTAAGTGTGACGTAAGTGTCCCGCGCGACCCGCTTTCTTTATTTCTTATCTACACCCCCCCCCCCCCCCCCCCTCTCTCTCTCCCCCCCCCCCCCCCCCCCTCTCTCCTTTTCATTTCTCGACCAGCCGCAGCTTCAAACAGAAACCGATTAAGGCAATTATCCTTTTGAAGCACGATCTATCTCTCCATCACGAGATAGTGATATCAACAGTCAGCTCCCTTTGGAGACAACTCGTCCTTTCCAATCACAAGAAGGATTTGAATGTTGGCATGTGATAATGCTGTAATCGGCGCGTGATTGTTCTGTGCATTTTGAACATCATCTTGTGATGTGTCGACTGCTATAAACCAATGACAGGCTTTCATTGTTTGAAAGTGAAGGCTATAATTGGCGTAGTGAGAAAAAGTTTTTCACACAAGATGCTGAAACCTAGCTAGAGCAA
>CM065701.1:39314299-39319299 GCA_017654935.2 Phymorhynchus buccinoides
GGGGGGGGGCGGGGGGGGGAGAGTGTGATGAAAATAGGAAAGGGACACAGCTTAGCTTGTTGGGGGGAAACAAAATATGTAAGATGACAAGAGACATGAAAGAATCATCTTCGTAAAGGACAGACGTAGGAGGATAACAGAACACGAGCAAGGGGTGCACGGGAAGGAGGAGGGGAGGAGGAGGGGAGGGGGGGATGGGGTGTATGGGTGGGAGAAGGGGAGGGCTAGGTAGGCTTTGGGGCTTTGATGCTGACAACACGGATGCACCCTTAACAACGGCAAGGATTGTTTGAATAACTTCGTCAGGAACGGAACGGAGTGGGCCTACATGCCGCACCTTTGAGTCAGAATTTACAACAACAAAAGCGTATAAACTACAAAGTAAAAGACAGTAATTCGCAACAGGGCCGGACCTAGGGGGGGGGGGGGCTTAGGGGGGCTGCAGCCCCCACCCTTTTTCCTCCAAAAAAAAAAAAAAAAAAAAAAAAAAATCATGTCGCCGAGCGGGAGCTAAATTTCCTCGCGGGCTATACCTAGCACTCATCAGCACCACTAGTTGATAGGTACTTAATGGTTCAAAACATGTGTCAATAGGGGTATGAACAGTAATGGCATTAGTCCTTTATTTCATGCCCAGATTGCACTATTTTGCTTCTCGGATTTAAACATTTTCCGGGGGGAGCATGCCCCCGGACCCCCCCTAGGGGTCTTGGTGCTTCGCACCTTCCATGAATTAGCCTCCACCCTTTAAAGGGGCACCCTAACGGATGCGTTTTTGTAAGAAACAAGTCGAGATCACCAGGAAAACACCCTTTACGGAGATTGCAACACTCACTTTGCTCTGGTTTCCAAGAAATCAAACCGTCAAATCTGCGATTCCTCCTTGGCGGAGGTGCTGGAAGTCAAATTCTTTCACCCAAAGAGAAGGCGTGTGCCGTCTCTTTTCTAATGGCCGCCAAATCGTTTGCACGACATTTTCGCAATACAAGCCTTTTTTTTAAATTTTATACAGTTTACCTAAAGGAGTTTCGCCCACAACAAAGGAAATAGCTTTTTTTCTTTTTTTTTTTTACTGCACTACAAAAACAGAAAAAGCTTCAACCACAATGAGTATCCTCCACCTACTCCATCCAAAATGGCTACTCTCTCCGGCATCTCCGTCAAGGAGGAATCGCCGTTTTGACGGTTTAATTTCTAGGAAACCAGAGCAAAGTGTGTGTTCCGATCCTTGAAAAAGCTGTCTTTCTGGTGATCTCGACGTGTTTCTTGCAAAAACTCATCCGTCAGGGTCCACCTTTTAAAACGTAGGTCAGGTGTCGTATATAATACTGTCGCTCATAAAATTGTGTCGCAGCGACGGTATTCCCTGGGAAATACTACAGCTTATTCGTGAAAAAATGTCGCTGAGCGACATTATTTTATAAAAAATTGAAGCGCGACAGGATTTCACAAGAAATGTCCATAAAATGCCGTCGCTACCTAAAAATAAAATCGTGTCGCAGCGACAGCATTTCACGTCATACTGTGAAATACTGCTGGCAAAACGCTACGACCATATTTCACAGAAAATATTAACTCTAGCAGCAACATTTCACGTGGAAATGTGTCGCAAGCGACAGTATTTACTGACTACAATATTTCACAGTGTCCTGTCGCAAAAAACGGTCGCAAAATTTGGAGCGACAGTATTTTAAGGCATGAGACAATATTTTATAGGACATTTTTCGTGAAAATTTGTCGCGCGACAGTTTTTTTCAGAAAATAATATCGCTGCAACAGTATTTCACGTGAAATGCTATCGCTGCGACACGATCCCACGGCGACAGTATTATATACGACACCGGCCCTGCGCGGCATCTATGCCAAAAGACGGTTTGATATCGATTTGTCAGAAATGAGCTCGAGACTGCACACACGCATCTGATGCCGTATTAAATGTGCCGTCACAAAAATAGCAGTCAGCAGTGACGTGAGCGAGATCTTATTAAAGAAATCTTCTATCTTACGTCTTTATTTATTTGCGAGGCAAAATGATTAGCCAAAAATTGCTTTGCTTTGAATAAATGTTGATAGTTGGCGTTTTTGTTGTGAAATGGAGGGGTTACAAAAACAAATTGAATGGAAACAATATTGTATCTAAATGTAAGTCTCGAGTAACTCAAATCCTTTTCTGGATTCTTTCAAGCATATTAGGCTTATCACCAATTTTGCTGACCAAATCTGATTAAATTCCTTCATAATTAAAAAAAAAATAGGAAAGAAATCGGAAGTAAGCTTAAGTTATTGTGTGTTTTTTTTGCTTGGAAAGAAAGGTTCAAATTCTTCTAATAAAAAAAAAATCAGTTCAATAGAGACGTATGAATCTGAATCTAAAAGAGGAACAATTTAATCCTTTTACCGCCAGCCATAAATATTTCAGCCAACAAATTCCATCAAATTTACCTGGGTGGTGACCAAACTCCATCTGCAGTATCTCAGTGAATTGTATTTGTATAGAATTAACCGAGAAATGCAGGGGGGGGGGGGTGGGGGGGGGGGGGTGCACATCTTTACCTTTGCCGGGATTCTTCAGTGGCATACATAAAATAAGGTCTACCCTTACTTCCCAAAACTAAGACAATAGGGTCCTTGGATAATAGACCCCAATTTGATGCCTTTTAGCGACACGTGCGTTAAATCACTGTGGTGCAAAAATGCGACTTTAGCGGTGAAAGGGTTAACCCTTTCGCCGCAAGCCGTTTTTCAGCAAAAAAGTTACATTAAACTTACCTGGGGAGAGAAAAAAATCTGTCTGTAATATTCGGGATTCCTCTGTGACATCATAATTTAGTAAAAAGTCAAGTGTCCGTCCGTGTGTGTGTGTGTGTCTGTGTGTCTGAAACACAAAACGGGCCTAATAACTCCGCCGTTTTTCGACCGAATCGCTTCAAATTTGCTGTGAGCCCTAACGGGGCGATGGCAACGGCAAACCGAGGCGGCCGTGTCATTTGCGCGGTTCGGCAAATGCGCGAAACGCGCATCCGCCGGCCTCTCGGCGCCCGTATCTCCGGTGTTTCTGGACCGATTGCCTTCGAATTTCGCGGGAAGATGACCGGGGACGGTGACTATCCGTGTACCAAACCGCTACACGACTCCGCCGTTTCTTAACCGAATCGCTTCAAATTTGCTGTACTCAGCGTTACCAGTACTTGGTACTTGGTGTTACCGTTACTAGGCGTTACTGGTAATCGGCGTTGCGCTAGTATTTAATATAAGGCCAATCCCCACTTCCCAAAATGAAGAGAACATGGTCTTTGGATAACAGACCTTGATTTGATGCCTTTTAGTGCTTTGGGTGCTAAATCATTGTGGTGCAAAAATGCGACGTTGGCGGTGACAGGGATATTTTACAGCAAAATGGACTGCAAAATTTAAACATCTGTATGCTGTTTTAGCATCAACCGATTCATCAACGTTTCTCCTCCTCCCTGCCCACTTCCCTGGCTTTGCATTTCCTCCTTTGTTTGACATTTTAACGCACATGGTACATCCGAACTATGGGTGTTCGACACGAAAGCTGTCTTCTCCGCTCCAAACAACAGACATGACAGAAACAAGCGGAAAATATGCTGAAGTTAGAACTACGTGTCATTTTACGAGGTGCGTTGACGTTTATGAGTGATTCTGTGAAACGCCCAAATGCTCTCTCCCTCTCCCATCTCTCCGTCTCTCTCTGTCTGTCTGTCGACCCGTCTGTCTTTCTTTCTCTTCCCCTCTCTCTCTCTCTTTCTTCCTCAGTCTCTCTCTGTCTCTGTCTCTGTCTCTCTCTCGTCCATCTCTCCGTCTCTTTCTGTCTGTCTATTTGTCTGCCTTTCTTTCTCTTCCTCTCTCTCTTTCTTCCTCCAGTAGCTCTCTCTCTCTCTCTCTCTCTCTCTCTCTCTCTCTCTGTCTTCTCTCTCTGTCTCTGTCTCTCTGTCTCTCTTCCTCTGTCTCTCTAACTCCTCCTCTCTCTCACTCTCTCTCTCTCTCTCTCTCTCTCTCTCTCTCTCTCTCTCTCTCTCTCTCTCTCTCTCTCTCTCTCTCTCTCTCTCTCTCTCTCTCTCTCTCTCTCTCTCTCAGAACAGGACAGAATGGAAGACTAGGCCCAGCCTAAATTCTTATCCTTGTAAAATAAAGTGTCTGAAGTCTGAACTCTCTCTCTCTCTCTCTCTCTCTCTCTCTCTCTCTCTCTCTCTCTCTCTCTCTCTCTCTCTCTCTCTCTGTCTCTCTCTCTCTCTCTCTCCCCCCCCCTCTCTCTCTCTCTCTCTCTCTCTCTCTCTCTCTCTCTCTCTCTCTCTCTCTCTCTCTCTCTCTCTCTCTCTTGATACCTCGTAAATACTTCCGATGTCCTTCATTGAACAAGATGACATTAGTATTGTCGAATGAAAATATAGTTCTAAATACGTGTATAAGGCATATAATAATAGTCAGGCAAAATGCTCTGCAAACACTAATGTCTTGTTATTACATGTATGTCATAATTTTGTCAACGTCAACTCCATTTGTATGGGCCTGTGGCCTAACAAATTAAATCATTTCAGACTTCTCTCTCCCATCTTTTATGTCTAGGAGTTTTCGACATGATATACATCGCATTGTCCCGGTTTTCTTTTAAACTTTAAAGATACACTGACGCACCACGATTAAGTCCCTTGGGGTTTTTTTTCTCTGGGTAGCTGCGACCCACATACAGATGTCCCCAACTTCATATTGAGCTGCTGCTCTTTTTAAAATGATGTTTCGGTTTGAATTTTGGGGGCATTTGTTATACGGGTATGGGAGTCAAACCTGGTCAAAACAAGATTTCTTTCCAGCTATGAAGAGGGAAAGCACGTGAAACCCGTGATTTTGACACATGATCTGGTGGGTTTTTAATCGTGCCATCAATATCCACATTTATGCGTCAAACTTTATTTGTTAACTTTCCACCCATCTATACAGACGATCTCCCTTATTAAACTATATTATATGTAGGCCCTTGC
>CM065701.1:39324299-39326799 GCA_017654935.2 Phymorhynchus buccinoides
CCCCGTATGGAGGTACGAGGCATCCACCCAATGCCCCGAGAGAGACATACAAAACTTAACATGCATCGAGCAGGAACAAAGAGCGGGATGGGGGGGGGGGGGGGGGGGGGGGGGGGGGGGAGGTGGTGGAAAAGCCTATTAACATACATACATACATACATACATACATACATACATACATAAATACTACAAGACACAGAAAAACAGCTACAGGTTTTTTGTTTCCATGACAAGTACTACTAAGGCCGGGTTCACATTAGACGCGTAAGTTCCGTACGGAAAACCCCAAAATTAGTGGAAGAAAGAAGGATAAAAGTTTACACACATAGGGGAAATTCAGTCGGACACGTGCGCACATCTTTTCCCTTCTTTGCTTCACTTATTTATGGATTGCGCACGGGTTTCCGCATGGAATAATATCCGCTTATGTGTGTACACGGCCTAATAGTCTTCATTGTAGTAAGAGTGCTGTTGAAGGCTCATTTCTGAGCTCGTCTTTTTTGGGCACAGTAAGTGTCATGACCCCCATGACACTGTAGTGACAACATATTTTACATGGTGGCATTGCCTAAATACATGTCATCGTGACTGACATTGTCTGTCACTCTTTAAAAAAACAAGCGCGGATTCGCAATCGTTTGTGGCGTGCGACAATTGAAAACGAAACATCATTTTAAAGAGCAGCCTCGATTTGAAGTGCGGTCTATTTTTACCACTGCAATCATTATATACACTGAGTCGCTTCCCCTGGCTTTTCAATAATTTTAATCTGTAAACCAGAATGTTATCTCTGCACCATTTCGTAGCTTTTTATATCGTCTTTGACGCTGGAAAACATTTAAAACTATTTATCCTACTTATACTCATCCAAAGAAGCACCGCATACTCGTCGTGTCTGTTGCTTAGTGTCTGTATTACGTATGTTTTATTATTTTGTACGAGACGGAGGTTTAAAATGACGATTCATGTGCTCTGTTCAGTATATCATTCTTTCCATACGTAAGGACTGTTCACCTAACGTAAGGACTGTTCACCAATGTCCCATATGTGCCCCTGGGGGGTCGAGAGGACGTAAAACACCAGTTACCACCAGGACTGTTCACCTACTACTTGTGGCGGTGCCATAGCCGATGAGGTTTAACCGAGGCGTGGTCACCGCTACAGCTATCTGTATTAATTTTAAAAAATCGGGACTTTACTGGTTTCGTACTGCCTCCGGGCATTGCCTCCAGTATTGTTCCAACCATATTTGTATTTACAAATGTCCCATATTGTGTCTGATTCAGACCAAGAGGACGTAAAACTCCATTTTCTCTCTCTCAGGACTGTAGATATGTAGATATGACAACTGAAACGATACTTTATGTCCAAGTATTTTTTTCTCCTTTAAAATATGTGCGACAATTTTGCGAAATGTGCGACAATTTTGGACCGACAGACAGATAGACAGACAGACAAAGTGAGTCATAGGTTTGTGGCTAGTGCCAAAGGGAACAGCGATTACGTTCTCTCGAAATAAAACTAATGCTCTGCGTAATTTATAGCACAGACCTAATCGATGACGGCTCCATAAAACACAACGCAAACATTGGTAACCTGTCTCTAGTGTAACAAAGTAGAGACACGTGCTTTCCTTGTGTTTTTTTCGTTTTCGAAAATATCGTTTTGGTAATAAAAAAATTGTCTGTAATCATTGAATGTGCAATAATACATTTCAACGTCAAATTCATTTTCCATAACATGCATTTTGGTCATAATTATTTTTAGTAAAAAAAAAAAGTAATGAATTTTCTGCTACATTCACTGTTTTCATTTGAGAGAGAGAGAGAGAGAGAGAGAGAGAGAGAGAGAGAGAGAGAGAGAGAGAGAGAGAGAGAGAGAGAGAGAGAGAGAGGCATTGAAGAATACACTGCATAATCATAATTTTATAATTTTTAAGCCATATAAATATTTGAAAACAAGACCTTGAATTGGGGATTAGATGGTGGAATCAGCGAAACAAAAAACAAGCAGTTAAAGTGACAAACATCTGCAGGTGTGTCGCGCAAACAGTGCTACATAGGGATTCCAAGCTTGAACTTGTCCAAAAATGGTATGTTACTCAAGAGATTATCAAGAGATATGAAAATGCGTACTGCTTGGATATCACCCTACGAATCCGAATCAGAGAGATAGAGAGAGAGAGAGAGAGAGAGAGAGAGAGAGAGAGAGAGAGAGAGAGAGAGAGAGAGAGAGAGAGAGAGAGAGAGAGAGAGAGAGAGAGAGAGAGAGAGAGAGAGAGAGAGAGAGAGAGAGATTGTGTGTGAGAGACAGAGAGAGTGAGAGAGAGAATGAGAGATAGAGATAGATGAGAGATAGAGAGAGAAATAGAGAGAGAGAGAGAAATAGAGAGAGAGGAGGAGAGAGAGAGGGGAGAGAGAGAGGGGGAGAGAGAGAGGGGAGGGGAGGGGGAGAGAGAGAAAGAGAGAAAGAGAGAGAGAGAGAGAGAGAGAGAGGAGGA
>CM065701.1:39336799-39349299 GCA_017654935.2 Phymorhynchus buccinoides
ATCTGATCAAAACTCTACTAGTCTCCTTCACTATAGTCATGAATACACCCCCCTCTCCCTCCCCTACACGAACCTGATGAAGTGCTACTGTCTAGTATCTGATGAAACCCTACTAGTCTCCTTCACTATAGTCATGGATACACCCCTCCCTCCCCTACACCAACCTGATGAAGTGCTACTGTCTAGGATCTGATCAAAACTCTACTAGTCTCCTTCACTATAGTCATGAATACACCCCCCTCCCTCCCCTACATGAACCTGATGAAGTGCTACTGTCTAGTATCTGATGAAACCCTACTAGTCTCCTTCACTATATTCATGAATACACCCCCCCTCCCTCCCCTACATGAACCTGATGCAGTGCTACTGGTCTAGTATCTGATGAAAACTCTACTAGTCTCCTTCACTATAGTCATGAATGCCCCACCCCCTCCCTCCCCTACACGAACATGACGAAATGTCTGATACATATAATACAGATCCGTGTTAGGTTAGGCTAGGATAGGTACATTATAATCACAGAGGCGTCACTGTGAAATTCGGGCTGCTCCCACCTGGAGAGCGCGCCGCAGCCAGAGGCGCGCCACCCCATTTTGTTTTTGTTTTTTTGACATGCGATTTTTGTGTGACTGATGAGGAAGGAAGGGAGGGGGGGGGGGGGGGGGGAAAATTTTGACCAAATGACAACTTTTTCGTTGCCACTGGGTTTAACGTGTGCTAAGTGCATGAGCACACGGGACCTCGGTTTATCGTCTCATCCGAAAGACTCCACGTTCAGACCGCAAGGCCTAGTGCAAAGTGAGAGGAAAAATCCCCTGTACCCAGGTTCGAACTCGGGTTTACTTGACACGAAGCGAACGCGCTACCATGTATAGGGGTCTATACTAAAATAGTGAAGGAAACTAGGATTTCGTCAGATTCATGTAGACAGTAGTATTTCATCAGAGTCATGCCTGACAAACATCGCCACAGCTGGATAGCGGTACGACTGAAGTTGAACGTGTTGATCGGGGCCGTTAGACCTACATGAGAAACCACCTAGCCTACATCAAACTGATCCGACGTCGCAGCATACGTCATTGTCTGTTTACTGTCCCTTCTACACGCATCAATCTTCTTCACAGACGCGCGTGCAAGCGCGCATGCATGCACACGCACACACTCACACACACACACACGCACATTCACTCACTCGATACAAATTCGCTCATTCTCTATGATCGTCTGTCAATCTGTTTGTTTGTAGTTCTCTCTGTCTTTCTGTCCCTCTTACTTTGACAGTCTGAGACACACACACAGACAGATTGACACACATACACGCAAACGCACGCACGCTAACACACACACACACACACACACACACACACACACACACACACACACACACACACACACACACACACACACACACACACACACACACACACACACACCTACTACACTACTACACATTTCTCTATGTCATGAAAGTCGTCAATGTGTTTGAACTAATTATTTACAGACAGCCTAGTTTACCCATTTCCCAATACACAGCCTCTAATCAATGCTGTCATGGTAACCGCTTTATGACATTATTGATTTAGAACCAAAAAAAAGTGCATCTTTTAAATTTACCTGCAAGTCTTGGAAAGCATCAAAACTCTTAAGAGTTCAACTTGTTATTTTTTCTCTTGAAATATGTAAGCTGAGAACACAAGAAATCAGTACATATATTAGAACAAGATTAATCTGGTTATACCATTACACACTATAGTGAGTCTTACACAAACAATGTTTCTGTCGCTCTACACACAATACACGAAGCTACAACGATTTAAAAACAAACACCCAATAAAACTCAAATTCAGCTTTCCATGAGCTCTTTCCCTCAAAAAGATATAAAATGAAATGACAAAATAAATAGACTTACCCTATAACCCAACACATAAACACGATGCTAACTAGTCAAGCACTATACGCATAAAATCAATTTTGATTTGATGATGATGCACTGAAATCCAGATTAGTCAAGATGTTTTCAGATCTTATTTTCTTTACTGACATTATGCCCTTCTTGTTCAAACAAGGAAACAACTACTCTCTCTCTCTCTCTCTCTCTCTCTCTCTCTCTCTCTCTCTCTCTCTCTCTCTCTCTCTCTCTCTCTCCCCTCCCCCCCTCTCTCTCTCTCTCACTCACTGTCGCGCACGCGTATCAGAAAGTGACATACGTTACATCTCACAACGATACAAATTTTGATTTCTACAGGATAGGTTTGGAAGAATGGAGAACAAGAAAACTATGCAACCCAAAATGACCATAATTCTATTACCCTGAATGGCTTACCCTTAGTATGCAGCACTATATAGTTTTAATATTAGACTATAACAGTAACAAGCACACTTGTACAAGCCCACGCACACGCTATAATAAAGGAACATGTCTACCGTTTGACATTAGGAAGTCGATGGTAAATATAACACACGGTGAAGTAGGTTATACGAATTTGGCATTGGAAATTGGGAGAGAGAACAAAAAGATGGGTCAGGCATGGTTTGTAGCGACAAATAACAACGAGAAGCAACAAAGAACAACAAGAACAAGAACAACAAGAACAACTACAACGGAGGCAATGTCTGATTTGTCTTGAAAGTCTGCCCTCTGTGGCAGGTTAATATGATACCCAGTACAAACCTAAACATGTCTTTGCTATAGCCGAAGCCCCCACCTACAATTGATGACAACAAACTTGACAAGGTCATTCAACCTGACTGCAATTCCATACAGTTTGTTCATTCTGTCAATCATAAGTACCTTGAATAACGTTATTGTTTTGATTCTTTTTAGTCCCCCCACCCCCCACCCACCCCCCTTTACCCCCTCCTTATTAGGCCTATTCGCAATTCATTTTGAGTGGTTATGAACCCCTTTAGTTAATAAGAACCAGCCACCTGTGTCATATGCAAACTCTTAACTGGACAAAAGCACAGGCCCTACCCCCCCACCCCCACCCCCACCACCCCGTCCCAAATGCTCATCCGTCATCCTCACCTTGTCATTAAAATGTATGAAAATTCAAACCCCCAACAACACCCCATAACCAATGTCACACTGTAAGCCGTCTGTCAACGTGTGGAGCATAGCCTATGCATGTCCTAAGCCCTGTCAAAAGCTATGCAATATTTAAGGTAATTTATATCAACCCACGTAGGCGATATAAGAATAGATACAATTGCCTCTTGTTCACGCTTGTCTATCAGAATGACAGTACATCTTTTTTAACACTTATAATTATGCCAAAGTTTAGCTCTTTTTCTCCCTGTCATGATAAAATATAGATTTGGCAAAATAAATCCAACAACAAATAGATGAATAGTCGTTACACAAGCAGACAGACAATGAGAGACTTAGTGGGATTTTTTTTCACGCCAGAGGGCATGACGCTCGTGTGGGGCTAATCCTCTCTATATTCTTAGTTGGGGATAAAGAAAATGAGAGAGAGAGTGAGTAGTCCTACCATCTCTCTCTCTCTCTCTTACTACGCCCAACTAAGAAAATCGCGTGATAAGCCCCTAGTGCATTGACTGCCCTCTGGCGTGAAACATATCGGCATAAGTCGACCATTACACAAACGAACAAACATGCAAACATGGATACTGACCGAGTAGAAAACCAAACACGCGGGTTGGTTGGTTTGAAGGTTAATATAACGGGGGATGAGAAAGTTTCTGATTTCCATCACAAGACAAAATGAATTGATCGATGATTAATTTACAAAAGACAACAACAACAACAAACATAAGCAACTTAACCATGCCTGTCTAATGCTGAGAACAGAAAGTATATGCTGCAAGGAATAACGAACAACAACACTAAACCCATAGAAACAAGCCGCGCAAAATGGTTCAGTTAGGGTTATTGAATCAAGTAGTTCAGAATAAACCATATGAATGCAATGAACGAATTCTTATCTGCAGAGAGAGAGAGAGAGAGAGAGAGAGAGAGAGAGAGAGAGAGAGAGAGGAGAGAGAGAGAGAGAGAGAGAGAGAGAGAGAGAGAGAGGGAGAGAGAGAGAGAGAGAGAGAGATAAATAGAGAGAGAGAGAGAGAGAGAGAGAGAGAGAGAGAGAGGGGTGGTGGTGAGAAGAGATAGAGAGAGAGAGAGAGAGAGAGAGAGAGAGAGAGAGAGAGAGAGAGAGAGAGAGAGAGAGAGAGAGAGAGAGAGAGAGAGAGAGAGAGAGAGAGAGGGGAGAGGGGGGGGATAAATACTTGGATTAAGGCAAATGGGGTGAAGTAGAAAAGGAGGGGGGGGGGGGATAACGATCATGAAGGGGATTGATATTAGATGTTTCTTGTTATACGCTACTGGCTACGATCGTTATGAAAACACGTATCAACATACATAATAATGTTCATCGTCATAATAATAGCAAATAATATATCTTAGTCTGGCGTTCCAATCTCTTCTATGAATATCGTACAAGCAAAACCCTACAGACAGTATAGTTATTATATTATATTATATAGTAAGAAGTAGTACTTCAGTCAAATTCCAGTCTTTTACCTGGCAGTTGTTTTTCTTCTATGTACACACAGAAATCTTTAACTCGTACTTTTGTTCTCTGTGCATGTATTTTACTAATTTCCAAAACAACAACAACAACACCACAACAGTAACAACAAAATCAAACAACAACAGCAAGAAAAAAAGAAATCGACAACATCTTTGGGTAGCATGCACCAATACAAGTCAAATCACCCCAACACCAAGACCTTCTTCTTGACGTCATTGACATTCACAAGGTTTATGATGACGTCATCACAGTGTCGTCAAACAGTTCCAATGCTGATGTCACCCGTATCCGCAGTGTCCTTTGCCAGGCGGTGTCTTCACCTCTGCTTAAAAAAACCGCTTACTTAATTGAACATTGGTTACTCACAGGACAACTTCACATATCAAAACTCTTTCACATCTCTATCTCTCTCTCTCCCGATGACACAGTTTCCTTGATGACGTTTCTCTGTCTGTGCCGACGTCATCCGCACTCACAACGTTTCCAACGTTTCATCATCATCATTGATATTGTCCTCGCTGATGTGAACAACCCCCGTCGCAGCTTTCAAAGCCTTCCATAGATATACATGCGTACATACCTCCCCGCTCCCTTTTCCTAAGTAAAATAGGAAAGGTGGAGAGGAGTCGTCACATGATCTCTGACGTCATTCAACAGTCCTTTACGTCACACGTTCTGTGTTTTTAAAAACTACCCAAATCGCATCTTTTTTTCTGTTTTTTTTACAATTACTTTAGGCACACAAGGGCAGCTGAATCCAGCAGCGGCGTTATCCCAAAGATCACAAACAGAACCCAAAAAAAAGAAAAAATCTCCAGCAAACAGTATTTCTGTCAACACTTTTTACACGTTTCTGGCAGTTTTAGAAGAAACAAATCGGTGGCTTATGCCTTCAGTCTTCGCTGTTCTTTTAGTTGTTCTTTTCTTCTTCCTTTTTCCTTTCTTCTTTCCTTCCTTCCTTCCTTCCTTCCTCCTCCTGTACATCTGCGTTTTCCATGTTTTTTTTCTTACACCCCTTTCGTCTTTTTGAGGTCAGTCTCTTGGTATGAGTTCTGTTCATATCTTCGCAAGTCTTCAATTTCGCTGTACAATTTCCTCCATCGTTTTTTACTTTCTGTATCTACTGTACAAACAACCCCATGGGGGGGGTGAACAAGCATCACAGAGAAATTGTCATGTTTCCTAAAATGCAAATCCAGTATGCACGAGTTCAGATGTATACATGTACATGCGTGAGGAAGTGTAACAATAATACCTATCAATTACAACAATAGCGACAGCAGCAACAACAACAACAACAGTAACATCAACTACAACAGCAACGACGGCGACGACAACAACAACAACAACAACAAACAGAAGCGCCCGACCTTTTAAGGAATACAGCTGAATCGATTGTTGTACTCTCGGAGGGAGAGAGAGAGAGAGAGAGAGAGAGAGAGAGAGAGAGAGAGAGAGAGAGAGAGAGAGAGAGAGAGAGAGAGAGAGAGAGAGAGAGAGAGAGAGAGAGAGAGAGAGAGAGAGAGAGAGAGAGAGAGAGAGAGAGAGAGAGAGAGAGAGAGAGAGAGAGAGAGAGAGAGAGAGAGAGAGAGAGAGGGAGGTTGGGAGGGGATGAGAGAGAGAATAAAGGGGTAATATTTTAATGTCTGGCTTGACCCAATACACGAGAGAGAGGGAGGAATGATAGACAAAGAGAGAGAGAGATAGAGAGAGAGAGAGAGAGAGTGAGAAAGAGAGAGAGGGAGAGAGTGTAAGGCTAGGAGGGTGGGAGTGGTAGGTGGAGGGGAGGAGAGAGAATCAAAGACAAAGCGGGGGGGGGAAGCGGGGGGGGGGGGGGGGGGGGGGGTGGGGGGGGGGGTATTGTATTGTAATGTCAGATTTGCATGAGAGAGAGAGAGAGAGAGGGAGGAATGAGGGACAGAGAGGGAAAGAGACAGAGACAGAGAGAGGGTGGGGTGATTAAAAACAGAGACCAAGACCAGCTCCACAAGCTCAAAACTTCACCCACAGGAAATTCCAAGTAACGTTTACGTGCACAATCAACTCCATTGATAAAAGACTACTGAATGTTTCAGACTGACACCTCACAGTGACCGTCTGAGGCCCTAGACAACACCACTGTTGTGACCCACAACAGACTAAAAAGAACATCCCAAACCATCAAATCAGTCAGCTGGACACGCAGCCTCCTGAAGCCAAGAGAAGAGGTAGTTATTAAACACAGAAAAGAAAAGTCCTTACTAGGTCTATGTGAACCTTAATGACGAATATAACAGACAACATTACTCTGTGACGAAAATAATCACATTATGCCACGTCATGTACAAAAAGCCAAAAGCATCTTCTCTAAAGAAGTAAGTAGTCCAGTGAGTGGGTCAGATTCTTCAGAACTCGGCATATCTCCAGCCTCTAATAATAGTTATATCAACCAGTCTGTCAGTGTCCTAATTCACAGAATCACCCTGAAAATCGGTCCTCGCTTCCACTGCTAGACACTCCTCCCACAGATGTTAGAACAGCAACTTCCAGAGTTTGGAAAAGTCAGAACATTGCCCCAAATTCTGCAGTAGTGTATGCACCACGTCTGTACACATTGTTATCCGTTAAGAAAGCGACCAGTATGTTCTCCGACTTTGTGAAGACACCGTTCAGAATTATCCAGGTCCTGCGTGTAGGCGTGTGTATGTTGGCGAAGAGCTCAGGACGAGTCACTTCCGAAAATGAACTATCCGAAAGGCGCTGAAGATAAAGGAACAAAGAACGGTAGGAATCCAATAACATGCAGGCGAAGACATCCTCTTCAAGGCTACGAGTGGTTCATCCATGGAGAAATCCCCAAAAACGGAAGAAGAGAAAGAAGAAGAAAACTCGGAGAAGAGGAGATGAACGGCATCTGAGGGATTCCAGTACGAAAAATGGTATCCACGACGTTCTCATCTACGGAAGAAATCACGAAACGAGTCTTCAGGAGGACGAAGAGGAAGGAAGGAAGACGAGGAAGCCGTGAAGGAAGAATCGACGAAGTTGTCGGGGAAGGAAGGAAGGAAGGAAGGAAGGAAGACGAAAACGAAGACGGAGGTCTCTCAATCAGTGTGACCTCAAGGTCCTTCAACTAGGCGAAGACTTGCACCTCGCAGAGCACGGCTCCAAAGAGGCGACTCCAGCCGATGTTCCTGCCCCAGGCCTCGATGAGCAGGTAGCGTCCTTCGTGGGTCCTCACGCACTGCATGACGAGCTTGGGCGCGAAGAGCGCGTTGTTGAGGCTGTTGATGTAGTTGCACATGTTGCCCGAGGCGTACGACTCGTCGTGGTCGTCCTCCTTCTTCTGCACCTTGTCGTCCACGTAGACCACCAGCTGGTCCAGGTTGTTCATGTACTCCCGGAACGACGTGGCCTTCTCTGTGGGGGCACCAACATAAAAAAACAGACCTGTTTACTCTACTCTTTTCGAGCAGTTTTCTACTCAATTTGGAACTCTACTACTCTTCAAAACTGAAAATAATGCTATTTAATTCTTGAGTACTACTCATTTTTTAGTTAACATGATTATTTGATAGTTTAATGAATAAAACTACACATCGTGCACCAAAAACTACTCATTCCAGCTATCCAGACTACTCAAGACTTGTGTAAGGGGGTAAACAGGTCTGAGAAACGGACACAGACCGGAGACATGAATGGATGAATGAATGAATGAATGAATGGATGAATGAATGGATGAGTGGATGAATGAATGAATGAATGGATGAATGGATGAATGAGTGAATGAATGAATGGATGAATGGAATGAATGAATGAATGAATGAATGAATGGATGAATGAATGAATGGATGAATGAATGGATGAATGAATGGATGGATGAATGAATGGATGAATGGATGAATGGATGAATGGATGGATGAATGAATGAATGAATGAATGAATGGATGAATGAATGAATGAATGAATGGATGAACAAGAGATGGTAGTTTATACATTTGTTTTGACTGTCATCGTCGTCTTCAGTCGTCATTGTCATCATCCGCGTAATCTTCGCAAGTAAAATCGACATCGTCGTCGTCGTCGTCGTTAGGATCATAATTTTTTTTTTATACATATAAATGAATCACCGTATTCTTTTTTTTTTTGCTTTCAGATTTAAAAAAAAAGTTTCTGCAGACTTTCTCTTACCGCTTCTTCTTTCTAATTCCCTCATTCTCTTTGCTTTCTTTTGTTTGTTTTTAAATGGTCGACTTATGGCGATTATTTGACCGCCAGGGGGCAGTCAAACCACTAGGGGCTTATCACGCTATATTCTAAGTTGGGCGTAGTGAGCGAGAGAGAGAGAGAGAGAGAGAGAGAGAGAGAGAGAGAGAGAGAGAGAGAGGGCAGGACTGGAGAGTTCCTCCCTCTCTCCCTCTCTCTCTCTCCCTCTCTCTCCTCTCTCTCTCTCTCTCTCTCTCTCCCTCTCTCTCTCTCTCTCTTTATCCCCAACTAAGAATATAGAGAGGACTAGCCCCACTCGAGCGTTATGCCACCTGGCGGGCAAAAGAGCCAGCTAAGTCAAGTCGCTCATTGTCATCCACGGTAAAAAATCCCCATTCCTTATGAATGTATGTCCCTCTGTTTGTCTGTCTGTGTTTGGGCTGACACCAACCCCCCCCCCCCCCCCACCCCCCACCACTGCCCCTAACGTTCCCATCACTTCTACACACACACACACACACCCCATCTCCGCCCCGCATCCTGCCTTTTTGTAAATTATTATTTTGGTGTATGCTTCGTTGCTTCTTTGTTGGATTGTCTTCTTTTTGCTTTTGCTTTCTTAGGAGACATTATGGAAGGAAACGAAACGAGTTAGACTTGCTCATAGATCTTTCACGTCACATTGAACAGAATTTGAGTTCTTCTTGTTTTCCTGTTCTTGTTCATGTTTTTGCTTACGTAATTTTATTTGTTTTCTTCTTCTTCTTTTTTCTTTTTCTTTCTTTTTTTTCTTTTTTTTCTTTTTCTTCTTCTTCTTCTTCTTCTTCTTCTTATAATATTCATCATCTCATCATCATCATCATCATCTTCTTCATAATTTTTCTTCTTCTCTTCTTCTTCTTCTTCTTCTCTTTTCTTTTCTTCTTCATTTTCTTTCATCATCATCATTCATTCATCATCTTTTCTTTTTCTTATTTTTCTTCTTCTTCTCATCTTCTTCATCATCACCACCAGCATCATCATCGTTTCTTCTTTCTTTTTCATCTTCATCATCATCATCATCATCATCATCATCATCATCATCATCATCATCATCATCATCATCATCATCATCATCATCATCATCATCATCATCATCATCATCATCATCACCAGCATTATCATCATCATTCTTCTTTTTCTTCTTCTTCTTCTTCTTCATCATCATCATCATCATCATCATCATCATCATCATCATCTCATCATCATCATCATCATCATCATCTCATCATCTCATCATCACATCATCAGCATCATCATCTCATCAACCACATCATCATCTCTTCTCTTTTTCTTCTTCTTCTTTTTCTTCTTCTCCGTTTTTCTCTTCTCTTTCCTCTCTCTCTCTCTCTCTCTCTCTCTCTCTCTCTCTCTCTCTCTCTCTCTCTCTCTCTCTCTCTATCTCTATCTCTCTCTCCCCACACCTCTATGCCCTCCATCTGTCTCTTTCCCTCTGTCACCATCCCCACCCCCCAAAAAACCCACCTCAAATATACTCCTACTTTTCTGCCCCCACTCACTTCCCCATTTCATCCCCATCTCTCCACCCCACCACCACACATTCCCCCACCCTCCTTCTCTCTGCCCCCTCTTTTGTATGATGTGTTCTAAAAGTGATTTATGCTGTTTTTGTAGGCCACCACTAATCCACAGATTTAAAGAAAGTTGTTATTATCGCACCCGTATCCATACGGGGCCATGGCCTTTGCAGGATAAATAAACTATTCGACTTCAGAATTTGGACTTCTCTGTGGGCGCCCTCTCTGTACACATCTTCTTCTTCTTCTTCTCCTTCTCCTTTTTCTTCTTCTTCTTCTTCTTCTTGTTCTTCTTCTTCTTCTTCTTCTTCTTCTTCTTCTTCTTCTTCTTCTTCTTCTTCTTCTTCTTCCTCTTCGTTCGCTCAGACAGTATCCTGTCATATGAGCGTAGATGCGTCGTGCTGCCGTTATGCACCTAACAAAGAAATACTTTTCGTTTAAGGTTTTTAAGTAACGTTTTATTCACAATATCGGAAATGACAAAAGCGCAGAAAGAGGACAGTGCGCTGAGAGAATCAATAACATTAACTAACGATATTATGAGAAGAAAAACAACAACACAGGAATAAACGAACAAACTATAAAGAAACTTAAAGCAAACAATTGAATAGTAATAATAAATAAGTAAATATGTACACATGAAATCAAGAATGACTGGAACAAAACAAAGAATTACTTAGGCCCAGCGTGTCCAACTTCGGCTGAAGAAATCTTATTGTAAGAATGCATAGAAAGAAAAGGCAGGAGAAAAAAGCACCCCTTTCTCACCTTGGCCATCACCCTGCCATGTGTAGATGACCACCCCGGACACCTGCATCTTGTGGCCGAGGTCCACGGTCCACAGGGGGTACTTCCCGTACAGGTTGTCCAGGATGGTGCAGCTCTGGAGGTTCAGGTTCAGGTTGCCGTCCACGGCTCGGTCGGCGTGACCCTCGGGCAGCTTGTGGCGGATGTGGCGCTTGTACTGCGTCTTCTTGTTGATCCACGAGTCCTTCTTGAAGGCCAGGTTCTCCACTGTATAAAAAACAACAACAACAACACGATGGCTTAGAGTCAAAACGGACTATCTTTAGATAGTTCATTGGTGTATTAACATAATGCATTGCAGTGTACACAAAGTATTTCATGAGCACAACAAGCTATAAGCTTATAAGCGCACTCCAAAAAACGTTTCAGTTACAAACATACGGCTGCATCATGAATGTACTTGAATAGCTATGAGAAAAATGCAATTGGAATAAGAAAAATAAACTAAGCAAAGATAACAATACATCATGCACCAATTCATAACTAGACAAAGCAAACAATAGAAGTAAAAAAAAAAGAACAAGAAAAAAAAAGAAAAAGGAAAAAAAAAAAAAAAAAAAAAGAACTAAGAACTTGTATTAAAAAAAAAGACAGCAAATGTTATAAACTGGGAACTATGCTTATTATATTTCTGCAGTCTTTGTTTGAAACAAGTTATTAGTTTTCACAATAAGTTCAATAATACGTCAATGGAATGGACTATCTAAAGATATTTTTTGATAAGAGAGAGAGAGAGAGAGAGAGAGAGAGAGAGAGAGAGAGAGAGAGAGAGAGAGAGAGGAGAGAGAGAGAGAGAGAGAGAGAGAGAGAGAGAGAGAGAGAGAGAGGAGATCGAGGGAGAGAGAGAGAGGGGGGGAGAGAGAGAGAGAGAGAGAGAGAGAGAGGTGGAGAGAGAGGAGAGGAGAGAGGATGGAAGGAGACATTTCAGTAAGAAACACTTTGTTTATTGAGGGAAAATAATAAGCACACAATGGGCTTGTTTACATCTTGCCCTCGAAACAAAGAAGAAAAGCATGATTAAACTTCAATTAATGAACAAAAGCAATAACTTTTTTTTTTTATGAACACACCCAACAACTACACATTCATACACCCACTCCACCCTTCCCCCACCCACCACCAACCTCGCACACACAGCCAGTAATCATATGAACTAATATAAATGAATTCACAAGCATCATTGGAATACATCACGCTACAGAGAGAGAGAGAGAGAAGAGAGAGATGAGAGAGAAAGATAAGAGGGAGGAGTGGGAGACCGAGAGATAGAGAGAGAGATGAGGAGAGAGAGAGAGAGAGAGAGAGAGAAGAGAGGGAGAAAGAGAGATCAGAGAAAGAGAGAGAGAGAGGAGGGTGGTAGAGACAACATCAGTAACCACAC
>CM065701.1:39379345-39384345 GCA_017654935.2 Phymorhynchus buccinoides
CTACGATATCTAGGCCAAGTTCAAAGATGAAGGTCATTGGATTGGTCAAAGGTCAAGGCCACTGGAGCTGAAAATGCTGCCGCATGGCTGATTGATCTAGCGTTACACGGTCTAGTTACAGAAAAAAAAAGCCCAACATCAGTCAGGTTAGAGGGGCTCACATTTTAGGGAAATAACTTCGTGTATTCCGATAACATGTAATCCCGTCCAAAGCAGTATCATGACTTTGTGATGAACACCAACTAAACAGTGTACTTTTTCGCTTCTTGAATGATTTTCTCAATGTTTCGTATTTTTTAACTTTTTTTTTGCCATCCTTTCATAAGAATAATGATAAAAAACTAATGAAAAAAGCCAGTTTACAACAGGCTCTCTGCAAAACAAGTAAGTTCAAGGAGAAAAAACCCACATTCACAATGTGAAAAAAGCACACACTTAAAATTTTTTATAATAATTATGAACTTAACAAATGTTCCATTCTTTGTCACACATTCTTTTATTGCTGGGTTGTATGTGCTATCCTATTATGCTTTCATCTGCTTGTTATTATGCTTGTATTAGTCTGTACTCCTCTTTATATAACATTAAGGTAAAGTAGCCAACATTAATCCTCCGAAGTCGGAATGTGGCTGCTCACGTGGCGGGGTAATCCAAAACGGTCGCACGCGTAATTTTCTCACCCCTAGTTGAGGCATTTGTACCAGAGTGTTCAATTGCTTCGGCTGCTGGGATGATCCCTGGAGTCTTTAAGCCAGGGAACGACAACAACATATAATAACATTAACAATCTAAATTTTGTGTTGTATATTCAAAGACAGTTCTATCGTACTAATTCAGCCTCCGTAGCAATTCGTGTGTACTATGCATATTTAGATAGGGCTTATCGCAAGTCCTTTTTTTTGTCTTATCCGCTGTATATTGATTTCGATAATAACGTGACTGTTAGATAATATATAAAAACACACACCAAAACCTTATTCTACCCCATTTACGAGTATACTCGTAAACTCACGCCAACCATATCTGCCTGTTTATGAGTTAACTCGTAATACAAACCCATCTTCAAACTGAAGCGTCTAGCTTCGTTCTCATATCCTCAAATTGTTCACTTTGTTAGCTTTAGCCTGTTTACAGACGCTTCCTTTCCGGTCATGCTTAGATTTGATCGATTTTGGAGCAGATATTTCATATTTTTACTGATTTTATTTTCGATGATGGAAGGATACTTATTATGTCTGAGTAATGAAACGGCAAGTAACATTGTGTTTGGATTGATTTCAGACTATTATAATGACAAAAATAGCGATTGTATCGAGGTGACGATCATTTCATAAAGAACAAACAGTTTATACATTACTGTTTTTTTGTGTGCAAAAGAGTTATTTTTAGAACTACAGGCCGTACTTTAAATTCATTAAACTTTGTAAAATTTTAAAACACGCATTTGATAATAACACTTTAAACTGTTAAAGCAATACGGTGAATTGTTTCAAAGTTAGAGCAATTTTTCTAAACATTTTCATAGCTATGCTCAGAGCTTTAGTCAAACGGGCGCATACGATAAGCATAGGACGCATGTCAGTGTCCTAAAAGCGCCCATGATAAGTGTGTTGGAACGACAACTGAACACGAAAAACAAAGTTTTTTAGTCAAACAAACACACTTATCATGGGCGCTTTTAAGACACTGACATGCGCGCTTATTAGACACTGCCACGTGCGCTTATTGGACACTGACATGCGCGCTTATTAGACACTGCCACGCGCGCTTATTGGACACTGTCATTCGCGCTTATTAGACACTGCCACGCGCGCTTATTGGACACTGACATGCGCGCTTATTAGACACTGCCACGCGCGCTTATTGGACACTGACATGCGCGCTTATTAGACACTGCCACGCGCTTTTTTAAGACACTGACATGCGCGCTTATTAGACACTGCCACGCGCGCTTATTGGACACTGTCATGGGCGCTTATCGTATGCAACGCGCTTATTAGCAATAGGGTATTGCGCGCTTATCGTATGCACCCCTCTCGCACAGCTGGGCCAAGGAAGACAAATGCGGATCCACGGAGGGGGGGGGGGGGGGTAGAATGAGTTAACCCTTTCGCCGCCAGCCAATTTTTAGTCAAAGCATACCGCTAAACGTAACTAGGAAGAGAAAAAAAATAATTTGCAATATTGGGAATTCCTCTGTGACATGCATAACAATAGGCCTGTACTTACCTCCCAAAATTAAGAGAATAGGGTCTTTGGATAACAGGCCCTGGTTTGATGCCCTTTTAGTGACATGGGTGTTAAACCATTGTGGTGCATAAATGCGACATTGGCGGTGAAAGGGTTAATTATACCAAGGTGGAGAAGGAGAAGAAGAAGACAGAGAAGTACGATAAACAGAAGACGAAGAACTCAGAAGATGAATTCCAGTTCCGAATTTAATCAACAGGTTTTTTTCCCCCTTCACATATCCCCCTCCCCCCATTACCCTTTACCCCAACCCCTTCTGCCGGTTAGTTGCACCACCACAAGTCTATAATGACATATAAAAAACAAGCGCGAAATCGCAATAGTTTGTGGCACGCGGTCTATTTTTACCACTCCAATCATGAGTCACCTCCCCTGGCTTTTCAATAATTTTTATTCTATAAACCGGAATGTTATCTCTGCACCATTTCGTATCCTACTTATGCTCATCAAAAGAAGCACCGCATACTCGTCGTGTCTGTTGTAGTGTCTGTATTACGTATGTTTATTATTTTGTACGCTTTTAAAATACATCATCCGGTTTTTTAAAAGAGCGGCCTCAATTTGAAGTGTAGCCTCGATTTGAAGTGCGACAATTTTGTCAAAATGTGCGACAATTTTGGACCGACCGACCGACAGACAGACAGACAGACAGACCGACCGACCGACCGACAAAGTGAGTTATAGGTTTGTGGCTTTGAGCCACAAACAAAAACATTCTAGGTCAAACTCTAGCCTGAAAACCGCGCGGAATTTCAACCAAAAACAAACAAACAACAAAATAGAAACAAAATTAAACTTTGAAGTGAGAGAAGGAAATAAGAGAAAGTAAAGGAACGCAGGAAAGACCAGAAAATGAATGAAGAAAAAAGAATCAACGATAATAAATACAACAAAATATTAGGTATTAGGTACTTTATAGTCACAGAGGCATCTCTGTGAAAATCGGGTTGCTCCCACCTGGAGAGCGCGTCGCAGCCAGAGGCGCGCCACCCAATTTGTTTTGGGGGAGGGGCATGCGATTTTTGGTGTCATTGATGAGGAAGGAAAAGGGGGTGAGGGGGGGGTACATTTTGACCAAATGACAGCTTTTTCGTTGCCACTGGGTTTAGCACGTGCTAAGTGCACACGGGACCTCGGTTTATCGGTTTATCGTCTCATACGTTCAGACCGTAAGGCCTAGTGCAAAGTGAGAGGAAAAAATCCCCTGTACCCAGGTGAGTCTACCAACCAAACCGAAAGTGAAAAGAAGAAAACAAGGGCATCGCCGAGCGGCAGCAACGCATTGTGACAATGCAAACCCGGCCAGAGTTATGTCCTCCCCCCCCCCCCCCCCCCCACCCCCCCAGAGTTATGTCCCCCTCCAACCACCCCCCCCCCCCCCCCCCAATAAACACACCACTTTCCACCCTTACAGAACGCAAAAAATACATAGCCCAAAATTTGAAGCGATTATGTTCAGTAGTTCACGAGATACAGCTGAACTTTTATACAAAATTCCTTGCACCATGGTACACCACCACACAAAATTTGAAGCGATTCTGTTCACTAGTTCTCGAAATAAAGCTGGGGGAAAATTACATAGCCCAAAGGAAATTTCGGTTTTCAAGGTCAAACTTCCAGATCAAGGTCAACACGGTGTTGATTAACGAAAGGAAGCTTCCTTTTCAAGCTGTCTACCCCTCTGCCAATTTTAATCAAAATCCAAACAGTAGTTTTTTAAGATAATCGATACACAGACAGACAGACACACAGACACACACACAGACACACAAACCGATCGCAATACCTCGGCCTCTGGCCGGGTAACAAACCGATCGCAATACCTCGGCCTCTGGCCGGGTAACAAGTAAAAGAAAGAAAAGGCAATGTTAAGAAGAGAGGAGTCGTTGAGCTCTCACGCTCGGTTGGCCGGGCGAGGGCGCTCTATAGCGCTGCCTTGCTGCAAGTCTTCTATGACGTGCACCCGTGCCTTCCCTCACGCCAAGCTCAACAATGCCAGGCTATAGAAAGTGACTTTTTTTCTTCTTTTTTTGTCACCCCTCTGATTTCATTTTTATGTTCTCTCAATTTCTGTAGCTTTTTTTTTTTCTTTTTTTTTTTCTGTTCTTCGATGGCCGCCGCCGGACGGCAGCTCGGACTGGTTGGTTTCCCGGGCACAAATACCACTCTTCTGACGAGTGAGAGCAGTGTAAAAGGGGACGCCATTCTCCCGGCTGTCAGTAGTAGGGACCGATGACATAGCAATAATAGAGGCTTTTACGTCTTGCAGCTTGAGTTCTTCGCCTCAATGGCTGTTAGGCCGGAAGGATGGAAGTTCAGTTTAACGTCGCGTATCGGCTTTCGCCATGTACGACGGGCTGAACAAACCAACTAGGGTATAAACAAAAAAATTCTGTTCCTGAATCACTGTCTTAGCCAAAAGGCCGAGAAGCGATCAGAATTCTTAGCGTAGCTCTTAGGCCCTACGACTTACTGCTATTGGCTACTGCAACGAACACCTTTTGCAAGAGTGAATGCCCTTGGTGGGTGGGGGAAGATGGTTGAGCACTGACCAAACAAGGGAATAACTCTCGCCAATAACTCTCGCCAATAACCCTATTTGAGGCCACTATAATGGCTGCCTTTCGCACGAGTGAATGCCCTTTCGGATCCTGACCAACAAGGGCTTAACTCTTGCCGTCAAGGGCGTGTTAATAACCCTAGTTGCAGAGGCCAATAAGCCAGCTTGGCTTCTTCCCTGCCCTCCTAGT
>CM065701.1:39389345-39391845 GCA_017654935.2 Phymorhynchus buccinoides
AAATGTCCCATATGTACCTGTTCCAGGTCAGAGGACGCTAAACACATTTCAGTACCTCCAGGATCGACCCACTATCTGTACATTTATAAATGTCCCATATGTGCCTGTTCCAGGTCAGAGGACGCTAAACACATTTCAGTACCTCCAGGATCGACCCACTATCTGTACATTTATAAATGTCCCATATGTACCTGTTCCAGGTCAGAGGACGCTAAACACATTTCAGTACCTCCAGGATCGACCCACTATCTGTACATTTATAAATGTCCCATATGTGCCTGTTCCAGGTCAGAGGACTTAAACACATTTTAGTACCTCCAGGATCGACCCACTATCTGTACATTTATAAATGTCCCATATGTGCCTGTTCCAGGTCAGAGGACGCTAAACACATTTCAGTACCTCCAGGATCGACCCACTATCTGTACATTTATAAATGTCCCATATGTGCCTGTTCCAGGTCAGAGGACGCTAAACACATTTCAGTACCTCCAGGATCGACCCACTATCTGTACATTTATAAATGTCCCATATGTACCTGTTCCAGGTCAGAGGACGCTAAACACATTTCAGTACCTCCAGGATCGACCCACTATCTGTACATTTATAAATGTCCCATATGTACCTGTTCCAGGTCGGAGGACGCTAAACACATTTTCAGTACCTCCAGGATCGACCCACTATCTGTACATTTATAAATGTCCCATATGTACCTGTACCAGGTCGGAGGACTAAATCCCTTAAACACATTTCAGTACCTCCAGGATCGACCCACTATCTGTACATTTATAAATGTCCCATATGTGCCTGTTCCAGGTCAGAGGACGTTAAACACATTTCAGTACCTCCAGGATCGACCCACTATCTGTACATTTATAAATGTCCCCATATGTACCTGTTCCAGGTCGGAGGACGCTAAACACATTTCAGTACCTCCAGGATCGACCCACTATCTGTACATTTATAAATGTCCCATATGTGCCTGTTCCAGGTCAGAGGACGCTAAACACATTTCAGTACCTCCAGGATCGACCCACTATCTGTACATTTATAAATGTCCCATATGTGCCTGTTCCAGGTCAGAGGACGCTAAACACATTTCAGTACCTCCAGGATCGACCCACTATCTGTACATTTATAAATGTCCCATATGTGCCTGTTCCAGGTCAGAGGACGCTAAACACATTTCAGTACCTCCAGGATCGACCCACTATCTGTACATTTATAAATGTCCCATGTACTTGTACCAGGCAGGAGGACGACAAACACATTTTCTTCTTCTTCTTCTTCTTCTTCTTCTTCTTCTTCTTCTTCTTCTTACTCTTCCTTCTCCTCTTCCTCTTCCTTTTCCTCTTCCTCTTCCTCCTCCTCCTCCTCACAATTTTAATCATAATCATCTTTAACAAGCAGCACAACAACAACAACAACAACAACAACAACAACAGCAACATCACAACAAGACAAACAGCAAACAAAGAAAAAGACATTAGAAAAGCAAAAACAAAAGGCAAAGGAAGAAAGCAAAAAAGGGGAAACAAAGAGGGAAAAAAAGAAAATATTTATTCGCCACGTAAACTCTAAATCTTTGTAATTCAGGGTTCGTCCATTTGTCAAACAAGGTCTCGAGGAACACCAGAACACGTGTGCGTGTGCGTGTGTGTGTGTGTGTGTGTGTGTGTGTGTGTGTGTGTGTGTGTGTGTGTGTGTGTGTGTGTGTGTGTGTGTGTGTGTGTGTGTGTGTGTGTGTGTGTGTGTGTGTGTGTGTGTGTGTGTGTGTGTGTGTGTGTGTGTGTGTGTGTGTGTGTGTGTGTGTGTGTGTGCGTGCGTGTGCGTGTGTGTGTGTGCGTGCGTGTGTGTGTGTGTGTGTGTGTGTGTGTGTGTGTGTGTGTGTGTGTGTGTGTGTGTGTGCGTCGTTGCGTGTGTGTGTGTGTGTGTGCGTGCGTCCGTGCAGGCGTGTGTGTGCATGCGTGCAGGGGGAAAAAGAGAAGGGTTCACACAAGGAGATTAATGGCTTCGTCTGAAAAGAAGTCTGACGACTTTTAAATTCGTCGATTTATCATCTCTTTCTGGAAGAAAAGGCAGGGAAATGTAGACATGTGCAATATGGCACAACGTCTTTCTTCATCTCCTTCTTCCCCCCCCCCCCCCCTTTTTTTTTCTTCTTCTTCTTTTACTCGTTCTTCTTGGTTGCTCTCTCTCTCTCTCTCTCTCTCTCTCTCTCCTCTCTCTCTCTCTCTCTCTCTCTCTCTCTCTCTCTCTCTCTCTCTCTCTCTCTCTCTCTCTCTCTCTCTCTCTCTCTCTCTCTCTCTCTCTCTCTCTCTCTCTCTCTCTCTCTCTCTCTCTCTCTCTCTCTCTCTCTCTCTCTCTCTCTCTCTCTCTCTCTCTCTCTCTCTCTCTCTCTCTCTCTCTCCTCTCTCTCTCTCTCTCTCTCTCTGTCTCTCTCTCTCTCTCTCTCTCTCTCTCTCTCTCTCTCTCTCTCTCTCTCTCTCTCTCTCTTTGT
>CM065701.1:39396845-39399345 GCA_017654935.2 Phymorhynchus buccinoides
TACGGGGTTCAAACCCCAGAAACACATAATCGCTAATATCTCGCGAAGTTTTGCATGTATTTCAATGCGGGGTTTTTCCCCCCACCACATTTCTTGATGAATGGTCTATAACACAGTATGTCATGAATGTTTCTGTGCGCGCGTGTGCGCATGATCGCGCGCGCTCAAATCACACGGGTCCGAACCCCAAGGCTATATATATAAAAAACAACTATTCAGTTACGTGCTGTTTTGATGCCTTTTTATGTAGTTACGTGCTGTTTTGATGCGTTTTTATGTATGTGTACAGCCGACACATTCCGTTTTCGGAGTAGCTCGGCGATGCTGCGAGGGGACTTTGCAGCCGCTCGGCGTTGCGCTTTTTTTTTTTGGGGGGGGGTAGTATCTTTTCCTCCTCACCTCTACGCCACCTTGTTCCCGAATCCCTAGGACTATTCCCAGAAAAGACTGTCCAAAACAATGCATAGTCTACTCTTTTCGCTGCGTAATTGGAATTCTGGTGTTTGCATGATCTGCACAATTATTATTATACAGTTGATTGAGCCACATCGTGCCATGATAAACATTCACGAATTTGGGGAGAGCACGCCCCTAATCTAAGTTAAATGACCTGGCCAGCCAGTGTCACATTTGGTCTGCACCAGCATGGTGTCATAAAAAGATGTGAATGTTTGGTTGGAGATCATAATAATAATAATAATAATAATGATAATGATAATAATAATAATAATAATGATGATAATAATGGAAGAAATGAATACGATGACCTGCGTGCGACCTTCGGAATGACCTTTAAGGAAGTGAGTGACCTTTTTAGCAGTATAATGTAGGTCCTAGCCTCAGATCAACCCCCTTGCTATATATAATATAGCGGGCTACCTTAGCTTACCGGTGACATCTCACACCACGGTGGGGGATCCAAGGGGTGGGGTGGGGGGGGGGGGGAAACGGGGTGGGGGGGGGAGCGGGGGGGGGGGGGGGGGGTAAGGGAGTGGGATGGAGGGGATGGCGTGAAATGGATAGTATGAGGATGGTGGGTGATGAAATATGTTGGGGGAGGGGGGGGGGGGGTAGAGAGAGAGAGAGAGAACACTGAACACTGAAAGATTTTAATGGCACATCGGCCATAGACCACGATACAATGCAAGGGAAGGGTTGGGGAAGTCGATGGGTAATAAATTTATGACAAAGAAAACAAAAACTACATAAGGAAAATAGTTATGAAGCCCCAAAAGGTAATTATACACAAACAAGCATCTTTGGTATTCGATCACTATTAGTAGTAACCATGGATGCATGATGCAAGCCTAAAGTTAATAATATAGTCAATGCAACGTAAGAACACATTTTCTTCAATTAAGACATACATCTACAGTTTTGTGAGAGAGAGAGAGAGAGAGAGAGAGAGAGAGAGAGAGAGAGAGAGAGAGAGAGAGAGAGAGAGAGAGAGAGAGAGAGAGAGAGAGAGAGAGAGAGAGAGAGAGAGAGAGAGAGTGAGAGACTTACCGACTGACAGACAAGCTGACAGACTGACAGAGACAGAGACATACATATAGAGAGAGACAGATATTGAGAGAGAGAGAGAGAGAGAGAGAGAGAGAGAGAGAGAGAGAGAGAGAGAGAGAGAGAGAGAGAGAGAGAGAGAGAGAGAGAGAGAGACTGACTGACTGACTGACAGACAGACTTACAGACTGACAGACAGACTTACAGACTGACAGAGACAGAGACATATATAGAGAGAGACAGAGATAGAGAGAAAGAGAGACAGAGACAGAGATACAGACAGAGAGAGACAGAGACAGAGATACAGACAGACAGACAGAGAGAGAGACAAACAGACAGACAGAGACAGAAACAGACAGACAGAGACAGAGATGGGGGTTGTTGTGAGGGCGATGCATAAGCGGCACCTGGGCCTACTGGGGTCAAGCGTCAAGCGTGCTGAAGGCACGGTCAGTTAGGCGTTGCTCTTATCACCCACCGTCTGTGTTCCTCGTGTTTGTTTGTGTGTCCATCTCTGGGTCGTACTGTCTGTCCCTCCGTGTTTCTTGCCATCTGTCTGTCTCTTTGTCTGTATGTGCCTCTTTGTGGCTACATGTAAGAAGCGCTCATTTTCGGTGTTTTTTTCCAAAAGAGCGCGTACAGTCAAAAAGCGCTCATTTCTTAGCATCCCAAAGCGCACTTTTTAAGCAGTTTTGAACAGTCCAAATGCGCTCATAAAGTTAAGTTAAACTAGATAAGCCATGGATATTCTATATTCACTGCAATCCCACGAATCCCACGAATCCCACGATTATCTCTTGTCTCAAGGCACGAAAAAACCCTGTACAGGTGCGTGTTGTATTCTGATAGTAAATTTTGCCGGTTGTAACAGCGTGAAGTAAAAGTTGTGCCCACGAATCCCACGATTAACTCTGTCTCTCTATCTCAAAGCCTGAATGTGAAAGTGCGCGCATTTGGACGATAAAAAGTGCGCTTTTGGAATGGCGAAATGTTAATG
>CM065701.1:39404345-39416845 GCA_017654935.2 Phymorhynchus buccinoides
TGGTGGTGGTGATGGTGGTGGTGGTGGTGGTGGTGGTGGTGGTGGTGGTGGTGGTGGTGGTGGTGGTGGTGGTGGTGGTGGTGGTGGTGGTGTGGTGGTGGTGGTGGTGATGGTGGTGGTGATGGTGGTGGTGATGGTGGTGGTGGTGGTGATGGTGGTGGTGGTGGTGGTGGTGGTGGTGGTGGTGGTGGTGGTGGTGGTGGTGGTGGTGGTGGTGGTGTGGTGGTGGTGGTGATGGTGGTGGTGGTGGTGGTGGTGGTGGTGGTGGTGGTGGTGGTGGTGGTGGTGGTGGTGGTGGTGGTGGTGGTGGTGATGGTGGTGGTGGTGGTGGTGGTGTGTGGTGGTGGTGGTGGTGGTGGTGGTGGTGGTGGTGGTGATGGTGGTGGTGGTGGTGGTGGTGGTGATGGTGGTGGTGGTGGTGGTGGTGGTGGTGGTGGTGGTGATGGTGGTGGTGGTGGTGATGGTGGTGGTGGTGGTGGTGGTGGTGATGGTGGTGGTGGTGATGGTGATGGTGGTGGTGGTGGTGGTGGTGGTGGTGGTGGTGGTGGTGGTGGTGGTGGTGGTGGTATTGTTGTTAGTTTAATTAAACACATTTTTTAAAATTCATTTCAACTCAAAGCATAGTCAAAAACAGAATACAATCGGAGAAACAATAAGCTCGAAGCTTATGCCGTGCTTTTTAACCCTTTCGCCGCCAGCCACTTTCAGCCAAAAAATACCATTAAACCTAACTGGTTAGAGAAGGGGAAAAAATCAGCAATATTGCAGATTCCTCTGTGACATGTATAACATTAGGCCTATCCTTACCTCCCAAAATTAAGAAACAATGGTCTTCGGATAACAGGCCTCGATTTGATGCCTTTTAGTGACATGGGTGTTAAACCATTGTGGTGCAAAAATGCGACATTGGCGGTGAAAGGGTTAAATTTACAAGGCACAATCAACTGACTAGATGGAGACTACATTGGAATAGATTTATAATATTGTTATTGGTTTTTTTTTTTTTTTTCGTTCTAGTATTGTATTTGTATTGTTTGCAGGGTTTTGTTTTGTAGTTGGAAAGTGTATTAGACCTACATTTATTCCTTGTGTGGATATTTGCTGCCTTTAACATATCGGTTATTACGTTGTTGGTTTTATGTTTTCATTACGTGCTCGCATGCTTTGGTGTAACCCTTTCACCGCCAATGTCGCATTTTTGTACTACAATGATTTAATACCCCTGTCATTAAAGCCCTTGAAATCAGGGTCCATTATTCAATGATATTGTGTTCCTAAAATTTTGAGCAGTAAGGATTGACCCTGTTCTAAATGTGTCACAAAGAAATCCCACAATATTGCACATTAAATCTTTTCTGCAGCCAAGTAAGCTTAATGGACATTTTGGGCTTAAAGATGGCTGGCGGTGAAAGGTTTAAACAGCATTCCTATTAAATATCAAATGTCACAAAGCTCAACAATAAATCGAGTGGCTCCTGCAACACTGCCTGATGACGAAAATGGTGTTTTACGTCCTCTTGGTCTGAATCAGACACATATGGGACATTTGTAAATACAAATATGGTGGGAACAATACTGGAGGCAATGCCCGGAGGCAGTACGAAACCAGTACAGTCCCGATTTTGTATGAATACAGATAGGTGTAGCGGTGACCACGCCTCGGTTAAACCTCATCGGCTATGGCACCGCTACAAGTATTTGTTGCATTCATTAGTGTTGCAGCATTTAGTCCTTATATGGTAGCACTTTTGGGCAGGCACCTCCAAGTATGCTTGTATGTTTTCTGTCCTAATACGTTTTCTTGATTTAGTTCTCGTAACATGCACAAATATTTCGTAATCATACACTTTTGACGCCAAAAGTTTAACATAGAAAAGCTTCGGTAGCCGCAGAAAAGACAGCTCTCCTAGCCTCACTATTGTTATTATCATTACCATAAGATTCTTTTTTCTACTGGGTCCCCCCTCTGGCTCTTAATCCCACCTCAGAAATATAGGGCCCAGGTGGTTCTTGCTCGCTGTCAAACAGCGCGAGAGTGGAGTCAGGGAACAAGGCAGACGCCTTTGGGACGACATACCATCCATTGTGGCGATGGCAACGTCTCGTCGGTACGGCACAACATTAGTTTCAAAAGGGTTCATTCAACAGGCGTTTACTTTCTTTCAATGGAGGAGGCAGCGAATTGCTAAGCAAGGGAGGACGTGACTTAACAAGAAAACAAAGAAAGAAGGGAAGAAACAGAATGCTAATGTTTCAATCGTGATGGCAGCGAATTGTTAGTACAGCAGGACATCTGTTTATGTTTCAATCGTGACGGCAGCGTATTGTTTAGCATGGGAGGACACTATTTTCAAAAAGGTACAAAGAGTGTTATGTACTTTTCAAGGAAAACAAGTCTTGAATCCTCAAGGAAAAGACACTATAATAATAGGGACTGTTGCTGTTTTTCTTAAGGATTAATCTGGCACCAGGGCGTGTATTCATGAGTACGTCTTATACAGTCAACACGGGTAGTAGTATGTAAATAAGGCTAAACAGCCAATCGTTTTGGGAGTTTAGTCTAAAATGTACATACTACTACCCGTGTTGACAGTCTAAGACACACTCATGATTACGTGCCCTGTATTTTAAAGAATGATGTTTTTTCTTCTTTTTGTTTTGTGTTGTTGTGACCTATGTCTCCTGTGTCCATAAAATCGTATCTATTTTCCTCTTCTTAAAAATATGTTTAGCTGTTTAGCTATTGGTCCGAAACATTTTCCGTTGAGTTTTTCCATTTGGTTTTCAGACTACTTTTCCCTATTTCGTAAACACATCTTCATTTTGAGATACCAAAGTCTCACTTATTTTGAAAACTAAATCAACAATTTCCGGTTTTGCTTTTGTATAATCCATTTTCTCCTGATATAAATCTCTTGTTGTAGCCTACCTCTATCCTTGATTCTCAACACTAACATGTGCTCCACAGCAGTTCTGTCACACACAAAGTCGAGGATTTAGTTCACAGACTCAATCTAGAAATCGTAGATTTAAAACAAATCCACCAAACACGTCCTTTAAATATTTTAGCTGTATGTTCTACATACATAGTATTTCAAACATATTTCATTCATCAGATTAATTGTAAAAACCTTTTTTTGTTGTTGAGTAGTATCATGAAACATATTTATTGACAATGTTCTTAAATAATTCACTTAGTACCGCAAATATAAATAAAGTTGCCCATGGGTGAAAATCTAGCAATTGCCACTGAATATAACTAATCTAGTCACATACTACAACTAGAGTTGAGAACCGGTTCAAAAATCCGAACCGGTTTTAAACCGGTGTTCCCTCTTCGAACCGGTTTTACCTAACCGGTTTTTTTAACCAGTACTCGCATCACTAGTTTCACCTATGCAAACATATTTATTTGTCAGAATATTCACACACACGCATGCACGCGCACACGCGCGCGCGCACGCACACGCGCACACACACGCACACGCACACGCACACGCACACACACACACACACACACACACACACACACACACAAGAAACGTATGACTTATGACACACACACACACTCAACTTAACACTCAGTCAAAGTCAAAGCCATACACCACCACAAACTAGAAACAGCTACTCTTGGTTTACAAATACCCATTCTGCGCTGAGAATCAGTGGAAAAAAATGCGTTATTCTAAGAAAAACGTACTTTCAATTTGCAGTTAAAAAACTGGTTCACAGCAACTCGAACCGGTTTTTCGAACCGCGAAAGCTTAGCACCGGTTTTTCGGTTGAAACCGGTTTCCCACCCCCAACTCTAACTACAACATATTCGTGACTGCTATTCATGACAAGTTACCCATGGTAAACTAAAGTTGGCTTGAAAAAACTTCAGAAAATATAGATGAGCTAAACGTTCCTCCCGAAACAGCTGTGGTTCCTTTGAATAAAGTCTACTGAAATGTCCGTTTGGCATGTGAAGTATGGTGAACTATGAACAGCTAAGAAAGACAGGAATAACAAGAGGGGGGAAAACATAACACGACGAAAGGCAGTGTTTGGTTGGACGGCTATTATACCTAGGAAAGCAAACAGAACAAAGGTTTTAATGATTTCAAAAAAGCCACAAAGCACCAATGCTTTCACGCTTTCGAGATTTTTTATTATCTCTTCATCAGGAAAAAGAGTTTTAAAACTGACAAGAGATAAAAAGGTACAGCTAAAAAGTTCATAATGTCTGTATGGCTTGTACCCACGTGTCGTCATATCCGGCCACAAGGAGCGCCATATTATGGGAGACCGCCATCTTAGTCAGTAACTTTGTTTGAAAAATGCCAGATCGATGCTGCGTATTTGGCTGTTCCAATTCGAAACTTATCTAAACTGTATTTATAACATCTGGATGTTTTTTTTTACACATTTAGATAACATTTTCACTTTGTTTACACACAAATAAGGACTAAGATGGCGACACTTCCGTTGGAAGGGTCGAGATGCGCACGCAGGTGGGGGGGAGTCATTTGTGAACCCCAGAAACAAAACCAGTTAATGTTAACTTTATGTATTTTTGTGCTGATTTACTTTTTGCCGATTACGAAATCATACAAACCCGAAAACCCCCCGGCTGCTACCAATAGGAATTGTTCGGAAATAATTAAGGGGAGTAATTCCATGGCGTGTGGGAGTGAGCATGCCTAATTCAATCGGTCAAACAGGGGAAGTTACTCTACCATCAGGCAGATCCCCAGCTCTCGCCTCGTGTGTTTGAGCAGACATGCAGCACTTAGAGCACCGTGCGTCATTCTAAAATTGATGTCATTTATATTTTTACGTCACATTTTGCAACTTTTATCAGTTTGGCCAACCCCTAATTTCTCTTTAAAAAAATGTTTGCAAGTCGCTGACTCGCATCCTGCGGTTTTAAGCTTCAACGCCATTGTTGCTATGGTATTTGACCTAGTAATGGAGGTAAGCAACTCTAATTTTCACGAAGTGCTCTCCCCTAGGTTTTTTTTCTTCCGAAAATCGTCTATTAGAGACGTAATGTGAAATACAGATAGCTGTTATCTTTAAAGAGGAGAGTGAATTTGAACCGTTTCGCTTTGTATTTCTGCTTTATTTTCCGTTGTCTTCGCTTCGTTCGGGTTTGGGGCTGTTTTCTCTCCGTGAATCACCAAGCTTGCGGAAGGGAAAACGGTCATTGTGTGCAATGCACATTGTAATGAGGGCGCCATACGCTTGTTGCTGCTCCTATTGGGTCATGCATTGTGTGGATTTGACTTCGAATACAACTTGTTTACATTGAAGCAAAGCTGTAGTAGAACAGCGATCGTACCAAATTAACCCTTTCACTGCCAATGTCGCATTTATGCACCAAAATGAGTTAACCCCCGTGTCACTAAAGCGGGCGACAGACTATGTGACTGCCTCATGTGACTCGATCGGGTCGTGACGTTTCACCTCATTTGCATACCATCTTGCTTGATCCGTCTGACTCGGTCGGGCCCAGTCAGGTGACAGGGCCGAATAGTAGCGGGTTCTAAATTTCACTGATCGAGTCTGATCGAGTCAGATGGCTTGTGACCTCTTCTGTGCGGGGAACATAATTTGGTCAACGTCACGACCTGATCGAGTCATATGAGGCAGTCGCATAGTCTGTCTCCAGCTTAAAAGGCATCAAATCAGGGTCTGTTATCCAAAGACCCTATTCTCTTAATTTTGGGAGGTGGGGATAGGCCTTGGGTAAAGGTCAAGATGTGCCACCCCCCCTACCTATCTCGGTTAATTGTATTTTTCCGTTATTGCCTTTCTTACCATACATAAAGCTGTATTTTAGGAACATTTTTAGCTAATAACCTTTTTGGAATACTAACCCTAACCCTAGCCCTAACCCTAACCCTACCCCCCACCGTATAAGACGGAAAAACGCAACGAACCACAACTGTGACAAATCGCGGTGTACTGCAGTACATAGTGGGGGGTAGGGTTAGGTTTAGGGGTAGGGTTAGGGTTAAGGTTAGTATTCCAAAAAGGTAATTAGCTCAAAAATGTTCCTAAAATACAGCTTTATGTATGGTAAGAAAGGCAAAAACGGAAAAATACAATTAACCGAGAAATGCATGGGGGGTGGCACATCTTTACAGGCCTTGCTTTAAATATGTCACAGAAGAACCCCCAGTACCGAAGATGGGTTTTATTCTCTACCCAGGTAAATTTAATGGAAATTTTCGACTGAAATATGGCTGGCGGTGAAAGGGTTAAACTCAGTCTGCTCTCATTCATCATGTTTTTTAAAAGTCGGGTCTTCTGTGACGTACGTACGTATTATGGCCCCGCCAATCTAGTCTGCTCCATCCCCCCCCCCCCCCCCTCTCCTCAACAACGCATGCCAACCACACAAACCCTAGAGCTTTTTGCCCCTGCAGGCAAAGAAGTGTCGCCTGAGGTAATTATCTCTAACTAAGTACTCTCCCCACAGGGGGCGCTTTCTCTCCACGCTCGAGTCTTCTTTCTTTTTCTTGGGAGTTCAGAGGACTTTGCTTTCAGCTCCCTACTATGCGGGCTTGACTGAGCGGGATTTTGTCACGTTAAAAGCAAAATTTTTTGTTTATACCGCCAGCCATTTTTCGGCCAAAAAATACCCTTAAACCTAACTGGGTAGAGAAAATTTTGTATCTGCAATATTGAGAATTCCTCTGTGACATATGTAACATCAGGCCCATACCCACCTCCCCAAATCAAGAAAACAGGGTCTCCAGACAACAGGCTCTGACCTGATGCCCTCTAGTGACTTGGGTGTAAAACCAATGTGGTGACAAAAGTCGACATTGGAGCTGAAAGGGTTTTAAAGAACTTAACATATTACCTATTTATATTTTGAGGGTTGATTTTGGGCCAGCGCATGGCTACAAGAGGAGAGGGGGGGGGGGGAGAAGAAGAGGGTGGTGAGCGGGGACTGGGCGGACTCAGGGCGTGCCTAGTTCTTCTAGGTAGAACTGAGAGAGAGAAGGAGAGCATTGCTCGCATTCCCCCGTTAATGGGCTTTTGTGTACAGCTCTCCAAAGAACTGGCTCCGCCACGGAGAGGCACGGTACGACAGTCTTGTGTACAAAATGGAACAAGAAAAGAGGTCCTCCTGACGAGCTCCCCCCTCCCCCTCCCCTTCCCCCACCCACCCTCCTCCTTTCCTCCATGTTTTTCTGTCTATACTTCCCTCCTCATTTCCCACTTATTTTCTTCTTCTTTTTTTTCTTTGCTACTCCTGCCCGTCTGTATGTGTCTTTTTCTCGGTGCGGGTGGAGTACAGGAATCGGGGGTGGGGGTGGGGGTGTTCTAATGTTAGATTCTCAGGCCCCCCTGGCCCGAAGGGGTTGAAAACATGTTTATCGCTGTTGTGAACAGCCATAATGTGGTTTTTGAGTGGGGGGACTCAACCGCCACAAGAATGCGCCTCCAAAACCATACCCCCATCCCCACTTGCCTCAAACACCCCCACCCCCCACCCCAGCCCGTCACAGCTCGTGATCGTCCCATACAGCTTTGTGTATGTATTGGTAGCTGCGCCGCGTTGCTTTAGTTTTGTTTTTGTTTGTCTGTTTGTGTTCTTACAGATTAAACACGTACACACATGCGCACGTTTGCTCCCCTAAAACTCACCCGATGGCATGTTAATGCGTGTGCGAGTTTTCGGACAGGAATCCAAGCTCGAAAATGACATTACGACCACATTTGCTACACGATCCGCACGTCACAGGTACGTGCACATCACGTGCATACAAATGCACACATCTAAGGCTGAAAGAGATACAGAGCCCACTATATGTGATGGATTTGTGTATTCAAACTTATTCTCCGACAAAGTCAAACCATGAAGAGACAGGTGTGACTGCACTAGTCAATGGTACTGACATGCAAAACATAATGAGAGAGAGAGAGAGAGAGAGAGAGAGAGAGAGAGAGAGAGAGAGAGAGAGAGGAGAGAGAGAGAGAGAGAGGAGAGAGAGAGAGAGAGAGAGAGAGAGAGAGAGAGAGAGAGAGAGAGAGAGAGAGAGAGAGAGAGAGAGAGAGAGAGAGAGAGAGTTCAAACTTCAAAAACTTTATTTTACAAGTATTTAAAGTTTGAAGTTTGAAGTATGAAGTCTCTCTCTATCTTACAAGTATTTGAAGTTTGAAGTTTGAAATCTCTCTCTCTTTCTCTCTCGCTCTCTAAAAATAATGAGAGAGAGAGAGAGAGAGAGAGAGAGAGAGAGAGAGAGAGAGAGAGAGAGAGAGAGAGAGAGAGAGAGAGAGAGAGAGAGAGAGAGAGAGAGAGAGAGAGAGAGAGAGAGAGAGAGAGAGAGAGAGAGAGAGAGAGAGAGAGAGAGAGAGAGAGAGAGAGAGAGAGAGAGAGAGAGAGAGGAGAGAGAGAGAGAGAGTAATGTCTACACAAAGAAACAGCGCACACAGTAAGGCCACAGAGAAATGAGTATGCGTTTTCGTCGGTTTTTTTGCATAATTATTGAGCGACAATACTAAAGATTCGGGCTTATTAGACAGAAATATATCAGGGTTTGGCAAGAGGGGAAAAAAATGGAGGGAACAGAGACAGAACGGCATTTCTCAAAATATGATGTCAAAGGAAATGACTATGACAGCCTTGTTGTTATGGACTCAACTTCCGGTTTGTATCTGCGCATCATGGTGTGTCTATTGGGGTCCTGCAGCGAACACCTTTTGCAAGAGTGAATGCCCTTGGAGGGTGGGGGGGGGGAAGATGGTTCAGTACTGACCAGACAGGGGGATAGCTCTCGCCAATACCCCCTATTTGATGCCACGAAATGGCTGCATTTGGCTGCCTTTGGCAAGAGTGAATGCCCTTGTCAGTACTGACCAGCAAGAGCAAGTACTCTCACTGTCAAGGGCGTTGATAACCCTAGTAGCAAAGGCCTATACCTTCCCAGGGCATTTCAACAATATTGTTCCCTTTGGTTTAAACAAATTTATTCATAAACAATCACATATCAAAGCAGCATCAGAATAAGGATCACAGAGCACAACAAGCTGAAAGCTTATACTAGGTGCTCAAAACATTTTAGGTACACAGTGTTGGCTGCAACTAGTGAAGTTAGTACACTGGGTAAATGATGAAAGAAAGGGAAAAGAAACAAAAGCATAACATTGTTCCCTTTGTAGATTGAGTTTAATTGTTAGTGACTGTTTGCAGTTTTTAGGTTGGAAATGGTTGGGGGGAAGGGGTGGAGGAGTGGGGTGGGTGGGGGGTGGAGGGGCAGAGAAGACCATACGGGAAGAGAAAGGTAAAGTTCCATAAAAAAAAACACCCAACAACAGCGGAAGGAGCCTTCCACTGCTTTCAGTTCTATGTGGCGTAAATTAAAACCCATTGACTGACACCAACGTAGTACGTACTGACCTGATGACATCACTGATGACGTCATCAGATGAAGAGGAATAACCCTGATATGTTGGCTTTTGCTCCAACACAGTCAAGAGATCTATATCCCCAGACCATTGTGCCAGATTGGCTCCATCAGTTGTGTTTTTCGTTGCATGATTTGCCCAATGGTTTTTTCTTTAATTTTCTCTGGCAGTCAAGGGGTTAAAGTTTGGGTTCGATTTGAGTTGGTCCCTGTTTTCTGTGGGGTGTTGTTCATGGCGACACCAAGCCGCAATACGAACGGGAGATTGGCTAAATGTCTTAACCCTTTCGACGCCAGCCATTGTTCAGCCAAAACTTTCCATTAAACGCACCTCGGTAGAGAAACGATTTCATCTGCAGTATTTGGGATTTCCTTTTGTGACATCCAGAAAATAGGGACTATTCTTACCTTCCAAGATTAAGAACATAACGTCATTAGATAACAGACCCTCATGTGATGCCTTTTAAGTGACATGGGTGTTCAATCATTGTGGTGCCAAGAGGCGACAGTGGCGATGAAAGGGTTACAAACTTAACTCGCTCTCTCTCTCTCTGTATGCAAACTGCAAGGTCATGAATGTTGAATGAACAAAATTGGGTGTTTTGAGTTTTTTTAAAATAACATTCCATCCCCCTCCAACCCTCCTCCCCTATCTCATGCAACTGACACTCCAGGAGAAAAGAACAAAAATACCAAACACAGGCTAAAGAGCACACTACATTTTGTTGAACCACCTTTGAAAAACAGTCGCTATAAACTCCATTAAAACAAAATGTGTTATCATGGCCAACATCTTAGGTCATGCGATCTGTTGTATGCTGATGGGGGTGGTAGTTTCTTTTTCTTTATGTTTTACGATGCTTATTATTATTTTGTGTTGGGGGGAGGGAGGGGTTAGTTGCATCATCCTCGTTTTTGTGAGTAGGTCTTAATTTAAAGGGGAAGGAGGTGGGAAGAGAAGGGTTGAGCTAAGAGGGGGGGGGGGGGTGAGAAGAGGGGGGGGGGGGGAGTGTGTGTACGTGTGTGTGTGTGTGTGTGTGTGTGTGTGTGTGTGTGTGTGTGTGTGTGTGTGTGTGAGAGAGAGAGAGAGAGAGAGAGAGAGAGAGAGAGAGAGAGAGAGAGAGAGAGAGAGAGAGAGAGGAGAGAGAGAGAGAGAGAGAGACAGAGAGAGACAGAGAGAGAGAGAGAGAGAGAGAGAGAGAGAGAGAGAGAGAGGAGAGAGAGAGAGAGAGAGAGAGAGCGAGAGAGATAGAGACACACAGAGATAGAGAGACACACACAGATAAAGACATAGAGAGAGAGAGAGAGAGAGAGAGAGAGAGAGAGAGAGAGAGAGAGAGAGAGAGAGAGAGAGAGAGAGAGAGAAAGAGAGAGAGAAGAGAGAGAGAGAGAGAGGGGGGGGGGTCGTCCAGCGAAGCGACAAGACGCGGCATCGAATTTCCAAGATGGCCGATGATAGTACACTGAGGCTGAGACAGTGCGGAGGACAGCTGAGCAATGTCAAGACGCACAGGACAACAAACAAATAATATGTACAAAAACTACAACCACCGCATCAACGACAGCAGCAACAAAACAATGCAGTAGTAGTAGTATAAACGGCCGCAATGATAACCAGTAGTAAAAACAAGAAAACAACAAGTGCGTCTCCGAGCGGCTGCAAAGTCCCCTCGCAGCATCGCCGAGCTACTCCGAAATCGGAATGTGTCGGCTGTACACACAGCGGGGAGACCATTGAGAACTGAAAACAGGACGCACGCACGGACGGATGGACGGCCGGAAAGAAGTGGGACATAGTGGGCCTGTGACACAAAGGGCCTAGGGCACAGCGGGTAATGTAAAACTAAATACATCAGTGGATAGCTTGCATCTTGGCAAACTAGTATGCCAAATTTGATGATGATAGACTGAACAGTTTTTGAGAAAAACGGACGACATAGCGGGCCTGTGACACAAAGGGCCTAGGGCACAGCGGGTAATGTAAAGCTAAATACATCAGTGGATGGCTTGCATCTTGGCAAACTAGTATACCAAATTTGATGATGATAGACTGAATAGCTTTTGAGAAAAACGGACGAATAGCCGGACGGACGGCACGACGCCGGACGGACGGACGGACGGACACCGGACGGACGGACGGACGGACCAGACAAAAACAATAGTTCCCCGAACCTTCGGCTCGGGGACTAAAAACGAAAGTAGAAGTCTATATCCCCCACCACCTCAAGCAAGTTTTCCCATTAAAAGGTTTCACGCAGAAGCCACATTTTACCATTTTTTGGGGGAAAGGGGTAGGTAGGGCTGGGATCAGCCCTAGAATTAGCAGATTGATTTCATAGACTGAGAGTCGTAAAGGTAAGGTGGGTGACTAAAGTAGGGTAAGACGGGGTAAAAAGCCCTAGGGCGGGTAAGAAGCCCATGCCAATTATCTCATGAAATAAAGAAAATTGCAGTCACATTTTGCCCATGAGACGAGTGTTAATGTTTAGCATTTGTCTCATGGGCAAATTGGATTGACATTTTCTTTATTTCATGAGATAATTGGCATGGGCTTCTTACCCGCCCATTGGCGGTTTGTTTTTTACCCCGTCTTCCCCCACAAGATTGTCGCAGCAACAGTGAATAACAGCTAACTAGGCAATGACGACAACAAAAACAGCAACAACTGTATAGTAACAACAACAATCACAGCACAACATCAACCTCATCAACAAGAACAACAACAACAACAACAACAACAACAACAACAACAACAACAACAACAAGGTCACGACGGCAAAATGGTTTGCGCGGATCTCTTCCTATTAAGGTGGCACACCTTCACACAAAATTTGACGCGATTCGGTCAAGCGGTTCGGGAGATATCCTTGGGACAGACAGAAAAAAACAACAACAACAAAAATCCAGACAAACCAGCCCATCGTAAAGTCCGTTCACCTTCGGTGACGGACAACAACAACAACAACAACAACAACAGAGGCAACGCATAATAATGACAGATAGCTGTCGTCTTTCAAATTCCGCCTGTCAAGATCCGGCATTCACCTATTGTCGCCTTGTGTCATAAAACACGCTTGGTTCCCTTCGCATACC
>CM065701.1:39426845-39431845 GCA_017654935.2 Phymorhynchus buccinoides
AAGTAAAAAAACAAGCGCGAAATCGCAATAGTTTGTGGCACGCGATCTATTGTTACCACTCCAATCATGAGTTACCTCCCCTGGCTTTTCAATAATTTTAATCTGTAAACCAGAATGTTATCTCTGCACCATTTCGTAACTTTTCATATCTTTTGGAAAACATTTAAAACTATGTATCCTACTTATGCTCATCAAAAGAAGCACCGCATACTCGTCGTGTCTGTTGTAGTGTCTGTATTACGTATGTTTATTATTTTGTACGCTTTTAAAATACATCATTTTAAAGAGCGGCCAGAAGTGTAGCCTCGATTTGAAGTGCGACAATTTTGTCAAAATGTGCGACAATTTTGGACCGACAGACCGACAGACCGACCGACGGACAAAGTGAGTTATAGGTTTATGGCTTGAGCCACAAACAAAAATGAAATGGGTGGGAGACTGGCTAAGCTCTGCAAAAGTCTGTTTTCTTGCAAAATGTCCAAAGTAGCTACAGCAGTGTGGCAACTTGCGAGTTCACACTAAAATAGGTGGAGACTCTGTACAAGTGCTTGGACAGCAAACTCAACGTGCCTTTAGTTAAATATCTATTCATGTTTTGATCTACAGCGACAGCTCTCCTCTGTAGGAGATGAACTGAAGTCATATAACCAGCTTTTCAAAAAGTTCCACAGCGTTTATTTGTTTGATAATTTTGCTACTATTCTGTTTGATGTGATATTTTACTGATGGGGTCTCACCTAGAACATCCAAACTGATAATTGTTGCTTGGTGTTTGGATTATACTGACAGATAAATGTTGCATCATCGTTCACGAAGTCCCAGATGCTGGCTTACTTCTCGCCATCTAATTTGTTGTATGATTTGGATGCACCATTCAACCCTACCCCTTTAAATGATCTTCAGTAAACTAGTGGGGAAAATAAAGGTTATAGCGCTTCTGCATACCCAGCTGTTCATATTAGATTTGATCCAGGCTTCCTGATGAAACGTTCAGTACGTTTTTCATCTCATCAGCATTTATCCATAGATCATTTCCGACAAGTCTTTACACTGGCTACGGTTTTAACAGTCACAACGGTCATTTCACAACTGTAACGGTCACGTTCTTTCAACGTTCTTCTGCCAAACTAAAGTATAAAAAACGATTTATCGACATCTGATACTCTTGTTTAAATGTCTTTCCTTGCGTATAATCGTAGAAGTTTATAGGTAGAAAATCTCAGCATTAACCCTTTCACCGCCAGCCATATTTCAGCCAAAGCTTTCCATTAAATTTACCTGGGTAGAGAACAAAATCCATCTGCAGTATTGGGGATTCTTCCGTGACATATATAAAATAAGGTCTATCCTTACTTCCCAAAACTAAAACAATAGGGTCTTTGGATAACAGACCCCAATTCCATGCCTTTTTTGTGACATGGGTGTTAAATCACTGTGGTGCTAAAATCCGACTTTGGTGGTGAAAGGGTTAAAGAGATTTTCACAGCTTGGGACCAACGTTCACCTTGGCGGATATTTTGCGTTGCTGAATGGTTATGGACCGGTGGACAATAATGAACATTTGCGACGTAAGCATTATGATAATGGTCTATCTCATGACACTATTCATTTCTTCTGATGTTGACAGAATCTTCACATTGTAAAATATATGGAGTGCCCCTCGTATCATTGGTTGACATTAGCCTGTAGTAGGGGCCAACAGTAACATGAGAGCTGTACAATTGATGATTTTCTACAGTAATTGGGGGGTGGAGGCAGGGTGAGGAGGGGGAGGGGCCAGTCTTGGGAAAACTAGCTATCAATTTGGTCATACCAGGCAGTGGGAAATTCTCCTTGCTCTTATTGACGTTTAACTGCCGTGGGACTTTTACGTGCGTAAAGCGCACGGGTCCGACTAGCTTTAAGTCCCCATCCGAAGGACTCGTTCAGTTCGATTTTCTTGTCGAACTAGAAAGGAAGGGCGAGGCCCGGGATTGGAACCCGGGTCACTCACGCTGCAGTCATGCACTGAATTTGGCAGGTGAACGTCTTAACCACTGTGCCACCTGTCTTTGCATTATTCGGCAAAGGGAGTTCCAATGGGCCTACGTTTGCACCTCAGGGCAAGGATCACTTTACCCAGTATTATCAACCTTGTGTTCTTTACTACGCCCCTTATTCTATTTCAAACTTTAACTCTCCTTCGACAAAAAAACCCAATACTCATCCACCCACTCATTATCCCTTCCTGAGCGCCTTGTCAAACAAACATAAGCATTTGTTTTGTATTTATAATATGGACAGTGATTTCCACCCCCCCACCCCACCCCCCCACCCCCCCACTTCAAACTCAAGCCACCTGCAACCCCCCAAAAAGGCACAACCCCTAAAGGATATGCACGTCGAACCCCAGTGAAGGGCTAGAATTGAACGGGGTCTTTTCAGGCCTCACTTTGCCACACTTCAATCGGGGAAGTGAAGAGTGCCGCCCGCCAGTATCTCGAACCCTTCAACTCTACCTTAGCAGTCTATTCACCAACTTGGAGAGAGGAGGCGTCTCGAGAGAGAGAGAGAGAGGGAGAGAGATAGGAGAGGAGAGAGAGAGAGAGAGAGAGAGAGAGAGAGAGAGAGAGAGAGAGAGAGAGAGAGAGAGAGAGAGAGAGAGAGATTCACGACAATTCACACGAGAACTTGAGAGAGAAAAGGCGTCGGAGAGAGAGAGAGAGAGAGAGAGAGAGAGAGAGAGGCGTTCGAGAGAGAGAGAGAGAGAGAGAGAGAGAGAGAGAGAGAGAGAGAGAGAGAGAGGAGAGAGAGAGAGAGAGATTCACACAATTCACACAACTTGGAGAGAAAAGGCGTCGAGAGAGAAAGAGAGAGAGAGAGAGAGAGAGAGAGAGAGAGAGAGAGAGAGAGAGATGAGAGAGAGAGAGAGAGAGAGAGAGAGAGAGAGAGAGAGAGAGAGAGAAGCGAGTAGAGAGAGAGATTGCGTCGAGAGAGAGAGAGAGAGAGAGAGAGAGAGAGAGAGAGAGAGAGAGAGAGAGAGAGAGAGAGAGAGAGAGAGAGAGAGAGAGAGAGAGAGAGAGAGAGAGAGAGAGAGAGAGAGAGAGAGAGAGAGGGGGGATTCAAGAATATGTAGAAGAACCAAAAGCCTTCTTGTGGTACAGTTTGAAAGAAATCATGACAAGCAATCAAAAGCAAAAAAACCTTACAGAGTTACTAATACAAGACGACAAAAGCCAAAGCAAAAGACTCAGATAGAGGAAAGGCAAGGCCTACAATGATGTGTTTGTGAGTGAAAGTCATATTTTTTGTCACGGGCACAAAGTAAATGACCGAGGACCGGGGCTACACAGCCCTGCCAGTGAGTGTGTCAACACTTCTGGAACCAATGGGCCTGAAACCGACGTCTGCTTAACCACCACGCTACCCACTTTATGATTGCAAGTCTCGCCCTCCTTTTTTTTTAGTCTGTCTGGCAGTTTGTCAAAGGTCGTTTGTTGACGGCTGTGGTACATAAAGTTTGTATGTAGAGGCTCCTAAAAGGAGGGGGGGTGAATTAGGCAAATTTGTAGTTATACGTGTCATTAATATCATAATAGTTGAAGTTTTTCTGTCTACTTGTCTTGTTTTCTCCACGTCCTAAGTTTAATTATCCCAGTGAGTGTTTGAAAGCATCATAAAGATGTTTCTTTCACAAACGTTTTTCATGTGGTTCGATACATATCAATCAGAGGCCCCCCCCCCCCCCCTCTCTCTCTCTCATCTCTCTCTCTCTCTCTCTCTCTCTCTCTCTCTCTCTCTCTCTCTCTCTCTCTCTCTCTCTCTCTCTCTCCTCAAGAAATAGTGTTCTCAATTTAATGCAAATTGTTACCTGTTGCATACCCTATGATGCATTTATTTGCCCTGTTCAATAATGTATGTTTCCTTTATATACATGCGCGCAAGTGTGTAAGTATGGTTGCATGCTTGTATGCAGGCACGAGTATTAACAATTATGCAAGTTTTATAAACCCATATTTCAGCCTATCTATGTTTCATAATATCAACTGCTTTGCTACCTTTGTGTAATAGTATGCCTTGCCATGTTTGTGTTCTGTGTTAGTATTATATGTATCAAGGACAGAAAGGAAGAATAGGCGTTGCCTAAAATCTATATCCTTGGAAAATAAAAGTTTAAGTTTTCAAAGTTTTCAAAGTTTTCTCTTCTCTCTCTCTCTCTCTCTCTCTCTCTCTCTCTCTCTATCTCTCTCTCTCTCTCTCTCTCTCTCTCTCTCTCTCTCTCTCTCTCTCTCTCTCGTCTCTCAGTCTTCTTCTCTTCCTCACTCTATCTCTCTCCGTCTCTTCTCTCGTCTCTCTCTCTCTCCGAGTGTGTGTTTGTCCGCCGTGTATGCAAGTGTGCGTATGTCCGTGTCTGTGTGCTATGTGCATGTGTGGGTGTCTGTGTGGAGTGTTTGTGGCGCATACCTAGGACAAGAGCAAAGGAAAACGTTTCATTGAACAATGACTGGCAATGCAGCTCATGACAGTAACCATGTGTGTAGGGAGAGGAATGTACATGTACACACATTGAATTGTTTTGTGTAGATTGTTCGGTAAGGTTCATGGTGCTCATAAACCATTCAAGTTATCATCAGAGCCCTCAATTTGATGAAGGCAGATGATCCAACCAAGAAGAACACAATGTTCCACTACATTAAGCAACAGAGACGCATTATGCTCACGACAATGATGATTATCAACATACACCAGTGGTTTTGACATTACGCTGGTAATACCATCATAATCGGTTTCATTTCTTCAGCTCTGTCCTATCTCATGAAAAATAGATTAAAATAGTTCACCCTTTCCCAACCCTTTCACCGCCAATGTCGCATTTTTAGCACCACAATGGATTACCACCTATTTCACTACAAGGCATCAAATCAGGACCTGTTATTCAAAGACACTATTTTCTTAATTTTGTGAGGCCTAATGTTATATATGTCACAGAGGAATCCGCAATATTGCAGATATTTTATTTT
>CM065701.1:39449345-39456845 GCA_017654935.2 Phymorhynchus buccinoides
ATGTATTTTCCAGCTAGTCTGTCATTATAATGTATTTTCCAGTTAGTCTGTCATTATAATGTATTTTCCAGCTAGTCTATCATTATTGGTGCCGAAACGGCAACAGTGCCTGTATGGGTTTTTGCGTGTGTGTGTGGTGTGTGTGTGTGTGTGTGTGTGTGTGTGTGTGTGTGTGTGTGTGTGAGTGTGTGTGTGTGTGTGTGTGTGTGTGTGTGTGTGTGTGTGTGTGTGTGTGTGTGTGTGTGTGTGTGTGTGTGTGTGTGTGTGTGTGTGTGTGTGTGTGTGTGTGTGTGTGTGTGTGTGCGTGCGTGTGCGTGTGCGTAACTGCGTCGATCTTAGCAAAAACTACTAGACGGATTTTGATCAAATTTGGCAGAGGGGTAGACATCGGCTCCTGTCGATATTCGTGACTATGCTGACTTTGACCTTGAAGTTTGACCTTGAGAACCGAAATTTCCTTCTTTGGGCTATACATTTAATTTCTGAGCTGTTTCCTGAACCAGTGAACAGAATCGGTTCACATTTTGTGTGATTGTGTATCATGCAGGGCGGGTTCTGTAAAAAAACTCACCTGTTCTGACCTTGACCTTGAAGTTTGTTTTTTCATGAATTGTTGTTGTTCAAGTACTAACATTCAAATGTTGCCAAAATGGTCCAAGGGAAGCAACTTCAAGTATTTGACAAAAAAGCAATCCAGAGTATTGCCCCTTTGACAAGACAGGGGAATTGGAGTACTCAGGTGCTTTCGGCAACAGGTTACGCTGTATCAGTGCTTTCTAGTCACAATGTCTTTTCCAGTTAGTCTATCATTGCAATCTATCATTCTATAGTCTATCATTACCACGAAGAAACTTATTGAGAGCCCCTTGACAATGCATAGTTATTGTTTCGATGTAGAAACGTTTCGTTTGTATTATTACAACAGTCGGTCAATCTAGAGTTCGATAAGCAATTTGTTACAAGGGCATCGCCGAGCGGCAGCAACGCATTGTGACAATGCAAACCTGGCCAGAGTTATGTCCTGTCCCCCCCCCCCCCCCTACCCCCCAATAAACACACCACTTTCCACCCTTACAGAACGCATAAAATACATAGCCCAAAATTTGAAGCGATTCTGTTCAGTAGTTCACGAGATACAGCTGAACTTTTATACAAACTTCCTTGCACCGAGTGATGTCCTCCCCCCCCCCCCCCCAATAAACACACCACTTTCCACCCTTACAGAACGCATAAAATACATAGCCCAAAACTTGAAGCGATTCTGTTCAGTAGTTCACGAGATACAGCTGATCTTTTATACAAACTTCCTTGCACCATGGTACACCACCACTCAAAATTTGAAGCGATTCTGTTCACTAGTTCACGAAATAAAGCTGGGGGGAAATTACATAGCCCAAAGAAGGAAATTTCGGTTTTTCAAGGTCAAACTTCAAGTTCAAGGTCAGCACGGTGTTGATTAACGAAAGGAAGCTTCCTTTTCAAGCTGTCTACCCCTCTGCCAATTGTAATCAAAATCCAAACAGTAGTTTTTAAGATAATCGATACACAGACAGACAGACACACAGACAGACACACAGACACACAAACCGATCGCAATACCTCGGCCTCTGGCCGGGTAAAAATTGCATTATCGGTTCCGTTTATAATAGTGTGTCTCTTCTCTGATTTAAAACAGTCCCGAATTTTCGTTACTAACAACCAACTTTTTTTTTTGGTACGAAAGTTAACGTTCTGCACTGTGCATTGAACAATTTGAACACAACTGTAATGTTTCACGTCTCCGGCCTATAACATAGGAGGATGCAGTGCACACAATGTGTAGAAAATAAATGGAAAGACATGGATATGTTGCATGAAAGTTAAGAGCACACGAGAGAGAGAGAGAGAGGAGAGAGAGAGAGAGAGAGAGAGATTGGGAGAGAGAGAGAGAGGAGGAGAGAGAGATGAGAGAAGATGAGAGAGAGAGAGAGGGAGATGAGAGAGAGAGAGAGAGGAGAGAGAGAGAGAGAGAGAGAGAGAGAGAGAGAGAGAGAGAGAAGAGAGAGGAGAGAGAGCTGAGAGAGAGAGAGAGAGAGAGAGAGAGAGAGAGAGAGAGAGAGAGAGAAGAGGAGAGAGAGAGAGAGGATGCAAGTCATGCTGATAGACTATCATTAGGTAATACAATCCAGTTGGCGTTGAGATTTCTCTTCTCTCTCTCTCGTCTCTCTCTCTCCTCTCTCAATCTCTCTCTCTCTCATCTCTCTCTCTCTCTCTCTCTCTCTCTCTTCTCTCTCTCTCTCTCTCTCTCTCTCTCTCTCTCCCTCTCTCTCTCTCTCTCTCTCTCTCTCTCTCTCTCCTCTCTCTCATTCTCATTTCTCTCTGGCACCATTAGTGAGATCGGCATTCTTCCCCCCACATTCTTTCATTAATTGTCGTCAGTCAAAGTAACCGTGCATAATCTTTTTTTTAAAAAGTAACAATGTGCATGACTGCATTTTATCATAGCCACTATTTTTGTATGCTACTTTTAAGCCATACTTATGTTTGGGGGTTGAAGGTTACGGGTTCTATCAGGAACTGGCGTTTGAATATATTTTTGTATTTTAAAAAAATATATTATTACACATTTTACTTGTCTTTGACTTTGTATTTAGTGGGGATTTACGATATCTACAGATAAACCCTTCTCAAAGAAGGTACAGCTTTGTACAAATGAGTCCTGGACAGAAAAAAAGTAGTATGAAAATTAATGAAACACTGCTTTTCATTGTCTCATTATTGTTTAATCTTTTTTGTTTGAGTTCTGGACAGAAATACCCCACTGTACTGAAACCAAGCAACTAGGTGGTTTAAAAAAAAAAAAGCTGTCTGTGTTTCGTTTTGCTGTGGTTTTGTTTTTGTTTTCAGCATACCTGACACATTTGAGGTGAACTCAGACACCTGTCCCTGAGGCCATCTGCACGCCGTGACACGCTCTTCAATTCCAGAAGTAACTCCTCCTATTTCTCCTCCTCCTGCCCCTCCTCCTCCTTCTCCTACTGTTAGATCCTCCTCCTCTTGTTCATGGGCTAACGAAGGATCAAGGTCTTGACCCGCCGCTCTCGTGACCAGTTGCGACCTGGGTGTACTGAAGCAGAGAGCTGGCCTTTCATGGCAGCGCATTAGGGAGGAGAGGCAGCCGTCCACACACCTTCCATCATCACCTGACCGTCTGGTTTGTCTCGCCTTTCCAAGCCCTCCCACTCTACTGCAGCTTATCGAAGGTTGTTTTTTCAGAACGAACTATTATTCTTAAGGCGTGGAAGCCAGAAGAAACTATCACAAACACGAATGAAACAGTCTGATGATACTTTTTGGCTTTCCAGCAGAAGGGAGGGATAGTACCAACTGGAATTGAAACCCCGGTTATTTTCTGGGGGGTGCCTCCCCTTCTTTTCCCCTTGTTCTTCCGTCTCGCCTGTTTTCGTCTCCATTATCTCTCGGATCTGATGAAGTGGTCGGTGGTTACTCAACCCGCCCTCCGCGCTGTCACAGCGTTGGCTACACAACCCTAACAGGCAGCTGGACAAGTGGACATTGGGGACCACCGGGGTAACTTAGCTAGTGGTCCGTCCCCACCCCCCGTATGCTATAGGCCGGTGCCACCTCTCTGGACAGCAAGGGGACTAAGGGGTGGGGGGGGTGGGGGTGGGGGTGTCTTTAGCATTGAGTCAGTTTTAAAGAATGAGGAAATGAGTCCGTCTCAGTCTTTGTTTTTGTGTGTCTTTGTACAACTCTCTCTCTCAGTGGCACTTTGCCTTCGTCTCTCTCCCCCCCCCCCCCCCCCCCCCCCCCAACCCCCTTTTTACTGTTAGTATTGCTTTTATTGCTGTGTTTTGTTGTTTGTTTTTGTTTTTACTAAAAAAAATGCTTATTTAACAGTTTATTTCAATATATATTTATCTTAATTCCGAACTCTCTCTCTCTCTCTCTCTCTCTCTCTCTCTCTCTCTCTCTCTCTCTCTCTCTCTCTCTCTCTCTCTCTCTCTCTCTCTCTCTCTCTCTCTCTCTCTCTCTCTGTCTCTCTCTCTCTGTCTCTCTCTCGCTCTGTGTGTGTCTCTCTCTGTGTCTCTCTCTCTGTCTCTCTCTCTCTCTCTCTGTCTGTCTGTCTGTCTGTCTGTCTGTCTGTCTGTCTCTCTCTCTCTCTCTCTCTCTCTCTCTCTCTCTCTCTCTCTCTCTCTCTCTCTCTCTCTCTCTCTCTCTCTCTCTCTCTCTCTGAGCAAGGATTTAGGTGAGACATGTGGCCCCAAGATTATAACTGAACGGCTTAAAACGTATTAAGACGTCTATGGGCCACGCGGATTTCTTGAGGAATTTTCTGTGTGGCCCAGCTCATTAAAACAAATGGGTAAGAACTGAAGAGTATTTCCTTTAATTTTCCCCAAAATACAGTAATAACGAATGGAGATTTCTATTGGTATTGTTGCATTTTAAACCCCGTTGCGATCTTTTTGCAGTGATGTAATTATGCAAAACACACACGCACACACACACACACACACACGCGCGCACACGCGCGCGCGCACACGCACGCACACGCACACACACACACACACACACACACACACACACACACACACACACACACACACACACACACACACACACACACACACACACACACATATATATACACACACACAATCAGTGTATTTACTTTGACAAATAAGAAAAACTGTTTGTCTTTCCCAGATTGATTGCACACAAAATGGTATTGTGGTGACACACGTTCTCTGATTCAAACAGTTAAGTTTAAAGTAAATACAAGCGTTGTGGCCTTTCTTCCCTACACTAATCAATCGCTTGCTGCATGACTATAATTATGTTTTCTCTCTTTCTTCCTTTAACATCGAATTCTGCAACGGCCGGTGTCGTATATAATACTGTCGCTCATAAAATTGTGTCGCAGCGACAGTATTTCCTGGGAAATACTGCAGCTTATTCGTGAAAAAGTGTCACTGAGCAACATTATTAAATTGAAGCGCGATAGCATTTCACAAGAAATGTCCATAAAATGGCGTCGCTACCTAAAAATAAAATCGTGTTGCAGCGACAGCATTTCACGTCATACTGTGAAATACTGCTGCCAAAAGTTGTCGCTGTGAAATATTAACGCTACGACCATATTTCACAGAAAATATTAACTCTAGCAGCAACATTTCACGTGGAAATGTGTCGCAAGCGACAGTATTTACTGACTACAATATTTCACAGTGTCCTGTCGCAAAAAACTGTCGCAAAATTTGGAGCGACAGTATTTTAAGGCATGAGACAATATTTTAAAGGACATTTTTCGTGAAAATTTGTCACGCGACAGTTTTTTTCAGAAAATAATATCGCTGCAACAGTATTTCACGTGAAATGCTATCGCTGCGACACGATCCCACGGCGACAGTATTATATACGACACCGGCTCTTCCAGGACTGGGTTAACGTCCTGCCGTTGAGGCCTGATGACGTGCTACCAGCGTCATCCGCTGTGATCCACACACCATGGCCTCAGGAAGTTTGGAAATGTTTCGTTTGGTGCAACATGGCCTAAGATTGTACGAGTGCTGTAGCTGAACCCTTTCACCGCCAAAGTCGCATTTTAGCACCACGGTGAATTAACACATATGTCACTAGAAGGCATCAAATTGGGGTCTATCTTATCCAAAGAACCTATTGTCTTAGTTTTGGGAAGTAAGGATAGACCTTATTTTATATGTGTCACAGAAGAATCCCCAATACTGCAGATGGATTTTGTTCTCTACCCAGGTAAATTTAATTAGACATTTTTGGCTGAAATATGGCTGGCAGTGAAAGGGTTAAAAACAGTCACAAGAACTAATACGTCAACCATATTGCACCCACAAAGTTAACAATTCAAATACTAGGATCACATTGCACCAGCAAACACTCAAACCATATTGCACGCACAAAATGGCTTATATACTAGGTCAGAACATACATGAAATATTAAATCATTTTAGGATTCATAAACACATTACTTTCTTATAAGTTTTATGTATATGGCCTAAGATTGTATGAGTGCTGTAGCTTAATGTCTCTGTTACACGTGAACATACATATTTCACTTTTTCTCCACGGCAACACAGTGATATGCAAGTAATTTCATGAGTGGCTATCTATCATCACTGTGTTGCTATGGGGAAAGAGTAAGAAAAAAACTGTTAACACGTATTGAGACCATTGCGGATTCTCAGTTTCCTGCTCCTTTCCAATAAAAAATAAAAAATGATGGGGGGGGGAGTCAGAAACAAATATCTGCGAAGAACAAAATACTCTTCTACCGAAACAGAAAAAGGGTTTTCCTACTGTTAGGCCTACCCCTCCTCCACCCACCAGCCCTCCCTCAGCTTCCTGTACCTCAGCCCCCCCCCCACCCTCCACTCTCCCTCAGTTTGATGTGTCCCCTGATGCCTTTAGATATTTAACCCTTTCACCGCCAATGTCGCATCTTTGCACCACAATGGTTGAACACCCATGTCACTAAAAGGCATCAAATCAGGGCCTGTTATCCAAAGACCCTATATTGTCTTAATTTGGGGAGGTAAGGATAGGCCTAAATGTTATATATGTCACAGAGGAAATCGCAATATTGCAGATATTTTATTTTCTCTACCCAGGTAAGTTTAATGGCATTTTTTGGGGGGCTGAAAATGGCTGGCGGTGATAGGGTTAAACCACCAGGGCGGGGGGGGGGAGGGGAAATATCACAATATTGTTAAAATCGTTGTCGACACATCTCGGTCTTAAAACAGACACATAGTGAACATTTTCAAGCATGTATTTTGTAGCTGTTCCTTTCTACCCCCGGACAGCCTCGGCTATTCCCTTATTCCCCCTGTTTGTGTTACACGTGACATAAACGTTCTTTTATGACCGGGTCTCGATAAAAAAATAAATAAAAAGCTTCATGTACAGTAGAACGTCAAGGCCAAATCATAAACTGAATTGTCAACTTCAGGCAGAAAGCAAAGAAGAACACCCTCTTGAAAGGATCATGTTCAGAGTCATGAATTGAAGGGTTTTGTTCTCATCAAGCTTATCCATCCGTATCTGTCGATACAGTAAGATCATCGTAAAGACGAAACAAAAATGACACGGTCTTTTTGAACTTATGGACTCTTTATAGACTTCTCCAATCGTTGTTAGTTTGATGGCTATCTCCACGTTGAGGACAGTCCCTCCCTCCCTCCCTCCCTCCCTCCCCTCCCCCTCCCTCCCTCCCTCCCTCCCTCCCTCCCTCTCTCCTCTCTCTCTCTCCTCTCTCTCTCTCTCTCTCTCTCTCTCTCTCTCTCTCTCTCTCTCTCTCTTTGTATGCATGTATGTATGTGTGTATAGGTTTGTGGGGGTGGGGTATGTGGGGGGTGCTTGTGGGGGTGAATGCGCGGAGGGGAGGGGGGGGGGGATGTAGAGACTGGGATATTTTTTGGGGATTTTGTTTTTTTTGGGGTGGGGGTCTTTAATCTTGAATTG
>CM065701.1:39461845-39476845 GCA_017654935.2 Phymorhynchus buccinoides
TCATTTCAGCCCAAAGCCATAGTCATGTCGCCCCAGAAGAGAATAGTCATTTCAGCCCAAAGCCATAGTCATGTCGCCCCAGAAGAGAATAGTCATTTCAGCCCAAAGCCATAGTCATGTCGCCCCAGAAGAGAATAGTCATTTCAGCCCAAAGCCATAGTCATGTCGCCCCAGAAGAGAATAGTCATTTCAGCCCAAAGCCATAGTCATGTCGCCCCAGAAGAGAATAGTCATTTCAGCCCAAAGCCATAGTCATGTCGTCCCCAAGAGAATAGTCATTTCAGCCCAAAGCCATAGTCATGTCGTCCCAGAAGAGAATAGTCATTTCAGCCCAAAGCCATAGTCATGTCGCCCCAGAAGAGAATAGTCATTTCAGCCCAAAGCCATAGTCATGTCGCCCCAGAAGAGAATAGTCATTTCAGCCCAGAGCCATAGTCATGTCGCCCCAGAAGAGAATAGTCATTTCAGCCCAAAGCCATAGTCATGTCGCCCCAGAAGAGAATAGTCATTTCAGCCCAAAGCCATAGTCATGTCGCCCCAGAAGAGAATTGTCATTTCAGCCCAAAGCCATAGTCATGTCGCCCCAGAAGAGAATAGTCATTTCAGCCCAAAGCCATAGTCATGTCGCCCCAGAAGAGAATAGTCATTTCAGCCCAAAGCCATAGTCATGTCGCCCCAGAAGAGAATAGTCATTTCAGCCCAAAGCCATAGTCATGTCGCCCCAGAAGAGAATAGTCATTTCAGCCCAAAGCCATAGTCATGTCGCCCCAGAAGAGAATAGTCATTTCAGCCCAAAGCCATAGTCATGTCGCCCCAAGAGAATAGTCATTTCAGCCCGAAGCCATAGTCATGTCATCCCAAGATAATTGTCATTTCAGCCCAAAGCCATAGTCATGTCCTCCCAAGAGAATAGTCATTTCAGCCCAAAGCCATAGTCATGTCATCCCAACAGATCCTCATTTCAGTCCAAAGCCATAGTCATGTCATCCCAACAGATCCTCATTTCAGTCCAAAGCCTTAGTCATGTCATCCCAACAGATCCTCATTTCAGTCCAAAGCCATAGTCATGTCATCCCAACAGATCCTCATTTCAGTCCAAAGCCTTAGTCATGTCATCCCAACAGATCCTCATTTCAGTCCAAAGCCATAGTCATGTCATCCCAACAGATCCTCATTTCAGTCCAAAGCCTTATAGCCGTCGCACACTAGCGTCAACATCATGACGCGCGTCAGTGATGCAAGCATCTTTGGCGTACGACGCACGCGTTGCAAGTCGCACACTAGCGTCGGTTGTAGCGTCACTGCATTCACGGAACCAAGGAAAGTTAGCTGTAATATCACTTCCGTTTGTAAACTGCAAGCATGGCGGATACAGACGAAGAATTCGATAACAATATGATGGTTGCTGTTTGTGCAGCATGTGTAGTGTTAGAGGAGGAGGAGGAGGAGGAGGAAGTTCAGCGACGAAAGAAAAGATCTATCTGGACAAGAGATTGACTTTTGCGTAGGCCAATGCATGGCGCATACAATCTTTTGTTACAAGAAATTGCGCGAGAAGACCCCAATGAAACGAAGCGCTTTTTACGAATATGATTGGTACGATTCAATCTAAATGGCAATGTCGCTGTCGTCCGCCATGACTGTCTGCCTAGATCGTATAACGTGGAGTGGTGTCCCTTGTTTTTGGGTTCCTTGCCTTTCGATTGGTCAGTTCACGCAGCTTGACGCTTGGGAATAGACGAACTCCTATCCGTCTTGTGACGCGCGAAAATTGATGCATGCGGCCAGCGTAGAAGCTGCGCGTCAAGCTGCCCGCCAACGACGCTTGACGTTTTGACGCATTGACGCTAGTGTGCGACGGGCCTTAGTCATGTCATCCCAACAGATCCTCATTTCAGTCCAAAGCCATAGTCATGTCATCCCAACAGATCCTCATTTCAGTCCAAAGCCATAGTCATGTCATCCCAACAGATCCTCATTTCAGCCCAAAGCCATAGTCATGTCCTCCCAAGAGAATAGTCATTTCAGCCCAAAGCCATAGTCATGTCCTCCCAAGAGAATAGTCATTTCAGCCCAAAGCCATAGTCATGTCATCCCAACAGATCCTCATTTCAGTCCAAAGCCATAGTCATGTCATCCCAACAGATCCTCATTTCAGCCCAAAGCCATAGTCATGTCACCCCAGAAGAGAATTGTCATTTCAGCCCAAAGCCATAGTCATGTCGTCCCAGAAGAGAATAGTCATTTCAGCCCAAAGCCATAGTCATGTCGTCCCAGAAGAGAATTGTCATTTCAGCCCAAAGCCATAGTCATGTCGTCCCAGAAGAGAATAGTCATTTCAGCCCAAAGCCATAGTCATGTCGCCCCAGAAGAGAACAGTCATTTCAGCCCAAAGCCATAGTCATGTCGTCCCAGAAGAGAATAGTCATTTCAGCCCAAAGCCATAGTCATGTCGCCCCAGAAGAGAATAGTCATTTCAGCCCAAAGCCATAGTCATGTCGTCCCAGAAGAGAATAGTCATTTCAGCCCGAAGCCATAGTCATGTCGCCCCAGAAGAGAATAGTCATTTCAGCCCAAAGCCATAGTCATGTCGCCCCAGAAGAGAATAGTCATTTCAGCCCAAAGCCATAGTCATGTCGCCCCAGAAGAGAATAGTCATTTCAGCCCAAAGCCATAGTCATGTCGCCCCAGAAGAGAATAGTCATTTCAGCCCAAAGCCATAGTCATGTCGCCCCAGAAGAGAATAGTCATTTCAGCCCAAAGCCATAGTCATGTCGCCCCAGAAGAGAATAGTCATTTCAGCCCAAAGCCATAGTCATGTCGCCCCAGAAGAGAATAGTCATTTCAGCCCAAAGCCATAGTCATGTCGCCCCAGAAGAGAATAGTCATTTCAGCCCAAAGCCATAGTCATGTCGTCCCAGAAGAGAATAGTCATTTCAGCCCAAAGCCATAGTCATGTCGCCCCAGAAGAGAATAGTCATTTCAGCCCAAAGCCATAGTCATGTCGCCCCAGAAGAGAATAGTCATTTCAGCCCAAAGCCATAGTCATGTCGCCCCAGAAGAGAATAGTCATTTCAGCCCAAAGCCATAGTCATGTCGCCCCAGAAGAGAATAGTCATTTCAGCCCAAAGCCATAGTCATGTCGCCCCAGAAGAGAATAGTCATTTCAGCCCAAAGCCATAGTCATGTCGCCCCAGAAGAGAATAGTCATTTCAGCCCAAAGCCATAGTCATGTCGCCCCAGAAGAGAATAGTCATTTCAGCCCAAAGCCATAGTCATGTCGCCCCAGAAGAGAATAGTCATTTCAGCCCAAAGCCATAGTCATGTCGCCCCAGAAGAGAATAGTCATTTCAGCCCAAAGCCATAGTCATGTCGTCCCAAGAGAATAGTCATTTCAGCCCAAAGCCATAGTCATGTCGCCCCAGAAGAGAATAGTCATTTCAGCCCAAAGCCATAGTCATGTCGTCCCAGAAGAGAATAGTCATTTCAGCCCAAAGCCATAGTCATGTCGCCCCAGAAGAGAATAGTCATTTCAGCCCAAAGCCATAGTCATGTCGCCCCAGAAGAGAATAGTCATTTCAGCCCAAAGCCATAGTCATGTCGCCCCAGAAGAGAATAGTCATTTCAGCCCAAAGCCATAGTCATCTCGTCCCAAGAGAATAGTCATTTCAGCCCAAAGCCATAGTCATGTCGCCCCAGAAGAGAATAGTCATTTCAGCCCAAAGCCATAGTCATGTCGCCCCAGAAGAGAATAGTCATTTCAGCCCAAAGCCATAGTCATGTCGCCCCAGAAGAGAATAGTCATTTCAGCCCAAAGCCATAGTCATGTCGCCCCAGAAGAGAATAGTCATTTCAGCCCAAAGCCATAGTCATGTCGCCCCAGAAGAGAATAGTCATTTCAGCCCAAAGCCATAGTCATGTCGTCCCAGAAGAGAATAGTCATTTCAGCCCAAAGCCATAGTCATGTCATCCCAGAAGAGAATAGTCATTTCAGCCCAAAGCCATAGTCATGTCGTCCCAGAAGAGAATAGTCATTTCAGCCCAAAGCCATAGTCATGTCGTCCCAGAAGAGAATAGTCATTTCAGCCTAAAGCCATAGTCATGTCGCCCCAGAAGAGAATAGTCATTTCAGCCCAAAGCCATAGTCATGTCGTCCCAGAAGAGAATAGTCATTTCAGCCCAAAGCCATAGTCATGTCGTCCCAGAAGAGAATAGTCATTTCAGCCCAAAGCCATAGTCATGTCGCCCCAGAAGAGAATAGTCATTTCAGCCCAAAGCCATAGTCATGTCGCCCCAGAAGAGAATAGTCATTTCAGCCCAAAGCCATAGTCATGTCGCCCCAGAAGAGAATAGTCATTTCAGCCTAAAGCCATAGTCATGTCGTCCCAGAAGAGAATAGTCATTTCAGCCCAAAGCCATAGTCATGTCGTCCCAGAAGAGAATAGTCATTTCAGCCTAAAGCCATAGTCATGTCGCCCCAGAAGAGAATAGTCATTTCAGCCCAAAGCCATAGTCATGTCGTCCCAGAAGAGAATAGTCATTTCAGCCCAAAGCCATAGTCATGTCCTCCCAGAAGAGAATAGTCATTTCAGCCCAAAGCCATAGTCATGTCGTCCCAAGAGAATAGTCATTTCAGCCCAAAGCCATAGTCATGTCGCCCCAGAAGAGAATAGTCATTTCAGCCCAAAGCCATAGTCATGTCCTCCCAAGAGAATTGTCATTTCAGCCCAAAGCCATAGTCATGTCGCCCCAAGTGAATAGTCATTTCAGCCCAAAGCCATAGTCATGTCGTCCCAAGAGAATAGTCATTTCAGCCCAAAGCCATAGTCATGTCGCCCCAGAAGAGAATAGTCATTTCAGCCCAAAGCCATAGTCGTGTCGTCCCAAGAGAATAGTCATTTCAGCCCAAAGCCATAGTCATGTCATCCCAAGAGAATAGTCATTTCAGCCCAAAGCCATAGTCATGTCCCAAGAGAATAGTCATTTCAGCCCAAAGCCATAGTCATGTCGTCCCAGAAGAGAATAGTCATTTCAGCCCAAAGCCATAGTCATGTCGCCCCAGAAGAGAATAGTCATTTCAGCCCAAAGCCATAGTCATGTCGCCCCAGAAGAGAATAGTCATTTCAGCCCAAAGCCATAGTCATGTCGCCCCAGAAGAGAATAGTCATTTCAGCCCAAAGCCATAGTCATGTCGTCCCAGAAGAGAATAGTCATTTCAGCCCAAAGCCATAGTCATGTCGTCCCAGAAGAGAATAGTCATTTCAGCCCAAAGCCATAGTCATGTCGCCCCAGAAGAGAATAGTCATTTCAGCCCAAAGCCATAGTCATGTCGTCCCAGAAGAGAATAGTCATTTCAGCCTGAAGCCATAGTCATGTCGTCCCAGAAGAGAATAGTCATTTCAGCCTGAAGCCATAGTCATGTCGTCCCAGAAGAGAATAGTCATTTCAGCCCAAAGCCATAGTCATGTCGTCCCAGAAGAGAATAGTCATTTCAGCCCAAAGCCATAGTCATGTCGTCCCAGAAGAGAATAGTCATTTCAGCCCAAAGCCATAGTCATGTCGTCCCAAGAGAATAGTCATTTCAGCCCAAAGCCATAGTCATGTCGTCCCAAGAGAATAGTCATTTCAGCCCAAAGCCATAGTCATGTCGTCCCAAGAGAATAGTCATTTCAGCCCAAAGCCATAGTCATGTCCTCCCAAGAGAATAGTCATTTCAGTCCAAAGCCATAGTCATGTCGTCCCAAGAGAATAGTCATTTCAGCCCAAAGCCATAGTCATGTCGTCCCAAGAGAATAGTCATTTCAGCCCAAAGCCATAGTCATGTCCTCCCAAGAGAATAGTCATTTCAGCCCAAAGCCATAGTCATGTCGCCCCAAGAGAATAGTCATTTCAGCCCAAAGCCATAGTCATGTCGTCCCAGAAGAGAATAGTCATTTCAGCCCAAAGCCATAGTCATGTCGCCCCAGAAGAGAATAGTCATTTCAGCCCAAAGCCATAGTCATGTCGTCCCAAGAGAATAGTCATTTCAGCCCAAAGCCATAGTCATGTCGTCCCAGAAGAGAATAGTCATTTCAGCCCAAAGCCATAGTCATGTCGTCCCAGAAGAGAATAGTCATTTCAGCCCAAAGCCATAGTCATGTCGTCCCAGAAGAGAATAGTCATTTCAGCCTAAAGCCATAGTCATGTCGTCCCAGAAGAGAATAGTCATTTCAGCCTAAAGCCATAGTCATGTCGTCCCAGAAGAGAATAGTCATTTCAGCCCAAAGCCATAGTCATGTCGTCCCAGAAGAGAATAGTCATTTCAGCCCAAAGCCATAGTCATGTCGTCCCAGAAGAGAATAGTCATTTCAGCCCAAAGCCATAGTCATGTCGTCCCAGAAGAGAATAGTCATTTCAGCCCAAAGCCATAGTCATGTCGTCCCAAGAGAATAGTCATTTCAGCCCAAAGCCATAGTCATGTCGTCCCAAGAGAATAGTCATTTCAGCCCAAAGCCATAGTCATGTCATCCCAACAGAATCCTCATTTCAGCCCAAAGCCATAGTCATGTCGTCCCAAGAGAATAGTCATTTCAGCCCAAAGCCATAGTCATGTCATCCCAAGAGAATCCTCATTTCAGCCCAAAGCCATAGTCATGTCATCCCAACAGATCCTCATTTCAGTCCAAAGCCATAGTCATGTCCTCCCAAGAGAATAGTCATTTCAGCCCAAAGCCATAGTCATGTCATCCCCAGAATAGTCATTTCAGTCCAAAGCCATATTCCTCATTTCAGCCCAAAGCCATAGTCATGTCATCCCAAGAGATCCTCATTTCAGCCCAAAGCCATAGTCATGTCGTCCCAACAGATCCTCATTTCAGTCCAAAGCCATAGTCATGTCATCCCAACAGATCCTCATTTCAGTCCAAAGCCTTAGTCATGTCATCCCAACAGATCCTCATTTCAGTCCAAAGCCATAGTCATGTCATCCCAACAGATCCTCATTTCAGCCCAAAGCCATAGTCATGTCCTCCCAAGAGAATAGTCATTTCAGTCCAAAGCCATAGTCATGTCATCCCAACAGATCCTCATTTCAGTCCAAAGCCATAGTCATGTCATCCCAACAGATCCTCATTTCAGTCCAAAGCCATAGTCATGTCCTCCCAAGAGAATAGTCATTTCAGTCCAAAGCCATAGTCATGTCATCCCAACAGATCCTCATTTCAGTCCAAAGCCATAGTCATGTCATCCCAACAGATCCTCATTTCAGTCCAAAGCCATAGTCATGTCCTCCCAAGAGAATAGTCATTTCAGCCCAAAGCCATAGTCATGTCATCCCAACAGATCCTCATTTCAGTCCAAAGCCATAGTCATGTCATCCCAACAGATCCTCATTTCAGTCCAAAGCCATAGTCATGTCATCCCAACAGATCCTCATTTCAGTCCAAAGCCATAGTCATGTCATCCCAACAGAATCCTCATTTCAGCCCAAAGCCATAGTCATGTCCTCCCAAGAGAATAGTCATTTCAGCCCAAAGCCATAGTCATGTAATCCCAACAGATCCTCATTTCAGTCCAAAGCATTAGTCATGTCGTCCCAACAGATCCTCATTTCAGTCCAAAGCATTAGTCATGTCGTCCCAACAGATCCTCATTTCAGTCCAAAGCCATAGTCATGTAATCCCAACAGATCCTCATTTCAGTCCAAAGCCATAGTCATGTCATCCCAACAGATCCTCATTTCAGTCCAAAGCCTTAGTCATGTCATCCCAACAGATCCTCATTTCAGTCCAAAGCCATAGTCATGTCATCCCAACAGATCCTCATTTCAGCCCAAAGCCATAGTCATGTCCTCCCAAGAGAATAGTCATTTCAGCCCAAAGCCATAGTCATGTCATCCCAACAGATCCTCATTTCAGTCCAAAGCCATAGTCATGTCATCCCAACAGATCCTCATTTCAGCCCAAAGCCATAGTCATGTCCTCCCAAGAGAATAGTCATTTCAGTCCAAAGCCATAGTCATGTCATCCCAACAGATCCTCATTTCAGTCCAAAGCCATAGTCATGTCATCCCAACAGATCCTCATTTCAGCCCAAAGCCATAGTCATGTCCTCCCAAGAGAATAGTCATTTCAGCCCAAAGCCATAGTCATGTCATCCCAACAGATCCTCATTTCAGACCAAAGCCATAGTCATGTCATCCCAACAGATCCTCATTTCAGTCCAAAGCCTTAGTCATGTCATCCCAACAGATCCTCATTTCAGTCCAAAGCCATAGTCATGTCATCCCAACATATCCTCATTTCAGCCCAAAGCCATAGTCATGTCCTCCCAAGAGAATAGTCATTTCAGCCCAAAGCCATAGTCATGTCATCCCAACAGATCCTCATTTCAGTCCAAAGCCATAGTCATGTCATCCCAACAGATCCTCATTTCAGCCCAAAGCCATAGTCATGTCCTCCCAAGAGAATCCTCATTTCAGTCCAAAGCCATAGTCATGTCATCCCAACAGATCCTCATTTCAGTCCAAAGCCATAGTCATGTCATCCCAACAGATCCTCATTTCAGTCCAAAGCATTAGTCATGTCGTCCCAACAGATCCTCATTTCAGTCCAAAGCCATAGTCATGTCATCCCAACAGATCCTCATTTCAGCCCAAAGCCATAGTCATGTCCTCCCAAGAGAATAGTCATTTCAGCCCAAAGCCATAGTCATGTCATCCCAACAGATCCTCATTTCAGTCCAAAGCCATAGTCATGTCATCCCAACAGATCCTCATTTCAGTCCAAAGCCTTAGTCATGTCATCCCAACAGATCCTCATTTCAGTCCAAAGCCATAGTCATGTCATCCCAACAGATCCTCATTTCAGCCCAAAGCCATAGTCATGTCCTCCCAAGAGAATAGTCATTTCAGCCCAAAGCCATAGTCATGTCATCCCAGAAGAGAATCCTCATTTCAGCCCAAAGCCATAGTCATGTCATCCCAACAGATCCTCATTTCAGCCCAAAGCCATTAGTCATGTCGTCCCAAGAGAATTGTCATTTCAGCCCAAAGCCATTAGTCATGTCATCCCAAGAGAATTGTCATTTCAGCCCAAAGCCATTAGTCGTGTCGTCCCAAGAGAATAGTCATTTCAGCCCAAAGCCATAGTCATCTCGGCAAGAGAGACAGCGACAGAGACACAGAGATACAGAGACAGATAAGTATATTTGTTTTTGTTGTTGTTGTTGTTTATGCATGTGCGTGTGCATGTATGTATGTATGTATGTATGTATGTATGTATGTGTGTGTGTATGCACACACACACATGCGCTTAGCTGGGCTTGACAGACCCAAACACAGAGACAGAGATATTTTGTGGGAATAGCGGTATGTGAGACTGGTCGGGTCATGGACGTACAACTACAACGTGGGTCTAACGGTATGTGGGAACGATGGTATGCTTCCTTTGAGTGGACGTGGAACGAAGGGTCAGCTGCTATGGCCTTGTTGACAATCTAATGACCAACATCAAGGCTTCTGATTGTACAGATAGTCTGTCATCATGGTACTACAGAGTCGTAGTAAATTGGTGCTATGCGTAGATGAATGAGGCAGAGTTGGCAGTGATGTTTGAGTGAGTGTGTGTGTGTGTGTGTGTGTGTGTGTGTGTGTGTGTGTGTGTGTGTGTGTGTGTGTGTGTGTGTGTGAGAGAGAGAGAGAGAGAGAGAGAGAGAGAGAGAGAGAGTTTGTGTGTGTTTTGCGTGTGTGAGGGGGTGGGTGGGGGGTGGCGAAAGCAAAATACAGTGTGCATGTGTTGCAGAGAGAGAGAGAAAAAGCGAGAGAGAGTGATAGACACAGACATACAGAGGAGAGAGAGAGAGAGAGAGAGAGAGAGAGAGAGAGAGAGAGAGAGAGAGAGAGAGAGAGAGAGAGAGAGAGACATACAGAGAGTGAGAGAGAGAGAGTGAAAGAGAGAGACAGAGACAGAGACAAAGAGAGAGTGATAGACAACGGAGAGAGAGAGAGAGAGAGAGAGAGAGAGAGAGAGAGAGAGAGAGAGAGAGAGAGAGACAGGGAGAGAGAGAGAGAGAGAGAGAGAGAGAGACAGAGAGAGAGAGAGAGAGAGGAGGGGAGAGAGACAGAGAGAGAGAGAGAGAGAGAGAAAGAGAGAGAGAGAGAGAGAGACAGAGAGAGAGAGAAGGGAGAGGATAGAGAGTAGAGATAGAGAGAGAGAGAGAGAGAGAGAGAGGAGAGAGAGAGAGAGAGAGAGGAGAGAGAGAGAGAGAGAGAGAGAGAGAGAGAGAGAGAGTGAGAGAGAGAGAGAGTGAAGGGAGACGAGAGAGAGAGAGAGAGAGAGAGAGAGAGAGAGGAGAGAGAGAGAGAGAGAGAGAGAGAGAGAGAGGGCGGAGAGAGAGAGAGAGAGAGAGGAGAGAGAGAGAGAGAGGAGAGAGAGAGAGAGAGAGAGAGAGAGAGAGGAGAGAGAGAGAGAGAACGAGAGAGACAGAGACACAGAAAAAGCGACAGCGAAACCGTAATGTTCATGGTGATGACTGAACTAGAGCGCAAAACACACTAGATCCAGCAGCCGCGCAGCATTTTCTGCGCAGCGCAGCACGTCTTTGAGCTCCGTCGCACCAGCATTTTCGGCTCCAGCGACATTGACGCACGGCAGCATTTTCGGCGCAGCACAGCACGTCTTTGTGCTCCGTCGCACCAGCATTTTCGGCTCCAGCGACATTGACGCACGGCAGCATTTTCGACGCAGCGTGGCATTCTGTTCGCCCTTCGGCAGAATGTTTTGCTTACAGTTACCTTGAACCTTAACCCACTTACTTTCATCTTCAACGTTGGCCTAGATATCCTAACTACCCATCCGCATGCAAAATGTGAGGGTCATAGATCCCTCCGTTCAAACGTTATCGTGTTTAGCATAGCCAGCCACATATGTAGGAACACACAGACATACATCAATAACGTGAAAAAAACGCTACATCAACCAGCGGCGAGGCAGCATTTTCGTCTCCAGTTGGTTGGTTGGTTGGTTGTCTTACCCTGGCTAAAAGACTCCAGGGATCATCCCAACAGCCAGAGCACTTAAACAATTCAGTACAAATGCACTAGCTAGGGATGAGAACATTACGTGTGTGACCGTTTTTGATTACCCCGCCATGTGGGCAGCCACACTCCGTCTGCGGGGGATTTTAGACCGATGATGTTATGCTGGGAGCTTGTCATGGCTTAAGACAATCCCCGCACAACCATTCAGAGCATAACAACATTTTGATGTAGCCTTGGCGTTCTAGCTTATGTCAACTGGTCTGACACAGCCTCATGCCGAGGCAATTCGTCTCCAGTGACCTTGAACTTTTGCAAAAAAGGAGGGTCCTATAGGTCCGGTCTCTCCGTTCAAACGCTATCGTGTTGACATACACTGACAGATAATGACAAAGTCAACCAGGAACAAACAGACAGCCGTGAATGAAAACATTAACCAGGCTTTCGTTTCGCGGATGGTTGGCTAAAGACCCACCAGGTCACGCATCAAAATCACGGGTTTTTCGCGCGTTTTCCCTCTTGAAGCTGGTAAGAAATCTTGTTTTGACCAGGTTTGACTCCCATGCAAATGTTAAGATCAGCTCCCTCCGCTGTTCCAGGGTGAAGGCTTAGGGTTAGGACCAATCAGCTCCCTCCGATTGACCTTTTCCGTTAAAGCTGATTGGCCAACTTCACCATGGAACAGCGGAGGGAGCTAATCTTAACATTTACCTGAAAACGAAACATCAGTTTAAAGAGCAGCCTCAATTTGAAGTTGGGGACATTTGTATGTGGGTCACAGCTACCCAGAAAAAAAATTAAGGGACTTAATCGTGGTGCGCCAGTGTGTCTTTAACAAGGTCAGAACAGACTTATAATGAGTGAAGCGATAAGAACTGAACAGGCAGAAAAATAAGAACAGACAATGCGGCATTTTAACCCTTTCACCGCCAATGTCACGTTAAGGCATCCAATCCAGACCTGGTATCCAAAGACCCTAATTTCTTGATTTGGGGAGGTAAGGTTAGGCCTAATGTTATATATGTCACCGATGAATTCGTAATATTGCAGAACCTATTTTTGTCTCTACCCAGTTAAGTTTAATGGTATTTCTTGGCTGAAGAATGGCTGGCGGCATAAGGGTTGAAAGAAGAAAGGTAGTCAGAGGAAACGCTAAGATGATGAATTAACTCTCACATTCACATTGGTATTTAACCGGGAGGGGGAAAAGGAAACAGAAACGCTCAAGTCTAACAACAAGAACAACAACAACAACAATAGCAACAACAAAAGAGACAAATGTGCAACAACTGTGTGATAACATCAACAGCTCCATCATGTGCCCCATCAAAGGAAAGTTTGCTTTGTAAACAACCGCCCACACGAACAGCCGACACACTCAACAATATGCCAACAGGTGCCATGTTAATTCAAATCCACCTTCCCCTACTTCTCTCCCAGTTACCGCCCCCCCCCCCCCCCCTCTCTTTCTCTCTTTTAATTATTCCTCCCAATTTGAAATTATTTATATTCCCTTCCAAAACGCACGCGCGCACACACACACACACAACACGCAGAGAGAGAGAGAGAGAGAGAGAGAGAGAGAGAGAGAGAGAGAGAGAGAGAGAGAGAGAGAGAGAGAGAGAGAGAGAGAGAGAGAGAGAGAGAGAGAGAGAGAGAGAGAGACAGACAGACAGACAGACAGACAGACAGAGACACAGAGAGAGAGAGAGAGAGAGAGACAGAGAGAGACGCACGCACGCGCGCGCACGCACACGCATACACACACACATACATTGTGACATAAATACATACATACATACATGTACACGCAAGCGCGCATTTTCGTGTAAACTGAGTGCTTATTGATTGGAATAGATTAATTACTGTAGTGTTGCGAACAAAAGTAGCCTTTCATCTAGAGGTGAACAGAAACTAGGTCTGTAGCCAAGACATTTTCTTCCTTGAAAAACAACAACAAGCGTATCTCCGAGCGGCAGATAAGTTCCCGAGCGGCTGAACTTGGGCACATAACAGCAGCGTGACGCATCTGCGCTCCAATGACAAGAAACTGAACAATTGCAAGAACACTTAATAAATAATAAATGTCTAAAAAATGTGTGGTTGCAAATTAATGACCGGTTACATAATTATGGTCCTATCGGCAGACTATAACCGTTGTGACCTTGAGCTTGACCTTTCTTGTACTAAATATTCAGAATTACCATAACCCAAAGCATCTGCATACCACGTCTGAACATTGTATGTCTAATTATGTGAAAGATATGACCACAAGAATAAATTTATGTTTTCAAGGTCAAACTTCAAGGTCAAGGTCAGCATGGTTATATTGTTTTTGTATGGGACCTTTTGTGCACCGTGACGCACCAACACAGTAAATATTTGTAAGCGATTCCATGCAACAGTTCTTGAGATACAGCCTTGGGGTTCGAACCCCGTGATTCACACGCACGCGCGCATGAGCCCACATACAAATTCATGATTACAGTGTTATAGTCCTTTCATCAGAAAACGTGCCAAACGTGCATTGAAATGATTATGTGCAAAACTTCGCGAGATATTAGCGATTAAATGCTTTGGGGTTTTAACCCCTTAATCAGCATGACCTTGACCTTGAATTAAAACTAAAGCAATCAGTCCATGGCTAATATCCTCTACAAACTTGTACACTAAAGATGATTGAAATAGACTGAACGGTTTTCAAGAAAATGCGGCCGGCCGGACGGAGGGACGGACGCACGCACGGACGGACGCACGGACGGATGGAACAAAACAATGCTTCCAGAAGCTTCGCTCGGGAACTAAACAGAACAAAAACAAGGTCATACGCCAAGGTCAAGATCAGGACGGTGAACACTTTTGCGCGGATGCCTTCCTCTCATGGGGCCGCACCACCACACAAAATGTGAAGCGATTCGGTCAAGCGGTTTGGGAGATATCCTTGGGACAGACAGAAGGGGAAAAAAACCCGAACCCCCCCCCCCCCCCCCCCCCCCCCCCCCCGAAAAACAAAGTTACAAACACGAACGAAAACATACTCCTTTGCGATCGTAGATCAGCAAAGGAGAAAAAGAATTCAAGGTATAGATTGTAAGTGATTAGCACACAAGCGATTATCCAATCCCTACTCTACGCACGCACCACTGGTCATCGCTGTAGTCCACGAATTCAGGATATCTAATGAACCTTTTGGGGGTTCAGAACACAAGTATAATCGAATTTCGAAGCCCCACCCTAACCACACAAAGCCACACCCTTGATCATGCACCCGCTACCCCTCATTATACGAGTAATGTACCTCTTTGTTTTATTTGATGTTATCCGAGTCTGTAGTCGCCCTTTATTTTCTCTCTCTCTCTCTCTCCATATGATTCCTCTCTCTCTCTGTCTCTCTCTGTCTGTCTCTGCTGTATGTCTGTCTCTCTCTCTCTCTCTCTCTCTCTCTCTCTCTCTCTCTCTCTCTCTCTCTCTCTCTCTCTCTCCTCTCCCCCCCCTCTCTCTCTCCTCTCTCTCTCTCTCTCTCTCTCTCTCTCTCTCTCTCTCTCTCTCTCTCTCTCTCCCTCTCTCTTTTATCCAAGGACAGGATTGTAAGAAAAGGCAGTTTTTCAGTGTTCAGTGTTCAGTGTCCCCTCTCTCTCTCTCCCCCCCCCCCTCCCTCCCCCCCCACACCCTGCGACACTCGCCAAGTTATTGCATGGCCACCCGATATGGGCAGATCCCAACTTGGTATGGGTGGGCCACTGTCAGAGCAGTGGCTACGGGTGGCTGAGTTCGGGTAGGGCCCTGAGGGAAACCTACCCGGGTAGATGGATACTGACACCCCTCACTGCAATCACCCGGGATAACCCTCCCTGCCACCCTTTGGAGCTTAGGAATGCGAAAAGGTCGGGAGCTGGATTAGAGCCAAGAACCTTTGCTTTTATACGAAGAACACTGCGGATGAATATTTCTGATGACTTTGTCTTTTAGTACTGCCGCGATAGTCA
>CM065701.1:39481845-39484345 GCA_017654935.2 Phymorhynchus buccinoides
AGAGAGAGAGAGAGAGAGAGAGAGAGAGAGAGAGAGAGAGAGAGATTTGTTCCAGTTGCAAAGGCAACCCCCCTTTTTTCCCCCTTACAGAACTGAGAGAAGGTGGGGGAAAAAAAATGAAAAAAATATCAGTATCCCAGATGAGACCACACAACCGAAATATTATTGCATCCCCTTGGGGGTAAGAACTGAGACGGGGGGCAATTAAGGCACAGAGTCACCGGGGAAGAGTCTATGGAAGCATGCGCAAGTCATCATCGCGGAGTCCTCTTCACCTGTTTCGAATGCGTTTAAAGGAAAAAGCCCTTGTAATTAGGCACAAGGGAAACAGAAGGAAAGAAAGGAAGAATGAAAGAAAGAAAGAAAGAAAGAAAGAAAGAAAGAAAGAAAGGAAAAAGACTAAGGAATGAGACTTACTGGGGCGGAAACGAAACTTACTCTTATTTATTTTAGTACTTGAAACTTGAAAACTTGAAAACTTTATCACTTTATTTTTCAAGGATAAAGATTTTAGGCAACGCCTAGTCTTCCAGTCTGTCCTTGGTACATATACGAACATAGAATACAAACACGGCAAGGCATGATATTACACATACAGATTTGAACATAAAGGTAGCACCTTAGTACGTTTGAGAGAGAGAGAGAGAGAGAGAGAGAGAGAGAGAGAGAGAGAGAGAGAGAGAGAGAGAGAGACAGAGAGAGAGAGAGAGACAGAGAGAGACAGAGAGAGAGAGAGAGAGAGTCAGTCTAATTGTGCATGTACATGCGCTAAGAAAACCCTATTATCACTGAAGAAAAGTGTGTAAGACACTTTGAAAATTCCCTGCAAACTAGAACATGGGCGTTGGTGTTCTGTGTTTTCTTGAATAAAAGTAAAAGTAAAGAGAAGACAAGAAGTCAGAGCCATATAAACTGTACTCCCAGTGACAGTGAAAGTCAAGGGAAATAATGTCCGACTCTTGGGTTCTTGTGGGGTTTTGTGTTTTTAACAAAAATCATGTATCGGCATGGCAATACCCAGTAGTTCATTATTTCATAAAAGATATTCCCTCCCCAGATGACGTTTTTGGACCCAAACCAATTTTGGTTGAAATCCATCCATTATTTGTTATTTAAAATAATCAGTGCCTTTGTAATATTCGAATTTGATTCGCAGGGATCACGTTGATATGGCTTGTCGTTTGGTCCGTCTGACACCAGCGGGTAGCATCTAAGGAACCATTCTGCCAAGTTTCGCTAAGATTGGTTTAGTAGTTTATGCGCTGTGAAGTGGAAGAATCTCTCTCTCTCTCTCTCTCTCTCTCTCTCTCTCTCTCTCTCTCTCTCTCTCTCTCTCTCTCTCTCTCTCTCTCTCTCTCTCTCTCTCTCTCCTCTCTCTCTCTCTCTCTCTCTCTCTCTCTCTCTCTCTCTCTCTCTCTCTCTCTCTCACACACACACACACACACAACACACACACACACACACACACACACACACACACACACACACACACACACACACACACACACACAACACACACACACACACACACACACACACACACACACACACACACACCACACACACACACACACACACACACACACACACACACAAACACACACACACACACACACACACACACACACACACACACACACACACACACACACACACACACACACACACACACACACACACACACACACACACACACACACAGCCCTCGTTCCCCATTCCAATGTACTCCTGTTCTTACATAAAACTGGGAATACAAAACAAAATGAGACTGAAAGCAAACAGACAATACCAAACACAAACTCAAAGTTTGCACAGAAACAGGCGTTTTAATACTCCCTAAACTGCAAACACACTCCTCAAATTATATAGTTAAAAGCTTAAATGGCTGTCGGCACACACACACACACACACACACACACACACACACACACACACACACACACACACACACACACACACACACACACACACACACACACACACACCACACACACACACACAACACACACACACACACACACACACACACACACACACACACACACACAAGTTACATGTCTTCACACTTAACACAAGTAAAACGTAAAGGGCCGTCTACACTGTATACGATTCGATTCACTACGTACCCGATTTTGACATTTGTGAGACATGATTGACGTGAAATTATACTGCCTAAGCAAATCTGACGAAATCCTACTAGTTATGTTCATTATATTTGTAGTCTCCCGTACAGGAATCCAATAAAATAGTTTATTTTTTGCATCGGACATTTTGTTTGATTCCTGTACTGTCGTCTACGTTGAGTATAGTGAACGAGCATGGTTGAGTTATTTTTGTAGACGGAAGTATTTCACGTGAATCCTGACTCACAGACATCGTCACAATCGCATCGTATTGGTGTGAAATCGTATCAATGATTCTCTAAGGCACAAATTCTCTAAGGCAATTTTTGATCGTATGCAGTGTGGCCTAAACCTTAACACTTAACAGAGTTATAAAT
>CM065701.1:39491845-39496845 GCA_017654935.2 Phymorhynchus buccinoides
GAGAGAGAGAGAGAGAGAGAGAGAGAGAGAGAGAGAGAGAGAGAGAGAGAGAGAGAGAGAGAGAGAGAGAAGCTAATGAGATAGATGCAGTAAGAAAGGGGGCTGGGGTGGGGGTGATAAGAGAGAGAGAGAGAGAGAGAGAGAGAGAGAGAGAGAGAGAGAGAGAGAGAGAGAGAGAGAGAGAGAGAGAGAGACACAGATATGCAGACTGACAGATATGCAGACAAACAAAGAAAGAGAGAGAGAGAGAGAGAGAGAGAGAGAGAGAGAGAGAGAGAGAGAGAGAGAGAGAGAGAGAGAGAGAGAGAGAGAGAGAGAGAGAGAGAGAGAGAGAGAGAGAGAGAGCAGGAAAATAATAGGAGATAAGAATCAATGGCTTTCTGATGAAAAGGTAGCTGTTAGAAAACCTGACAACACGGAAGCACTTCATCGTAAAATTAGAAACAAAAACAGGAAAGCTAAACGAACACCTTAACACTATGCATACAAAGGCAAGTGTCCCATGACTGTCACGGCCTCATAACATCCTATTCGCAGGCATGCTTCCAATCAGCTAAACGCTGTTCTATCATTGATATCCCAATGCATACCAAACCACAGCAATGACTGTTTAGTTAATGTGCTTTATTGTTGCACGCTGCATTGCTCGTTATCCTTTAGTTGATCTATATTGTTGTTTTTATTTGTATGAAAAAAATATATCAAACCTTTCTACACACTTGACGAAAACGGCTGTGTTGAAAAATTCTTGAAAAAAACAAGTTGCTTAATGGAAGGCAAAACGCAGTTTATCGAAGAAGTAAACGAGTGTTTGTTTGTTTATTCTGAAGAACGCATTATTAACGTCTATCACTTATAGCTACATAACTTATAGCTACATAAACTGTTTCATCATATTCGATAAGACTTTCGGCGTTTGTATTTGTATTTGTAAACGATTGTTTTCAAAGAAAATGTGAGCAAAATGATGGGTTTAATGTTTTTTGGTTTAACCCTTTCATCGCCACTGTCGCATTTTATGCACCACAATGGTTTAACACCCATGTCACTAAAAGGCATCAAATCAGGACCTGTTATCAAAAGACTCTATTTTCTTAATTTTGGGGAGGTAAGGCTAATGTTATATATGTCACAGAGAAATTCGCAATATTGCAGATATTTTGTATGTTCTCTACCCAGTTAAGTTTAATGGTATTTTTGGGGCTGAATAATGGCTGGCGGCGAAAGGGTTAAACACTGTTATTAGGTCCAGGGTACATGAACGGACACACATAGCACATTGTATCGGCAACAACAAGCTGGAAGCTTATATTGTGCTCTCTGTACGTACTGTTGACATCTTTTAACATTCTCCCTCATAAGTAAGCAAACTAAAACGCAAACAATTCAGGACGAGCCTTGGATTCTTTTGATAAGTGAAAAGTAGCTGCGCTCTGCCAGAAGACCCCTGATAGCCTGCTATACTACATAAGATTCGCTGTCAGTGCGATGCGATTGTGACGATGCGAGTCATGATTCACGTGAATTACTTCCGTCTCAAAGTAATTCTACTACTTTCGCTCTCTATGTTGGCTACTGCAAAGAACACCTTTTGCAAGAGTGAATGCCCTTGGTGGGTGGGGGAAGATGGTTGAGCACTGACCAAACAAGGGGATAACTCTCGCCAATAACCCTATTTGAGGCCACTAAATGGCTGCCTTTCGCAAGAGTGAATGCCCTTTTCAGCACTGACCAACAAGGGCTTCACTCTCACTGTCAAGGGCGTGAATAACCCTAGTTGCAGAGGCCAATGCTCGAGTGGACCCAAGACACGAATGTCACTCACATCATCGTCACAATCGCATCGCATTGACAGCGAATCGTATGCAGTGTAGCAGACCCTTTAGGGAGAGATACGGAAGGGGGGTAATCTCTGCCAGGATCTATCGACAAGGGAGACAAGCCATGTCTGGTGGGAATCGTGACGGCCAGGGGGCGCAGCGGGATGTTGTGAGGCGATTAACGGGCTGACAGAGGGGCGATAAGGCCTCTTCACACAGTCGTTTCCAGTCCAATGAGAGAGAGAGAAGCTGTCAACTTCTTGTGTGTCTTGATCATCATCATCATCATCATCATCATCATCATCATCATCATCATCATCATCATCATCATCATCATTATTGTTCAGCATCGTCATCGCAGTTGTTGTCAGCAGCAGCAGCAGCAACGCAGCAGTTGCATCATCGGCATTGCCACCATCTTTATCTTCCACTTCTTCTTCCTTCTTCTCCTTTTCTCCTAACCCTTTTCTTCTTCTTCTTCTTCTTCTTCTTCTTCTTCTTCTTCTTCTTCTTTTCTTCTTTTTCTTTTTCTTTTTCTTTTTCTTTTTCTTTTTTTCTTTTTCTTTCTTCTTTCTTTTTCTTTTTCTTCTTTCTTTCTTTCTTTCTTCTTTCTTCTTTCTTCTTCTTCTTCTTCTTCTTCTTCTTCTTCTTCTTCTTCTTCTTCTTCTTCTTCTTCTCCTCTTTGTCCTTCCGCTCGTGTTTATCATTGCTGTCATGTTTCTGTATGCATCATCATCACCATCATCATCATCGTCGTCGTCATCACCACCGTTAACATCGTCGTCGTCACCATCATCATCATCATCATCATCATCATCATCATCATCATCATCATCATCATCATCATCATCATCATCGTCGTCGTCGTCATCACCACCGTTAACATCGTCGTCGTCATCATCATCATCATCATCATCATCATCATCGTCGTCGTCGTCATCACCACCGTTAACATAGTCGTCGTCATCGTCGTCATCATCATCATCTATTCACCCATGGCCATTCATCCATCCACCTATTCCTAGCCTACCAACCAACTTTCCCAGCCTTGCAACGATTTGCCTGCAAACATCATATCCATCAGTCCATCAATCCATCCACTCAACTACTCATCCATCCATCCATCATCCATCCATCCATCAGTCCATCAATCCATCCACTCAACTACTCATCCATCCATCCATCCATCATCCATCCATCCATCAGTCCATCAATCCATCCACTCAACTACTCATCCATCCATCCATCATCCATCCATCCATCAGTCCATCAATCCATCCACTCAACTACATCATCCATCCATCCATCATCCATCCATCCATCAGTCCATCAATCCATCCACTCAACTACTCATCCATCCATCCATCATCCATCCATCCATCAGTCCATCAATCCATCCACTCAACTACTCATCCATCCATCCATCATCCATCCATCCATCAGTCCATCAATCCATCCACTCAACTACTCATCCATCCATCCATCATCCATCCATCCATCAGTCCATCAATCCATCCACTCAACTACTCATCCATCCATCCATCATCCATCCATCCATCAGTCCATCAATCCATCCACTCAACTACTCATCCATCCATCCATCCATCCATGAATCCATCCACTCAACTACTCATCCATCCATCCATCATCCATCCATCCATCAGTCCATCAATCCATCCACTCAACTACTCATCCATCCATCCATCAGTCCATCAATCCATCCACTCAACTACTCATCCATCCATCCATCATCCATCCATCCATCAGTCCATCAATCCATCCACTCAACTACTCATCCATCCATCCATCCATCCATGAATCCATCCACTCAACTACTCATCCATCCATTCATCCATCCATCCATCCATCCATCCATCCATCCATCCATCCATCCATCCATCCACTCAACTACTCATCCACTCAACTACTCATCCACCCATCCATCCATCAATCCATCCACTCAACTATTCATCCATCCATCCATCCACCCATCCATCCATCCATCCATGAATCCATCCACTCAACTACTCATCCATCCACCCATCCATCCACCCATAGATCATGTGTGTGGGTGAATCTTAATCTCAAGCTCAACTCACCTACTCACCCACCAACCCATCCACATATTATGAGGGTCTCTCACTATATGTCGCAATGTGAAGATTCTGGCGATGGCATTGACATCACGAAATAGAGCATCATCATAATACTTATGTCGCAAAGTGTCATACATTTTTCACTGTTCCATAGCCGTTGAACAAAGCATAAATTCCGCCAAGGTTAATCCCATTCTTTGAAAATCTCTTTAATCTAGAAAATCTAGACAGTTGAAAGACGTTCGAGCGCTGAGCTGAGGAGCGCTATTTGTTGCTATACCCCGGTCGACCCGGGCTTGCGCCGTTTACTTTGAAAGAATATTCCAGTGCGTGTTGTTCTAGTTAGGGATTCCTCTATAAAATAAAATAAAAAGCTGGGCTAGTACCCGGAAGGAGGCTGCACACTGACAGTTCTGCACATTGCGAAATCAATTATAATAATGAGAAGCCTGCGTACGTACCCATCCACACATCCACCCAACCCAATCCGACCCACTCACCCATCTAACCCAATCCAACCCAACCCACTCACACATCCAACCCAATCCAACCCACCCACCCATCCCAATCCAACCTCAACCCACCCATCCAACCCAACTCACTCATCCATCCCAACCCAACCCAACCCACCCATCCAACCCACCCACCCACCAATCCAACCCACTCACCCCATCCAACCCAACCCAACCCACTCACTCATCCAACCCAACACACCCATCCAACCCAATCCAACCCACCCATTCAACCCAACCCAATCCAACCCACCCATCCATCCATCCACCACCACAATCACCCCCCCCCCCCCAAAAAAAAAAAAAACCCACCCAAAAACACGAGAGATATCCTTGGGACAGACAAAAAAAAAAAAAAAAAAAACAAAAAAAAAAAAGCGAGAAACATACACGAACGAACGAAAACATACTCCTATTTGCTATCGTAGATCAGCAAAAGGACCACAAAAAAACCCCACTCACCCGAGCTGCCACCCCGAGGTCGACCTGCAGCCATTCAGAGGGGGACTTGTACTTGGCGCACCAGCCGTACTTGTTGGGCAGGTAGACCCGGGCGTACTTCTCGTGGCACC
>CM065701.1:39509345-39514345 GCA_017654935.2 Phymorhynchus buccinoides
AAACAACAATAACAACAAGACGAAGAACTAAAGAAAGATAAAAAATAAGGAGAAGAACAAAAAGAACCAAGAAGAAGAAAAAGAAGAAGAACAAGGGCATCGCCGAGCGGCAGCAACGCATTGTAAGTGCATCGCCGAGAAGCCCAAAATTTGAAGCGATTCTGTTCACTAGTTCACGAGATACAGCTGAACTTTTATACAAACTTCCTTGCACCATGGTACACCACCACACACAATTTGAAGCGATTCTGTTCACTAGTTCACGAAATAAAGCTGGGGGGAAATTACATAGCCCGAAGAAGGAAATCCGGTTTTCAAGGTCAATCTTCAAGGTCAAGGTCAGCACGGTGTTGATTAACGAAAGGAAGCTTCCTTGTCAAGCTGTCGACCCCTCTGCCAATTTTAATCAAAACCCAAACAGTAGTTTTTAAGATAATCGATACACAGACAGACACACACACAGACAGACAGACACACACAGACACACATACACACAAACTGATCGCAATACCTCGGCCTCTGGCCGGGTAAACAAGAAGAAGAAGAAGAAGAAGAAGAAGAAGAAGAAGAAGAAGAAGAAGAAGAAGAAGAAGAAGAAGAAGAAGAAGAAGAATAACACGAACAAGAACACTAAGAGCAAGAACAAGCACGCTGGAGCACGAGTAAGAAGAAGAAGAAGAACAAGAACAAGAAGAAGAACAACATGAAGAAAAAGAAGAAGAAGAAGGAGGAGGAGGAGGAGGCGAGGACACAAGGATTATAATATGAAGAGACCAAAAGAGGGGGTGGTGGGTGGGTGGTGGTGGCGGTGGGTAAGGGATGCCCGACGTGATGTCCTTGGCTGCTTATGAATAGCCTTGATGAAAAGGGAGGAATCCTGAAGGAGGATAACATTCTCCTGTGACACTCCTATGGTCTATGGTTTTGTCTTGTATGTCGTCCATTTTTGTGTGTTCCTCTAGCTGGTGGTGACCTTGTGGTTGTATACAATGTGACTGTCTCTCTGACTCTGTGTGTCTGTCTCTCTCTCTCTCTCTCTCTGTCTCTGTCTCTCTCGTCTCTCTCTCTCTCATCTCTCTCTCTCTCTCTCTCTCATTCTCTCTCTCATCTCTCTCTCTCTCTCGGTCTCTCTCTCTCTCTATCTGTCTCTAAAGGGGCCATGGCCTTTCGGAATAAATCGTCTGCGTCTCTGTGTCTCTCTCTGTCTCTCTCTCTCTCTCTCTCTCTCTCTCTCTCTCTCTCTCTCTCTCTCTCTCTCTCTCTCTCTCTCTCTCTCTCTCTCTCTCTCTCTCTCTCATATCTCTCTCTCTGTCTGTCTCTCTCTCTCTCTCTCTCTGTCTCTCTCTGTGTCATCTCTCTCTCTCTGTCTGTCTCTCTCTCCTCTCTCTCTCTCTCTCTCTCTCTCTCTCTCTCTCTCTCTCTCTCTCTCTCTCTCTCTCTCTCATCTGTCTCTTCTCCTCTCTCCTCTCTCTCTCCTCTCCTCTCTCTCACGTCTCTCTCTCTCAGCACTCTCTCATAATGTGTTCAGAATACCCTCTAGACACTCTCTCTCTCTAATACTACGATCGTCTCTCTCTCTAAACTGTATGTTTGCGAGCGCGTGTCTGTTGGCCAAGATACACGTGTGTAACAACAACAGAGATGCATATTGTGTTACAGAATACCAAATAGACACAGAGCTGATAATACTACGATGTGGATAACCTAAACATTTATGTTTTTTCGAAGCAAATATCAACAACAACAGAATGAAAGAAATGAAAACAATACAAAATGTTTGTGCTTTTATATGTCATGGAGGGAATGTCATTTTCTGAGTATTATAATGTGTATATTGGACCAGACCATCGTCCTTGAAACATTGTAGAGCATAGACAAAAGTCAAGTTGTAATCTCTTATTTGAAGTCAACCCAGACAGATAAAGGGCCAGCCACACGTCCACTAAAATCGCACGACTGTACGATACGATTCGATCACGTGATCTCGATGCGCCAATCACATTTTTGTTCTTGGAGATCACGTGATCGAATCTGGCCCTTAAGAGTTTGAGGAATAGTCGGCTTTGAAACGTCTGGTAAGATCTCTAGAAGGCTATTAGGGGCGACTCTCATAACGCTGACACTAACAACATCAATTTGTATTTGACCAAGATCTGATTAACGTGGGTTTTTTTAATTTCAGAAGATAATCCTCTTAGATCAAACAATCACTTTTAATCTTTAAAACAATCTTCTGTTTTTAACACAGTTGAAAACAAATGGCTTCCTCTGACCATGAATTCCGTGTTAGATCACTTCCCCGTTGTTGTTGTTGTTGTTGTTGTTGTTGTTGTTGTTGTTGTTGTTGTTGTTGTTGTTGTTGTTGTTGTTGTTGCTGTTGTTATCGTTGTTAGTCCGTCACCAAGACGGACTATTGCGATGGGCTGGTTTGCATTTTTTTTTCTTTTTTTTTTGTTCTGTCTGTCCCAAAGATATCTCCCGAACCGCTTGACCGAATCGCGTCAAATTTTGTGTGAAGGTGTGCCTCCTTAATAGGAAGAGATCGGCGTAAACCATTTTGCCGTCGTGACCTTGACCTTGACGTACGACCTTGAAAACCTAAAATCTATTTTTAGCCATATCTCGGGCACCGATCGAACATAGGATGTTGAAACTTGGTATGAAGGTGGTTTGGCTTATGCCCGTTCTGATGATGGCATACCGATCAAGGTCAAGGTCAAGGTCAAAAAGATCGCTGGAGCCTGAAAATCGGAGGGTCATTTTTTTTTTTTCTCCTTCTGTCTGTCTGTCTTTCGAACGGGTTGACAGAATCACGTCAAATTTTGTGTGCTGGTGTGTCACCATGAGAGGAAGGCATCCGCGCAAAACCATATTGCCGTCGTGACCTTGACCTTGGCGTACGACCTTGAAAACCGAAAATCTTTCAGGGGCCATAACTCCCACACCGTTAGTGTTAGAGTCTTCAAATTTGGCATGAAGGTACTTTGGCTTATGCCCGTTCTGATGGTGGCATACCGATCAAGATCAAGGTCACGGACCGGGCGATCAGTAGGCCTTGAATGTGGTAGGGGTCTACACATTGGGTTTTAAGCCATATTTTCCACATTGGTACTTGACAGAAGCGCTTCAGATTATGTGTGGTACTGTATACCCTAGAGAAGAAAACATCCGAGCATAAATTATCACCATGCTGACCTTGACCTTGAAGTGTGACCTTGAAAACCGAAATTTCCTTCTTTGCGCTATATGTTTCTTCTTCAAGCTGTATCTCGTGAACTAGAAGACAGAATCCCTTCCAATTTTGTGTCAGGATGTGACACTCTACGGGGTGTCGCAAGTGCGTGGCATTGCTGGTGACGGACATGTCTGCCGCCCGGCGACGCCCTTGTTGTTGTTGTTGTTGTTGCTGTCTTTCCCTAGCTTAAAGACTCCAGGGATCATCCCAACAGCCGAAGCACTTGAACACTACGGCACAAATGCACCAGCTATGGATGAGAACATTACGTGTGTAGTGACCGTTTAAAAAAAAAAATTAATACCTCTCCACGTGGGCAGCCACACTCCGACTTCGGAGGATTCCCCTGATTATGAATTAACCTTCTAGTGTATCTCTCTAGTCCTCTCTAAGATTCAGATTCGATCGGAGAGATCAATTCAGCTCGGATATAGACTATAAGATTTTTGTTCAGTAAAAAGGGGGGCTTTAATTTAAAGCAACATAAGTCCATGAATCAAAATACGTTCACGTGGCATTAGTTCCCTAATGACCTAGGGCGCGTGTGATCATGAATGCGTCTTAGTCAACACGGGTAGTAGTGATGTAAATTAGACTAATACTCTCAAAACTATTGGCTGCTTAGCCTGACTTACATTGTACTACCCGTGTTGACTGTCTACGACGCACTCGTGACTACACGCCCCGCATACAAAGGGAGGCAGAACACCCACGATCCTCTGGTACTAGCATCTGGATCTCTAGAGCAGCTACCGTAAAAAACACGAGTACGATCCTCTGGTAACTAAAGGGGCACTACCGTAACCACGCGTACGTCTGACCCTGACGGATGCGTTTTTGTAAGAAACACGTCGAGATCACCAGGAAAACACCATTTACAGAGATTGCAACACTCACTTTGCTCTGGTTTCTTAGAAATGAAACCGTCAAATCGGCGATTCCGCATTGGCGGAGGTGCTGGAAGTCAAATTATTTCAAAGAGAAGGCGTGTGTTCCGTCTCTTTGCTAATGGCCGCCAAATCGTTTGCACGAAAGCTTCGCAATTCAAGCCTTTTTTTATTTTTTATTTTAAATTTTATAGTTTGTCTAAAGGAGTTTCACTAAAAACAAAGGAAATAGCTCCAATTTTTCAACCATAATGAGTGACCTCCAACCCACCCCATCCAAAATGGCTACTCTTTCCGGCATTTCCGACAAGGAGGAATCGCCGTTTTGACGGTTTAATTTCTAGAAAACCAGAGCAAAGTGAGTGTTCCGATCCTTAAAAAGGGTGTCTTTCTGGTGATCTCGACGTGTTTCTTGCAAAAACTCATCCGTCAGGGTCCACCTTTAAGCAATTAATACGGCTAGTAGTAACATGTAAATGAGAAGAAACTCACTACGATTGGTTGTTTATGCTAATTTACATATTACTACCCGCGTTAACTGCTTAAGAAGCACTGGTGAATACCGTATCAGGTGCTCTCAAAAGCTAGCTACCCCCCCTCCCCCTCCCCTGCCAACGCAGCGTGCAGGATGGATTGGAAACAAAATGGGGGAAGGATTAGGTCAGCTATGCCTTTCACTCTGACTCTGGAATGATAAGCTCCCGCGTGTCTGGAGCCAGCACTTAGGGATTTAGAGGCAGATTAAGCACTTTCTTTTTAAAATTTCTTTCATTTGTTTTCTTTCGTTCTTCGAGAGGAAAAGTGTATATTAAGGCTTCAGGTATTCCTAAGCACGTAGCTCCTGATCCCATGCGTACCAACTCACTTCAAAATATCGA
>CM065701.1:39519345-39521845 GCA_017654935.2 Phymorhynchus buccinoides
TGGAAATTACCAACAACTACAACAACTACCAAACGGTTTGTGCATTCCATACTTAGCGCATGTGGCATTTTGTGCACATTTTGAACCTGTGGTGACTTAAATTAACTCGTCGCATCTGTTTTCTCTCCGACTGCCACTAAGCTTCTCGTCCCGAGATAGACACGTAATTCTCAGTCTTGTAGCGCTGCATAGCTAATCATTAACATGCGCGCGCCGAAAAGAATGTGCGTGGTGTTTTAGGAGCCAGGAAGATCAACGTAATTGATTGTACGCCCTTAACGAGAAGAACAAGAATAGAACCTCCAAATCCAGTTCAGTCAAATCTCCTTGGCTCGGTACAGATCTTAATCAAAGGTCCTAAACCCTACCCTCCCCCACCCTCCTCTCAGTCACGCTAATTCCATTCTCTCCCTCCGTCTAATCCCATCCATTCTCTCCCCCCCCCCCCCTCCGTTTTTTCATCCTCCCCCCACCCCACCCCCATCCCCGCCCCACCCCTGGGTAGCATCCAGCACCACCGTCAGCTGCCCCCCCCCCTCCCCCCCTCCATCTGTCCACCCTGCCTGTAATCTGAAGGCTGAGAAAAGAAAAGGTGGGTGTTTGGGTCGGTACCCTGTCCTTGTACCAACCCTGGACCTAATCCTGTGCGCATACTACTCGGCCTGCAAGGATGAACGAAAAGTCTTGCCTCACGATCTACCCCCCACACCCATCATAGACACCCTGCCCCAGAGTTCCACCGGCTACCACCACCCCCTCTATATAATATAGGGGTTTTTGCTACCCCCAGCCCTTTACCTCCACCCTCCCTCGTTCTATACAGAGGGTTTTTGCTACCACTGCAGCCCTTTACCTCCTACACCTCTCCTCGTTCTATCTGTAGAGGGTTGTTGCCCCCCCCCCCCTCCTCCTGTTTTTCACTACCACTCACATCCCTTTACCTCCACACCTCTCCTCTTTCTAGAGGGTTGTTGCTACCACTCACAGGTGGGTTTTTTTGCTACCACTCACAGTCTTTACCGGTACCTCTCCTGCTCCACTCACAGCCCTTTACCTCCACACCTCTCCTCTTTCTATGTAGAGGGTTGTTTCCACACCTACCACTGGGTCATTTACCTAATCCTACACCTCCTCCTCTCCTTGTACTGGAGAAACTCAATGTCAACCCTGGACCTCTCCTCCTAATCCTGTTGCTACCATACAGTCATTTACCTCCACATTCTCCTCTTTTTATATGGAGGGTTTTTACTACCACTCACATCCCCCTTTCCTCAAGGAGGGTTTTTTGCTGAACGAAAAGTCTTGGAGGGTTTTTGCTACCTCACAGCCCTTTACCTCCACACCTCTCCTCTATACAGAGGGTTTTTGCTACCACTCACAGCCCTTTACCTCCACACCTCTCCTCTTTCCCTCACAGTCATTTACCTCCACCCTCTTTTTATATGGAGGGTTTTTACTACCACTCTTTACCTCCACACCCTCCTGAGGGTTGTTGCTACCCTCACAGTCATTTACCTCCACACCTCTCCTCTGGAGGGTTTTTACTACCACCAAAACCCCTCTCCTATCTATATAGAGGGTTTTTGCTACCACTCACAGCCCTTTACCTCCACACCTCTCCTCGTTCTATACAGAGGGTTTTTGCTACCACTCACAGCCCTTTCTATATAGAGGGTTGTTGCTGCCTCCACCACCTCTCCTCTATCTTCTCTCTGGTCCTTCCAGTTGACGTGCTTTTCCCTACTTCTCTCTTCTTCCCTCCTTCCAGTTGACGTGCTTTTCCCTACTTCTCTCTTTCTTCCCTCCTTCCAGTTGACGTGCTTTTCCCTACTTCTCTCTTCTTCCCTCCTTCCAGTTGACGTGCTTTTCCCTACTTCTCTCTTTCTTCCCTCCTTCCAGTTGACGTGCTTTTCCCTACTTCTCTCTTCTTTCCTCCTTCCAGTTGACGTGCATTTTCCCCTACTTCTCTCTTCTTCCCTCCTTCCAGTTGACGTGCTTTTCCCTACTTCTCTCTTCTTTCCTCCCTCCAGTTGACGTGCTTTTCCCTACTTCTCTCTTCTTTCCTCCTTCCAGTTGACGTGCATTTTCCCCTACTTCTCTCTTCTTCCCTCCTTCCAGTTGACGTGCATTTTCCCCTACTTCTCTCTTCTTTCTTCCCTCCACCCTCTATCCATCATTCGCCGCCACATGTCACACAGTGCGACTGTAAATGGCTTGTACCCACGTGTCGTCATATCCGGCCACAAGGAGCGCCATATTATGGGAGACCGCCATCTTAGTCAGTAACTTTGTTTGAAAAAACTTGCCAGATCGATGCTGCGTATTTGGCTGTTCCAATTCGAAACTTATCTAAACTGTATTTATAACATCTGGATGTTTTCTTTACACATTTAGATAACATTGTCACTTTGTTTACACACAAATAAGGACTAAGATGGCGACACTTCCGTTGGAAGGGTCGAGATGCGCACGCAGGTGGGAGGGAGCCATAGGGACTGGA
>CM065701.1:39536845-39546845 GCA_017654935.2 Phymorhynchus buccinoides
GTCGTCTTCTCCTTCTTCTCCTTCAGACTGTTCTACCCCCCCCTCCCCCCTCCTCCCCCCCCTCCTCCTCTTTCCCGATCTATTCCTTGTCGTCTTCTCCTTCTCCTTCTTCTCCTTCAGACTGTTCTACCTCCCACTCCCCCTCCTCCTCCTCCTCCTCCTCTTTCCCGTCCTATTCCTTTGTCTTCCCTCTTCTCCTTCTTCTCCTTCAGACTGTTCTACCCCCCCTCCCCCCCTCCTCCTTCCCCCCCCCTCCTCCCTCCTCCTCTTTCCCGCCCTATTCCTTGTCGTCTTCTCCTTCTTCTCCTTCAGACTGTTCTACCCCCCACTCCCCCCCTCCTCCCCCCCCCTCCTCCTCTTTCCCGATCTATTCCTTGTCGTCTTCTCCTTCTCCTTCTTCTCCTTCAGACTGTTCTACTACCTCCCACTCCCCCCCCTCCTCCTCCTCCTCCTCCTCTTTCCCGTCCTATTCCTTGTCGTCCTCTTCTCCTTCTTCTCCTTCAGACTGTTCTACCTCCCACTCTCCTCCTCCTCCTCCTCCTCCTCCTCTTTCCCGTCCTATTCCTTGTCGTCCTCTTCTCCTTCTTCTCCTTCAGACTGTTCTACCTCCCACTCCCCCCCTCCTCCCCCCGCCCCTCCTCCTCTTTCCCGTCTATTCCTTGTCGTCCTTCCTCTCCTTCTTCTCCTTCTTCTCCTTAAAAGACTGTTCTCCCCCCCACTCCCCCCCCCTCCCCCCCCCCCTCCTCCTCTTTCCCGATCTATTCCTTGTCGTCTTGTCCTTCTCCTTCTTCTCCTTCAGACTGTTCTACCTCCCACTCCCCCTCCTCCTCCTCCTCCTCCTCTTTCCCGTCCTATTCCTTGTCGTCCTCTTCTCCTTCTTCTCCTTCAGACTGTTCTACCCCCCACTCCCCCCCCCTCCAAGCCCCCCCCCCTCCTCCTCCTCTTTCCCGTCTATTCCTTGTCGTCTTCTCCTTCTCCTTCTTCTCCTTCAGACTGTTCTACCTCCCACTCCCCTCCTCCTCCTCCCTCCTCCTCCTCTTTCCCGTCCTATTCCTTGTCGTCCTCTTCTCCTCTTCTCCTTCAGACTGTTCTAACCCCCCCACTCCCCTCCTCCCCCCCCCTCCTCCTCTTTCCCGATCTATTCCTTGTCGTCTTCTCTCCTTCTCCTTCTTCTCCTTCAGACTGTTCTACCTCCCGTACGGCCTCCCCCTCCTCCTCCTCCTCCTCCTCTTTCCTCCGTCCTATTCCTTGTCGTCCTCTTCTCCTTCTTCTCCTTCAGACTGTTCTACCCCCCACTCCCCCCCTCCTCCCCCCCCCTCCTCCTCTTTCCCGATCTATTCCTTGTCGTCCTCTTCTCCTTCTTCTCTCCTCAGACTGTTCTACCCCCCACTCCCCCACTCCTCCTCCTCCTCCTCCTCCTCCTCCTCCTCCTCCTCCTCTTTCCCGTCCTATTCCTTGTCGTCTCCTCTTCTCCTTCTTCTCCTTCAGACTGTTCTACCCCCCACTCCCCACTCCTCCTCCTCCTCCTCCTCCCTCCTCCTCCTCCTCCTCTCCTCCCCCTCTCCTACTCCTTCCTTGTCGTCTTCTTCTCCTTCTTCTCCTTCAGACTGTTCTACCTCCCACTCCCCCCTCCCCCCCCCTCCTCCTCCTCCTCTTTCCCGTCCCGTCCTATTCCTTGTCGTCTTCTTCTCCTTCTTCTCCTTCAGACTGTTCTACCTCCCACTCCCCCTCCTCCTCCTCCTCCTCCTCTTTCCCGTCCTATTCCTTGTCGTCTTCTTCTCCTTCTTCTCCTTCAGACTGTTCTACCTCCCACTCCCCCTCCTCCTCCTCCTCCTCCTCTTTCCCGTCCTATTCCTTGTCGTCTTCTTCTCCTTCTTCTCCTTCAGACTGTTCTACCTCCCACTCCCCCCTCCTCCTCCTCCTCCTCCTCTTTCCCGTCCTATTCCTTGTCGTCTTCTTCTCCTTCTTCTCCTTCAGACTGTTCTACCTCCCACTCCCCCTCCTCCTCCTCCTCCTCCTCTTTCCCGTCCTATTCCTCTTGTCGTCTTCTTCTCCTTCTTCTCCTTCAGACTGTTCTACCTCCCACTCCCCACTCCTCCTCCTCCTCCTCCTCTTTCCCGTCCTATTCCTTGTCGTCTTCTTCTCCTTCTTCTCCTTCAGACTGTTCTACCTCCCACTCCCCACTCCCCCTCCCCCCCCCTCCTCCTCCTTTCCCGTCCTATTCCTTGTCGTCTTCTCCTTCTTCTCCTTCAGACTGTTCTACCTCCCTCCCCACTCCCCCTCCTCCTCCCCCTCCTCCTCCTCTTTCCCGCCCTATTCCTTGTCGTCTTCTTCTCCTTCTTCTCCTTCAGACTGTTCTACCTCCCCCCTCCCCCCCCTCCTCCCCCTCCTCCTCCCTCTTTCCCGTCCATTTCCTTCTCGTCTTCTTCTTCTTCTCCTTCAGACTGTTCTACCTCCTCCCCCCCCCACTCCCCCCCCCCTCCTCCTCCTCTTTTCCCGTCCATTTCTTCTCGTCTTCTTCTTCTTCTCCTTCAGACTGTTCTACCTCCCCCCCCCCACTCCTCCCCCCTCCTCCTCCTCTTTCCCGTTCCTTTTCCTTCTCTTCTTCTCTTCTCCTTCAGACTGTTCTACAATCCCCCCCCCCCCCCCCCCCCCCCAACTCCTCCCCCCTCCTCCTCCTCTTTCCCGTCCATTTCCTTCTCGTCTTCTTCTTCTTCTCCTTCAGACTGTTCTACCTCCTCCCCCCCCCACTCCTCCCCCCTCCTCCTCCTCTTTCCCGTCCTATTCCTTGTCGTCTTCTTCTCCTTCTTCTCCTTCAGACTGTTCTACCTCCCCCCCCTCCCCACTCCTCCCCCCTCCTCCTCCTCTTTTCCCGTCCTATTCCTTCTCGTCTTCTTCTCCTTCTTCTCCTTCAGACTGTTCTACCTCCCACTCCCCACTCCTCCCCCTCCTCCTCCTCGTTTTCCCGTCCATTTCCTTTCGTCTTCTTCTTCTTCTTCTCCTTCAGACTGTTCTACCTTCCCCCCCCCCCCCCTCCTCCCCCCTCCTCCTCCTCTTTCCCGTCTATTCCTTCTCGTCTTCTTCTTCTCCTTCTTCTCCTTCAGACTGTTCTACCTCCCACTCCCCACTCCTCCTCCTCCTCCTCCTCCTCCTCCTCCTCCTCCTCCTCCTCCTCCTCCTCCTCCTCCTCCTCCTCCTCCTCCTTCTCCTCAGGTAAAACAATGCAAGACAATTGACAGAAACGAGGAACCAGGTGCAAGAATTTCGGGGGGAGAGAAAACTAAAGAGAGAAAAGAATGAAAAGGTGGAGGGCGTAAAGATGCAGAGAAAGAACAGAACGACAACCAAAACAAAAACAAGTGTGTCGCCGAGCGGCACCAAAGCCCCCTCGCAGTTTGACTTTGACCATCTCCTCCGAAATCGGAATGTGGCGGCTGTGCGCAGCGGGGAGACCAGTGAAAACTGAAAACGGACACATACGTACTTTACCCATTACGGCCTTTTGGCCTGGGAACGCAGAAGAAGAAGAAGAAGAAGAAGATCTTGACCATGACCTTCACCTTGATTAATATTCAATCAATGCATCCACATACCAAGTGTGAATACCCTAAGTCTAACGATGCGAAAGACAAGGCCATAATAAAATATTTATGTTTTCAAGGTCAAACTTCAAGATCAAGGTCAGCATGGTAACACTTTTTATACGAAATTATTTGTGAGCAAATTAACACACCATCATCACACCATATTTGAAGCGATTCCGTCCAAAGGTTCACGAGATAGAGACTAATCCACACGCACGCAGATAACGGCACAGACAAATTCAATCCTATGATGTCATAGCACTTTCGTGGGAAAACGTTCTGAAAAAACACACAACTGCATTGAAATATGTTGAACACTTGACCAGATATTGACGATCAAGTGTTTTGAGGTTCGAACCCCATAACCGGCGTGACCTTGACCTTGGAGCAGACCTACTACAATTGATCGATAGCTAATATACATTGGATCATGTATGCCAACATTTATATAAATAGAGCGAACGGTTTAAAAAAATTTTTTAACGCGCATTAACGGATGGACGGAAGCACGCACGCACGCACGCCGCACGCACACGCACACGTATGTACGCACGCACGGACGGACCAGACAAAAGCAATAGTCTCCCAGCTTCGCTCGGGGACTAAACGCGAAAGCAGCAGTGTACGTTGTCGACACTGGCACGTTCAACCCGTCAGTACTGGTTAATAGTTTCACCGGGGGTCATTGCAGACGCTAGGCCTTTGTAGTCATTCCTTGTGGCATGTGTTCTGCAGATAAAATCACTGCAACGCCTGTTAAGTCCTCTCGCGCACTTTTTGTCCTTATGTGCACAATAGTCTAAAATGACCCTTGTTACTGCTTTTTTGGGGGGTATATATTGCAAGTGTTTATTTCATTACTCGCTATGTTACATTTACCACACAAAATGTGAAGCGAATCTACCCACTGGTTCATGAGATACAGCTCGGACATGAAGGAAGGACATTTCGGTTTTGTGAGTCTTCCTTGGCGGAGGTTTGCACTGGCGGTTCAAAATTCAGGATCTGAATAGGTTGTGGCATGCCGATCAAGAATATATATGGGATACCGATCAAGAATATATATGGGATACCCTAGGCTTATTGTAGGTCATGGTAACCGCGAGAGGACGTAACACACGCCTGTTAAATTTCTGTTTGTCCCATGTTGCTTGCACATCCCTCTATCACAATTATGGCAAGAACACAGAAGAACCATATTGATTGGTTTGTAGTAGTAGTCGTCGTCGTCGTCGTCGTCGTCGTCGTCGTCTCGTCGTCGTCGTCGTCGTCGTCGTAGTAGTAGTAGTAGTAGTAGTAGTAGTAGTAGTAGTAGTAGTAGTAGTAGTAGTAGTAGTAGTAGTAGTAGTAGTAGTAGTAGTAGTAGTGGTAGTGTTGTGGTTGGTTGTAGTAGTAGTAGTAGTAGTAGTAGTAGTAGTAGTAGTAGTAGTAGTAGTAGTAGTAGTAGTAGTAGCAGCAGTATTAGTAGCAGCAGCAGCAGCAGCAGCAGCAACAGTAGCAGTAGTAGAAGTAGCAATAACAACATGAATTGTATTTTTCCTATTGTGCAAACAGCAGCATTAGTCAATGTCGCTGTTGTCATAGTGATTGTAATGGAAATAAATAAATATGCTAATTTAATAATGGCTGAAACAAACAAAGGAATGATAAAAAAGGAAGGAAGCAAGAAAGAAAGAAAGAAAGAAAGAAAAAGAAAGAAAAAAAGAAAGAAAGAAAGAAAGAAAGAACATTTTTCAAATCTCCCATTACGGAACACGTTTCAACTAAAGAGTTATGCGTAGACATTCGTTCTTTAGAGGGTTTTTCTCTCGTCGACACGCAGTCAAGATCACTTTTACGATGCTCTACAGACTACAAGTACCTCTTGGTCTCACCTGTTGTTTTCAAGTTTGTCCAATACCCCTTTGTTTGTTTGAGCTTTCAATGTTCGTTTGGTTTGGTTTGTATTCCTGCGAAAAACAGCTAGCTGTCTGTCTCTCTGTCTCTGTCTCTGTCTCTCTCTCTCTCTCTGTCTCTCTCTCTCTCTCTGTCTCTCTCTCTGTCTCTGTCTCTGTCTCTGTCTCTCTCTCTCTCTCTCTCTCTGTCTCTGTCTCTGTCTCTGTCTCTCTCTCTCTCTCTCTCTCTCTCTCTCTCTCTCTCTCTCTCTCTCTCTCTCTCTCTCTCTCTCTCTCTCTCTCTCTCTCTCTCTCTCTCTCTCTCTCTCTCTCTCTCTCTCTCTCTCTCTCTCTCTCTCTCTCTCTCTCTCTCTCTCTCTCTCTCTCTCTCTCTCTCTCTCTCTCTCTCTCTCTCTCTCTCTCTCTCTCTCTCTCTCTCTCTCTCTCTCTCTCTCTCTCTCTCTCTCTCTCTCTCTCTCTCTCTCTCTCTCTCTCGGTAAGTTGCGTGCATTCTTTCGCTGTCTTCTTAAAACACTTCCCCAATGTTCGGCAGGTTGCCCGCACAAGAAGGGGAACTGACGTGAACGTCAAGATAAGCCACAAAGTCATTTTAAACCCCTGGGGGCAAGCAAAACGAATCCTTGTCATGTGGCCTTTTTTCACGGCTTTCAGTACTTCCGGTGGAATGCGGTCGCGCATGCGTGGAGGTACGTGACCTGTGCCGCCATGTCAGCTACACACGCAGTAAACTAAAAAACTCTAACTGCTTCTTCTTGGTACTTTCAATGACAAAACAACAAAGATTCTGTGAATCGCGGGCGTGAGGGCAAAATGACGGTTAAAGCCCCCCCCCCCCCCCCCCCCCCCCAACCCATCTCCCCAAAACAAAACAGCAACACAAATACAGCTACGTTTCAAGTAAGCTTCCTTTCTTATGCTTGAGTGTGTTTATTTTTATTCTTATAACACAAAACAACATCCCTTTTGATATCGATGGCTTAGAGTCCAAACCCGACTATCTTTTAGTTCGGACATTATTATTGATGTTATTGTCAAAAAACTAAGAACTTGTATTAAAAAAGACTGCAAATAATATAAAATGGGGATTATGCTTTTTATATTTCTGCAGTCTTTTTTTTAAAAAACAAGTTATTAGTTTTTACAATATGTTCAATAATACGTGATAGTCCATTTTGACTCCAATCCATCGATAATGTACTTTGCCCGACTTATTCGGACTTATGCCATAAGTTATTGTCACTAATCATCAGATCTGCATGTCCACATCGTGTGTTATATAATTATGACTACACGCTTCTTCTTGTCGGACATAATGTTAGTACAGTGGAACCTCCCTTATAAGACTCCATCCCATAAAAAAAGACCTACTTCTCTTAAACATTGCCCTTCTTTGTAAGTATTAAAATTACCTCCCTTATAAGGCCCCTCCCTTATAAGTCCTCATTTTGGATGATTTGTGAAGGTCTTATAAGGGAGGTTCCACAGTATTCTCTGAGAGGGCCTGCAAGGGTAAACAAAAACACCAGCAACGACCGGCTTGCTGACCAAAAAGAGCGTGCAGTTCTAAGGCAAGCAAAGCCAGCTTCAGTCAGAGTACCATGCTCTTTTACCTATAAGTCATAAGTCATAAGTCATAAGTCATAAGTCATAAGTTTATTTATTGTCTATAGCCAGCGTGGAAGATACAGACCTTATTGAGTTGGCCTCCATTTCAAATGCCCATTCTAGCACTACATTACTTGAAACTTGAAACTTGTTGTTGTTCTTCTTCTTCTTCTTCGATCGCTCAGACAGTTTCCTGTCAATTATGAGCGTAGATGCGTCATGCTGCCGTTACGCGCCTAACTAAGAAATAGATAGGCCCAGCAAGTCCGACTTCGGCTGGAGGATATCTTTTGGAAAGTGTTTCGTGAAAAAAGGCAGGAGAATGGACCGGTAAGGCAGAAAGATAGTAGATGACAGTAAGCAAAGGGAAAAGGCAGAGTCAAAGAGAGTGACAGATTAGAGGATGTTACAAGCACAGAACTTCCAGAAGGTGGGGGAACTATTTATACAAAAGACCCCCCCGGTATCCCCACGGGGGGGGGGGGGGGGGACTTGTTTATTGAGGGGAAATAATAATCCCGCAATGAGCTTGTTTGCATCTTGCCCTCGAACAAAAACAAAAGCTGACCAAGCTTCCAATAATGAACACGAAAAGAGAGAAACAATAGTGCATGCAAAATATGCAAGATAGTTATTAACCCTTTCACCGCCAACCATATTTCAGCCCAAAATGGCCATTAAATGTACCTGGATAGAGAACAAAATCCATCTGCAGTATTGGGGATTCTTCTCTGACATAATATAAAATAAGGTCTACCCTTACTTCCCAAAACTACTAAGACAATAGGGTCTTTGGATAGCAGACCTCGATTTGATGCCTTTTAGTGACATAGGTGTTAAATCACTGTGGTGCTAAACTGCGACTTCGGCGGTGAAAGGGTTAAGGAATCAAAGCATCATACACATTCACACACACACACATTCACCCCCACCCCCCACCCCCCAACCCCAAACACAACCGCATGATTCACATGAACTAAATATAATTCACAACAATCAAACACATGGAAAAGACACACCCATCAATCTAAACAAAATACATCATGAGTATAAAAACAACATTAAAACACAAGAAATTACCCTCTTCCGCCCGCCATCTTGCCTCTTTCTTCCCAAAAAACACCCCCCCCCCCCCCCCACACACATATTTACACACAATTTATGTAAAAATTAAACATGACAAGAGATATGAATAGCAGCAATAAAAAAAAAAGTGACACCGTTCAGAAACTACCTCAAGAAGGGCGAACCACTACGACTGAATAATGAACATCTTTGACAATTCTGCATATTTATTTCTCTGTCTGTCTCTGTCTCTGTCTCTGTCTCTGTCTGTGTCTCTCTCTCTCTCTCTCTCTCTCTCTCTCTCTCTCTCTCTCTCTCTCTCTCTCTCTCTCTCTCTCTCTCTCTCTCTCTCTCTCTCTCTCTCTCTCTCTCTCTCTCTCTCTCTCTCTCTCTCTCTCTCTCTCTCTCTCTCTCTCATTTTCACCGCCAGCCATATTTCTGCCAAAAATGTCCATTAAATTTACCTGGGTAGAGAACAAAATCCATCTGCAGTATTGGGGATTCTTCTGTTGACATATTTAAAATAAAGGTCTATCTTTACGTCCCAAAACTAAGACAATAGGGTCTTTGAATAATATACCCCAATTTGATGCCTTTTAGTGACAAATGTGTTAAATCACTGTGGTGCTGAAATGCGACTTTGGCGTTGAAAGGGTCAAAACACAAGAAATTACCCTCTTCCGCCATCTTGCCTCTAACTTCCCAAAAAACTAAACAACAACCACACAAAAACACTCATATTTACACACAATTTATGTAAAAAATTAAACATGACAAGAGAGATATGAATAGCAGCAATTTTAAAAAAACGTGACGCCGTTCAGAAACTACATCACCATCTCTCAAGAAGGGCGAACCACTGCGACTGAATACTGAACATCTTTGACAATTCTGCATATTTATCTCTCTGTCTGTCTGTCTGTCTGTGTCTGTCTGTCTGTCTGTCTCTGTCTGTCTCTCTCTCTCTCTCTCTCTCTCTCTCTCTCTCTCTCTCTCTCTCTCTCTCTCTCTCTCTCTCTCTCTCTCTCTCTCTCTCTCTCTCTCTCTCTCTCTCTCTCTCTCTCTCATTAATGTCCCGATGAAGGCGAAACGTGCAACATGAAACGTCCATCTCTGAAATCCAAGATGGCTCGCAGCCCCATTTCAACATGTTTATTTCCTTTCATTTCCAAGGTACTCTCCCTTCCCCCCCCATCATAATTAGCATAATTTCCTTGTAGCCCTCCCCCCCCCCCCCCCCCCCCCCCCAACCCTTCCTTAGTTAGAAGAGCTATTTTCAACTTGGATGTATGCCCCTATTCTGCTCTTCAGATGACTTCGAGTACCATCATACCCCAGAGAACGTACAAAGGGCGTCAACACCTAATGACAACTAACAGAGGTAGCTACCATGCGGCATCTAATGTAATTGGCTACTAGAAGACACTACTAGATGATATCACGAGTCAACCGTTTGCTCAGAACTCAAGGCTCGGATGGCTGCTGCGTACGTTTGTGACCATCATATAGTAAAAAGCCAACTGTCCGTGTGTGTGTGTGTGTGTGTGTGTGTGTGTGTGTGTGTGTGTGTGTGTGTGTGTGTGTGTGTGTGTGTGTGTGTGTGTGTGTGTGTGTGTGTGTGTGTCTGTGTGTGTGTCTGAAACACAAAACGGGCCTTATAACTCCGCCGTTTTTCGACCGAATCGCTTCAAATTTGCTGTGAACCCTAACGGGGCGATGGCAACGGCAACCGAGGCGGCCATGTCATTTGCGCGGCTTCGCAAATACGCGAAACGCGCATCCGCCGGCCTCTCGGCGCCTGTATCTCCGCCGTTTCTGGGCCGATTGCCTTCGAATTTGGCAGGTAGATGA
>CM065701.1:39551845-39556845 GCA_017654935.2 Phymorhynchus buccinoides
ATTGGAACAGCCAAATACGCAGCATCGATCTGGCATTTTTCAAACAAAGTTACTGACTAAGATGGCGGTCTCCCATAATATGGCACGCTCCTTGTGGCCGGGTATGACGACACGTGGGTACAAGCCATACCAGACAGTCTTGAGCATTATTCGCTAGTTTTGCCATATTCCTTGCGTCAGTCAATGATTAAGTTTAGAATTTGCAATAATAGGTTCCCTGTACAGCAGGGTATAATATTATTTTTGGATATCCCTAGGCAAGAAAGAAAATGTACCCTGTGAGAACTGAATGGCATTGGTGATGAATTTCACTATTTGTTTGCTTGTTCTTTTCCTTTGATAAAAGACCATAGGTCAGAGCTATTACCCACATATTGTCAGCGTCACCGCAATTGCAAATGTTATTAAATTTAGTACTTTAACCCCTTCACCGCCAGCCATTTTGTTTGCAAAAATTATCCAATAAACTTACATGGGTAAAGAACAAATGTTGTCTGAAATATTGGGAATTCCTTTACTACATGTTTAAAAGAAAGGCCCACCCTTAACTCCCAAAACCAAGGAACACAAAAATCATTGGATAACAGACCCTGAATTCGAGGTTTTTAATGACATGGGTGTTCAATCATTGTGGTGCAAAAATGCGACTTTGGCGGTGAAAGGGTTAACGAATACCCGCAGGAAATCTAGACTTGTCAAACTCGCAAAGTGTATCCATATACTTGCAACTTTGTTTTCTAAAACTTTAAGAAACACCTAAATGCGGAGAAAAAAACAACCCATGTGAAACCTACTTGCTTGTTGTTTTTTTTTTGTTTAAGCCACTGCTCTGTAACCAATGTCTTTGTTATTCTTTTTATTCTGTTTTTTGAAAAAGAGTAGGTAGTTTGTATGGGATACTTTTCCTAGATTATAAAGTCTTTTTGTTGTTATTCATATTTGAATGTATGTTTTCTTATTTTCTTGTTTGACTCACCAGTGTCTGCCATTTGGTTTGTGTCTATGCATTAGCTTAAAAGCCCCCCTGGGGCCAAAGCTCAAATAAAACTGTCCCAAACTGTTATTAGATTCCTGCATTGGGGTGTGTAGAAGAAGCGTGTGTGTGTGTGTGTTTGTGAATAGTGTTCTCACTCTAAGTGGTTTAATCTCGTAACGTGATCGTTTCCTATTGTCTGAATATGTAATTATGTGAGTAGTGTTTGTCACTAAAGATTCATGGTTTTCCTGTACCTGGCTGAAGTATGTTCACCCAAGTTTGGGAGACGTTTTGTATGCAAAATGTGAAGTGAATAAAATCAGAGTTTGACTGGACACCAAAGCATTCGCGTCGTCATTTTGCGTGACTGGACACCAAAGCATTCGCGTCGTCATTTGAATGGCTCTATTCCTAATAGCTTAGACTTCCCCCTACAGGGTGTACATGTAGTATTCATCAGAATCATGCCTCACATTCGTCATAGCTGGGATAGCCGTTCGACTGAAATTGGATGTGTTGAGTGAGCATGACCTTCAAAATCTACTTCCCCAGCTAATAAAGGCCTAGCCACACTGCATACAGACTTCTGCGAGTCATGATTCGCGTGAAATACTTCCGTCTAAAAATAACTACTCTTTTCCTCACGCAATACACGAATCGACGAAAATGTCCGATATACAAAAATAATATATTTTATGAGATTTGTGTGCGGGAGACTACAGCTATGCTGAACATAACTAGGGGGATTTCATCGGATTAATCTAGACAGTAGAATTTCACGAGAATCATGCCTCACAAATGTCAAAATCGGATCGCAGTGAATCGAATCGTATGCAGTGTAGCGGGGCCTTAACTGTCGAGAGTCATCAAATTCTCTTCAACCTCGCTACCCCCCTGAGCCCTATCGATACGAACAGGCGAAATAACAGCCACCCACCCCCATGACCTCTCGCAGAACGAAATAAACCAAGTGGACACAACATAAACAGAGTCTTTCTATAGATGTCCCCCCTGATGTGGGGAGAGAGAGAGAGGTGGGGAGAGAGACAGAGAGTGAGAGAGAGGGAGGGAGGGAGGGAGAGAGAGAGAGAGAGAGAGAGAGATACAGGGAGAGAGAGAGGGAGAGAGACAGAGAGAGAGAGAGAGAGAGAGAGAGAGAGAGAGAGAGAGAGAGAGAGAGAGAGAGAGGAGAGACACAGGATAGAGAAATAGAGACAGAGGCTGAGAGACCAAAGGAGAGACATGGAGAGAGCAAGCTGCAGAGAGATACAGAGAGACCCAGAGAGAGAGAGAGAGAGAGAGAGAGAGAGAGAGAGAGAGATGGAGGGACCTGAAGAGAGAGAGAGAAAGAGAGAGAGAGAGAGAGAGGAGAAGAGAAGAGAGAGAGAGAGAGAGAGAGAGAGAGAGAGAGAGAGAGAGAGAGAGAGAGAGAGAGAGAGACAGAGAGAGACAAAGAGAGACAGAGACAGGTAGAGAAATAGAGACAGAGGCTGAGAGACAAAGGAAGACAGAGACAAGGAGAAGAGATGAGAGAGATACCGAAGAGATGGGACAGAGAGAGAGAAGAGGGAGACCGAGAGAGCGAGAGAGTAATTGAGAGAGAGAGAGCATGAGAGAGAAGAGAGAGAGAGAGCGAGAGAGAGAAAGAGAGAGAGAGAGAGAGAGAGATGACGAGAGAGAGAGAGAGAGAAGAGATGCGAGACATGAGACGAGAGAGAGAGAGAGAGAGAGAGAGAGACTGACTTCAGACTTCAGACACTTTATTTTACAAGGATAAGAAGAGAGAGAGAGAGAGACTCGAGACGAGAGAGAGATTTACAGAGAGGTTGAGAGAGAGAATACGACGAGAGAGAGAGACAGAGAGAGAGACAGAGAGAGACAGACCAGACTAGAAGAGAGACGAGAGAGAGAGATGAGAGAGAGAGAGGGAGAGAGAGAGGTTGTGTGGCGGAGAGAGAGAGAGATGAGAGGGAGAGAGAGGCGAGTCGAGGAGAGGACGACCGAGATGAGAGAGAGAGAGAGACCAATAGATGACAGCATCATAACACTTTTTATCTTTTTTTTTGTACGATTGAGTACTTTTCTTAGTAAGCGTACTAGCAAAGACAGTGGAACGAATACTACTATTAGTAGGCACATTGATATGCACATGTTTTGTTTTGTTAGGTAACAATGGCTATGCGATGAAATAGAATATATTAAATTTCAGTAGCGGACTGACAATGAAATAATTGAAAGGTCGGGGGCAAAACAAAAAACGAATACAACTATTCTGTTTTTCACCACCACGTGATAAGCATACATCCGTGGTATTTTTAACCCTTTCACCGCCAAAGTCGCATTTTAGCACCACAGTGATTTATAACACCTATGTCACTAAAAGGCATCACATTGGAATCTATTATCCAAAGACCCTGTTGTCTTAGTTTTGGGAAGTAAGGATAGACCTTATTTTACATATGCCACAGAAGAATCCCCAATACTGCAGATGGATTTTGTTCTCTACCAAGGTACATTTATTGGAAGTTCTTGCCTGAAATATGGCTGGCGGTGAAAGGGTTAATCGAAACTGTTTCTCATGTTTAGACGTTTGTAATTATGTTAGGTTCACTTTCTTTTTGTAATTTAACTTCCGTCTCCGTTCGTAAGTGAAACCAAATCAATCTGGCATCACTAGCAGCACCGACGCCACACCGTAGAGCCAAACTGACGAGCTCTCTACAATAAACTACTGAACAAAAGTCACCTTCTGTATCTGTTTGTCGTGTGTGTCTGTCACTCTGTATGCCCGTCTGTCTGCTCTGTCCCAAAAAGGGAGCAAGAAAGACTACCGTAGGCGGAGCGCCCACAGACAGAAAAAGACATTTGCGCCGTGCAGTAAGCCTGTGCCATGCGACGCAACGCACAAACGCGGGCGACGCGCAACGACTCGAAGAAGCGCTAGTAAACCTTTTAACGCTGACTGGCTCCGCGTGCGTATTTGCATATTATTATCCCCGCAGTCAGGTCAGGTGGTCAGAGCGTGCAGTGCACGGTCCAATGACTTCCGTCTTTTTGCGCTTTTTGCTTCTCGTGGTGATGTCGATCATTAGGCGATAATGAGGCATGCGATGAACCACCATTCAACCTTCGGTAAAGGTCAAGATGTGCCCCCCCCCCCCCCCCCCCCGTACATTTCTCGGTTGTTTCTATGTTTCCCTTCTTGCCTTTCTGACCAAACATTAAGCTGTATTTTATTAACCTTTTCAGCTAATTATCTTTGTTGAATAACTAATCGCAGTCATGATAAAGACCATTATCTAATAGGAACTCCCCCCCCCCCCCACCCCTATGTAGTGCAGTACACCGCAGCATTTGTGGCATCGTCCAACATGCACAGCTATGAATGTTATCAAAGTTTTCAAATAAGTCTCCTTTAAAATACATCCTTAAATCATTGCCTTATTGTTCGCGCCATTGGAAGGATTTTAAAGAATATATTGTGGACATTACAGAAATCCTACAGTAAAACTTTCTGCTAATGGATATTGTTTCTTTCTTGCACGCTATCTTCCACCCGTGCACATACGCGTGCGTGTGTGTATGTGTGTGCGTGTGTGTGTGTGTGTGTATGTGTATGTGTGTGTGTGTGTGTACGCGCGCGAGCATGTGTTTATGTGTGTCTATGTGTGTGTGTGATTTCTAAAATTGAACGAAAAATGCACTGTGCGACTTAGTTAAATGAGAAGGGAATACTGTAGTACGCTAGATGACTGACAATTAGCTCTGTCGGGTACAAATGCGCATAATTCTACTTCTCTTACAGCTAATCTGACACGAAGAATCGATCCAGATAACTAAACTCTAGACAGTTTGTGTCTGTCCTCAATACACTCTCTCTACTGACGTGTCAGGTGACACAAGAGACTGTTTTGTTTTTTTACTTGAGGCGTTCAGTTAAAAATAGCCTCTATTATGAAACGTCGACAGACTGATTGGCAGCCTACACTTGACATCTCTGTGTGTATAATATGAAGGATAGGAG
>CM065701.1:39564345-39571845 GCA_017654935.2 Phymorhynchus buccinoides
AGATTAGACTAAGCAGAACGAGACCCGAGACAGAGAACGAGATAGAGCAGAGGGAGAGAGAGAGAGAGAGAAAAGGACAGGAGGAGACAGACAGAGAGAGAGAGAGAGATTTTGGATAACGTGATGATTAGAGAGAGTATCGTATTGCGCTACGATGGATATAAGAGGAAAGAGACATTCAGAGAGAGATAGAGGGGATGAGAGACAAAGAGAGGGGAGGAGATTGAACGATAGAGATATTGGGATAGGAGACGGGGAGAAGACAGGGAGACAGACAGGAGAGAGAAGGACACGGAGAAGACGAGACAGTATAGAGAGAGAGAGATCGAGAGTTAGAGATAGAATGAGAGGAGAGGATGGGAGAGACAGAAAGAGAGGAAGATGATAGGGGGGGGAGGAGAGATGCTGAGAGGAGAGAAGGATAGAAGAGAGAGGAAATAGAGAGACAGACAGACACAGAGAGATGTCGTAAGAACGATAGAGAGGTGGGGAGAAGGTGCCCTACAGAAGAGAGAGAGAGAGGGGAGAGAAGAGAGCAGAAAGGACAGAGAGAAGACAAGAGAGAGAGAGCGAAGGTGGGGATGGGAGAAGAGACCAGACAGAAGAGAGAGAGACCAAGAAAGAGGAAGAAGAGACAGGAGAGAAGAGAGAGGAGAGAGAAGAGAGAGATGAGACGATGGTGGAGCAAATTTGATGAGTAGACAAGAAAAGAGAGATCAGCAGAAGAGAAGAGACAGGAACAGAATAAAGAAAGAGACGAGAGAGAGAGAGAAGAGATGGAGTAGACAGAGTAGACAGATTTGCAGAGGAGAGAGAGAGTAGAGAAGAGAGAGAGAGAGAGAGAGACAGTCGAGCGAGGAGAACAGAGAGAGAGGGTGTGATGGAGGAAGAACAGGCGAGACAGAGAGAGATAGATGATAGATAGCAGAGACGAGAGGCAGAGAGACGAGTCCTTCGGAGGAGAGAAGAGAGAGGCGAGAGATAGAGGAGAGAGATTTGAGAGAGAGAGATCGGGTAGAGACAGACAGACAGAGAGAGAGAGAGAGGGCGAGAGAGAGAGAGACATACAGACAGAAAGAGAGAGAGAGGAAGGGATAGAGAGAAAGAAAGAGAGACAGAAAGAGAGATCAGAGTTTTTCGAGGATGAGACGAGACAGATAAGAAAGACAGAGAGAGAGGAGGAGAGAGACAGACAGACAGACAGAAAGAGAGAGAGAGAGGAGAGAAGAGACAGAGAGACAGCAGAGAGAGAGAGAGACGGAGAGAGACAAAGAGAGACAGAGAGAAAAACAGAGAGAGGGGGGAGAAAGAGACAGACAGACAGAAAAACAGAGAGAGAGAGAGAGGGGGGGAGGAAGAGAGAGAGAGGGGGGATAGATGAGGGAGAGAAGGGGGAGAGACGAGAGAGATGAAAGACAGACAGAGAAGAGACAGAGACAGAGAGGGGGAGAGAGAGAGGAGACAGAAAGAGAGAGAGAGGAGGGGGGGGAGACAGACAGGACAGACAGAAAGAGAGAGAGAGGGGGGGGGAGAGAAAGAGAGAGAGACAGACAGACACAGATGGAGAGAGAGAGAGAACGGGGAGGGAGAGACAGACAGACAGAAAGAGAGAGAGAGAGGAGAGAGAGAGAGGAGAGAGAACAGAAACAGACAGACAGACAGAAAGAGAGAGAGAGGGGATAGGGAAAGGAGAAAGAGAGAGAGAGACAGACAGAAGGAGAGAGAGAGAGAGAAGGGGGGGGGAGACAGACAGACAGACAGAGAGATGAGAGGTGGGGAGAGAGAGGTAGAGAGAGACATGAAGAGAGAGAGAAGAGAGAGAGATAGGGGAGACAGACAGACAGAGAGAGAGAGAGAGTAGGTAGGGGGAGAAAGAGGAGGTAGACAGAGAGTAACAGAAAGAGAGAGAGAGAGGGGGGGGGGGGGGGGCAGAGACAGACATAGAGAGAGGGGGGTGAGAGAGAGAGAGAGAGACAGAGAGAGCAGAGATGAGAGAGAGAGAGAGAGAGGGGGGGAAAGAGGCAGACGGCAGAGAGACATAGAGAGAGAGAGGGGGAGAGGAAGAGAGAGACAGACAGGAGAGAGAGAGAGAGAGGGGGAGAGGGAAGAGAGAGAGAGAGGGAGAGGAAAGAGACAGACAGACAGAGAGAGACGGCGGGGAGGGGGGGGGGAAGAGACAGACAGGACAGGACAGGGGAGAGGGGTGGGGTAAAGAACGGATTGAAAAGAACAAACGTGGATGATGTCAATGAAATAAAGAACAAAAAGGACTTCTTCATAGGGGTACAATTAAATGAGAATCCTAGTTTGGAGGCTGGGGGTGAAGTGTCCACCCATTCCCCGCTATTGCCTTTTTTTTAACTCCCACATGCCCCGCAGAGGTTCCAGGGTGCGCACACTTCTGTTTGTACAGTGATCCTTTTGGTGCGTGCCTTCGTGTTTGATGTCTTTACTTTTTACTTTTGACCCACCCCCCCCCGTCTCTTCCTCTAAACAACCACTATTATTCACCTCCTTCTTTGCCAAAATCCTTTATTTTAACAACTCCTTTTCCCCCCATGTTTGTTCCGTTTTCCACAGCATAGCAGCAAGAAACGATACATTTTGTTACTGCCACTATGACCGTGGTCAAGACATTACTCTAAAACAAGCGCGAAATCGCAATAGTTTGTGGCACGCGGTCTATTTTTTACCACTTTATGAGTCGCCTCCCCTGGCTTTTCAATAATTTTAATCTGTAAACCCCCATGTTATCTCTGCACCATTTCGTAACTTTTTATATATATTTTGGAAAACATTTAAAACTATGTATCCACTTATACTCATCAAAAGAAGCACCGCATACTCGTCGTGTCTGTTGCAGTGTCGTATTACGTATGTTTATTATTTTGTACGCTTTTTAAAATACATCATTTTAAAGAGCGGCCAGAAGTGTAGCCTCGATTTGAAGACGCGACAATTTTTCAAAATGTCGACAATTTTGGACCGACAAAAAGGACCGACAGACAAAGTGAGTTATAGGTTTTGTGGCTTGAGCACAAACAAAAAACAAAAAGCCTGTTAGCCCTTTAAGGAAAGACTTACGTCGAAGACAAAAAGACTGTTAACCCTTTCACCGCTAAAAGGCATTAGCAGGGGTCTATTATCCAATGACCCTATTGTCTTAGTTTCGGGAAGTAAGGACTAGACCTTATTTTATATATCTGTCACAGAAGAATCTCCAATACTGCAGATGGATTTTGTTCTCTACCCAGGTAAATGTAATGGACATTTTGGGCTGAAATATGGCTGGCGGTGAAAGGGTTAGAGCAGGGGACAGCTAACTTAGAGAAGATTAGGGGAAGACGGGGTAAAAAGCGCATGGGCGGGTAAGAAGCCCACCCCAATTATCTCATGAAATAAAGAAAATTTCAGTCAAATTTGCCCATGAGACGAATGTTATATCCAGAGAGACAAGTAATACACAAAACACAAAGCAGTTGGTAGAAAGTCTGAGTGTTCCAGTTCTGGTGGGATTACGCAGTGTTACCCACTCTTCCAACCGACCTTCATTACCACCCTTTATTAGTTCAGATCTATTCACCATCTGTTATAGCTATCCACCTCAAACAGATTATATGAACGTTAAACATCAAGGCGCATCGAGGCCCACTTTGGTGGGCTACTGTTTTGACGTTTTCTGTCGCCATCACAAAACGCCGTTTGGTGCCCGAACAAAGAGCAGCTTTCGAGGCTTATTCATACCACCAATATAGGGACTGTTGGGCCATGAACGCTAAGCTAACATTAGCCATTCACCCATTTAAAACCACAGTTCGCTACATAATAGAGACCGAACAAAGTTGAGAGATTTCGGTTTTTAAAAAAAGAAGAGCAACAGAGAAAGCTATTCAGACTGTCTTGCAGATGGTCCTCAGGTGGTTATCTGTTGAAATGTTTTGCCAGTATTTGTTTTTTCCCTGAAGTATACGGTTTGATCACGGTGGCGTCATAGAATACGTGCTTTGCCACACACGCCCATGTACTTATTCTCTCTGTTGCCTTTTTCTTCTGTGTAGCATTCTGTGACCATTCCATGTAACCGTTTTCTTCCAGTGTCACTTCTTCCTTCCTCCCGCACATAGGCACGCCCCTGTTCGTCTATACGCGGGGCTTACACTAGAAATAATGATGTCAAAACGCCTATTGTGGAAGGGTTGTGCTGGAGGTGACATACCAAGCGAGACGCTGTGTTTTTGCTATCTATCTATATATATATATATATATATAGTTCAGGTAGTATTCGAATGTAGCATTCTAAGCTTTCACATTTGTGACGGGTTGTGGTAGACCGAGCTTGGGTGAGGGTCGTTTTACGAAGATACAAAATAAAAATTAAACACAGTACGACATGTTTGTTTCGAGAGCATACATATAGCATATTAAGCAACAAATCAGCTAACTGAACCAGGGCCTGTATTCACATTGCAATACTGTGAGACTTATCATCGTGGTATCTTAGAGATCCTTCTAAAGTCCTATTAAATCCTACTACTTTAGAAGGACTTCTATAAGATATGATGATAAGTTTCATGCTAGCTCAATGTGAATACTACATGCCCTGGCTTTCTTTTGTTTTCGCCTCGTGCACCTTTCCTGTTCTCTCTTGTCAACATAATATAGCAAGTATTGTGTCGTGGCGCTGGTCTTGGAACCAGTCCCAGTAGCCCAGCAGCAACTAGAGCGTGTCCCACGTGCGGTGTACACAGTGCACATTACAATTGCCGTCATACCGCGCAGTCGTCATCAATAACTGCCTTCTTTTCTTCTGTTCCCTCTTCTACTTCTACTGGCACAACGCCCAGCCAGACATCACTGAAGAAGAACTGTGTTGTAGCGTATTAATTAAGCCTTTCACCGCTAACGTCGCATTTTTTGCACCACAATGACTTAACACCCATGTCACTAAAAGGCATCAAAAATCAGGGCCTGTTATCCAAAGACCCTATTCTCTTAAGTTTGGGAGGTAAGGATAGGCCTTACTTTAAATATGTCACAGAGGAATCCGCCAATATTACAGACAGATTTCTGTCTCTACCCAGGTACGTTTAATGGACATTTTTTTGCTGACAAATGGCTGGCGGTGAAAGGGTTACAGATTGTCAAGAGAAAGATTCAGTTTACTTTCTTTGTAACTTGAGACTGATTTCCATTTCTCATCACATTAAAAAAAAGTGTTATATCTTTGTTTTAATTTACTTATTCTTTTTTGTATATTTTTTATTACTGTTTGTTTGTTCGATTGTTTTTGCATTATATTAATATATAACATTTGTTTTGTAAATTAAGATAGTTTCATTACTCTATTTAGTCACCCGTCACAATTTTGTCTGTGTACTTTTTTTTCCCTTTGAGACAGGGCTTTATGTAAGTTTCCTTGTTGCCTTAGCTGATGAATGTTGATTTTTGTGTGTTGTTTTCAACGATAAAAATGCTATTTAAACCATGAGAAAGATTCACCCGTTTATTCGCTTAGCAATTATCGTGTTTCTTTCCTACTATCAAAGACAGAAAGGGATAGTTGTTTACTACTAAAGAAGATCCCGAGAGTACATTACACGTGTTTGAATATGGTTTGTAAACACTACATCCTGAGGTCTACAATAATCTATTCAATATTTCCACTTCTTTTCCGAGAATGAATATCTGGGACTTTGCCCAAACTACATAGTTCAGTGGTAATGTTTAGTGGGACTAGCCTTATATAAAGAATATTAAACGTTGCCCTCTTCCCCAGACCCCCCCCCCCGACCCCTCCCCCCCCCCCCCCCCCCCCCCCACCCCCCCCAAGCCCCACCACCTCCAAAAACAACATCAAAAATTAAAAACGTTTTTTTTAAATTTATTTTTTATTGACAGCCATTTCTTTTCTTCCTACCTTGACTAAGCACGGCAATAATTATGTTTGAAAACATTATAAAAAAAAAATAGACTATAAATAGACATGCATTCACTGCATTGAATGTGATCCAAAATCCAAAATAGAGCTTCAGAAATTATAATTAATTCAACTCCAGCTCAACAGGCTATCTAGCACTCATAACAAGCTCACGGAGACAGCTAAAATGCCGTTCAGAGCGCCTTACAACGTAGAGCTGAAGCAACGTGGCCCTCTGAAGACAACCACAGACTCCTTCGATTGAGCGTTTGGGACCCCAAAAATGCGTCGCCATTCTTGGGCGCTAAATTTGTAACAAAGCTTTTAGATGGGACAACATGCACCTAGCCTCAACCTTTCTCGTTTATTCACAAATTCATCTCCATAGTATCGCACTATGTTCGCTCGTCCTCTCTTCTTTCGGTTTATAATTGCAGAATATGAAAAGAAATCGTGGATTTTGTTTGCCGATGGCTGTTCATATCATTTGAGCAATGCGTCGTTCTTATTTGATACGCATACAGTCGTTTTGGTTCTGGTTTCGTACAACAGCTGCCTTTAGCGTCGTCACGTTCACCCGTGTGTTTGTTTTCTGGTGGCGTAATGTTAGACTTTACAGCTATTAACATGTGCGAGTGCTTCGCTGTAACGCGCAGTGCGTTTGCGATCGGTAGGTGTGTGTGTGTACGGAGGGTAAATTGATCTTTGTATGGTAGAGAAAGACAGGCGTAAATAGGCACAGGCCGACAAACAAGGAGACAGGCCGACAAACAGGGAGACAGGCCGACAAACAGGGAGACAGACAGGCCGACAAACAGGGAGACAGGCCGACAAACAGGCCGACAAACAGGGAGAGAGGCCGACAAACAGGGAGACAGGCCGACAAACAGGGAGAGAGGCCGACAAACAGGGAGACAGGCCGACAAACAGGGAGACAGGCCGACAAACAGGGAGAGAGGCCGACAAACAGGGAGAGAGGCCGACAAACAGGGAGACAGGCCGACAAACAGGGAGACAGGCCGACAAACAGGGAGACAGGCCGACAAACATGGAGACAGGCCGACAAACAGGGAGACAGACAGGCCGACAAACAGGGAGACAGGCCGACAAATAGGGAGACAGGCCGACAAACAGGGAGACAGGCCGACAAACAGGGAGACAGGCCGACAAATAGGGAGACAGGCAGACAAACAGGGAGACAGGCCGACAAACTGGGAGACAGGCAGACAAAATAGAGAGAACTACAAACGTAAGGCGTAAGCAAAGTGAATGAGACATGACGATTCGTAAATGCCACCAGAGACCAGTATCATAAATAGATGTCATGGGAGATTGCATGCGTTCGCACGTGTGTTTGTGCGTGTGTGTGTGTGTGTGTGGTGTGTGTGTGTGTGTGTGTGTGTGTGTGTGTGTGTGTGTGTGACTCTGTGTTGAGTGTGTTTGCGCGCGCGCTTGTGCGTGTGTGTGTGTGTGTGTGTGTGTGTGTGTGTGTGTGTGTGTACGCGCGCGCGCGCGCCAGACGCCAGTGACTACACAAACACGTAATCTTACCTGTAGCGTTGCAATTCTGGCAGCAACAGACG
>CM065701.1:39589345-39591845 GCA_017654935.2 Phymorhynchus buccinoides
AGAGATACACTGACAGACAGACAGACGTAGATACAGACAGACAGACGCGGAGATAGACAGACGGGGAGACAGACAGACGGGGAGACAGACAGACAGAAGCGGAGACAGACAGACGGGGAGACAGACAGACAGACAGAGAGACAGACAGACAGAGAGACAGACATACGGGGAGACAAACAGATAGAGAGACATACAGACGCGGAGACAGAGACAGACAGACAGACAGACAGACACGGAGACAGAGACAGACAGACAGACAGACAGACAGACAGACAAGACAGACAGACAGACGGAGAGACAGAGAGACAGACAGACGGAAAAGACAGAACGTGAAGAAAAGATCAAATAATTATGTGAAGTCAGGGTTTGGTTGTCGAGGAAGCTACTGAATAAAAATTCCACTTTCTAAAAAGTAAGGGAAAGCGCAAACAAACGAGACAGTGAACAGACCCCCCAAAAAATAACCTTTGAACTAGAAATGCGTGCATGCCTCCGAAGGAGTTAACAAAGGACAAAATTAATGTTTGTAAAGACCAAGGACGTAGAAGATTTTATGGCACGGCTTGAGAGACATTCATAATATTATGGGATGGGACCGTTCTATATATATATATATATATATGTTGTTTTGCCTGAGGAAAAAGAAGGGGGGTGGGGGGGGGGGGGGGAGGGGGTGTAATTCAACGTTCTATTGCTCTATTAACAGAAGGTAAAGTGAAAGGGCATTTGTACAGACAAGGGGACAAATGCTGAAAAAGGGAATTTGTATTGAATACGAAATATATTTGTCTATATTATTATGAGTTCTTACGGACCCAGTCTGTCTCCATATTTCACTGACTTAATCAACGCAGATCGAGAAGTATTGTTAGTATGTAATAACTAATCTATTGGGCGAAATCAAACCTATACAATACACATACATGCACGCACGCACGTGCGCCGCGCTCCAAAATAAAGCGCATTCAAAGGAAACGGAAGCCGAAGACACAAGAAAGGTTAACAACAAAAGCAAAGATTAAAAATTAGGAAAAAAAAGAAACATTCAACAACAATAACAACAACATGGGAGAAAAATTGTAACGATAAGTTTCAATTCATGGAAAATAAAACGTTTAATAAAATAATGGTTTAAAAACATGTAAACGCATATAAGATGGAAAACTGGAGCAGAAAAGAATCACTATAGAAAGCAATAACAAAGTCCATTCAATTCCAGCGATAAAAAACCCAGTAAACAAAACAAACAGACTGACAAACCCGAACCATTTCCAGAGAACTTTAAGCCCAACAAGGTTGCTCCACACACACACACACACACACACACACACACACACACAAATATATATATTTGTGCTGGTTTGCTTTTATTATGGATTTTCGATTTGATGCAAAGAGGACACCATTCTCTTGTAGAATGTCTTTTTTGCTCGGGTTGGCATCCACTGGACAGTCAAATAATTGCAGGCCGATCGTGCAAACTGATGAGACCTTCTCTTAGGTCGAAACAGCTGTCTTTGCATAAGGCACTGTCCCTCCCCCATTGGGAGAAAAAGTAAATCAGCACAATTTATATAATTTTTTTTTTTTTTTTTTTGAACACGTAACATTACTCAAAGTTAACGTTAACTGGTTTTGTTTCTGAGGTTCACAAATAAAGACATTGGACACAGAAAAGCTTTATCAAAGCAAACTATTCTGCATTTCAAATGCACTAACTTTTCAGTCCTTCAGAGTAGGGGTACGGAGATATTCACTGAGATTTTTCTTTCATGCTATATATATATATATAAATACACGCTATCACGCCACTTGAAAAAAAAAATAGCATGATGAAAATCCGCTTAACGTCCTCCGGTCTGAAGCAGACATATTATGGGACATTAGTAGATATAAAGATGGTGGGAACGATCCTGGAGGCAATGCCCGGAGGCAGTGCAACTCCAGGAAAGTCCCTAATTTTTAACGATACAGATGTACATTGCAATGTACAAAAACATCTATAAAAAAATAACAAATAAATTAAAAACACTTGCACATATATCAAAGCACACTTATATAATCACTCTTTTCACGTAAATATCCGGTTATATCGCCATAATGCACACGTAAAAGGCCTATTGTTTAAGATCAAACAATATCCGAAAAGCTACGACAAAATGAAAAACAGTAGATAAACAACAAGTCATTTACAGCTAAAACGCGAAGAGTAAACAACGACGACAACAACAAGACTAACAAAATATCGCATTAACCCTTTCACCGCCAGCCATATTTCAGCCAAACATTTCCATTACATTTCCCTGAGTAGAGAACAAAATCCATTGCAGTATTGGGGATTCTTCAGTGACATACATAAAATAAGGTCTGTCCTTACTTCCAAAAACTAAGACAATCGGGTCTTTGGATACTAGATGATGAAAATTATGTTTTACGTCCTCTCGGTCATAGACACATATGGGACATTTGTAAATACAAAGATGTTGGGAACAATACTGGC
>CM065701.1:39611845-39616845 GCA_017654935.2 Phymorhynchus buccinoides
CAAAGCTAGTAATGTTTTCAGTAGTGTCTCTTTCTTCCTGTCTGGCTGGCTGGCTGACTGACTGGATGGCCATGTATGCTAACACGACAGCGTTTGAACGGAGGTGGCCTAGGACCGTCAAATGTTTGCATGCGGGTAGGTAGTTAGGATATATAGGCCAAGTTCGAAAATGAAAATCATTGGTAAAAGGTCAAGTTCATAGGAGCCGAAAATGCTGTCGAACGTCTGGTGATATAGCGTCTTAACGCTCTAGTCTTTTTCCGCTTTTTTTGGATCCCATCGCTTTGGCATTCCAAATTCACTCTTCTTTTTTATATAAAATCAACACACACACACACACACACACACACACACACACACACACACACACACACACACACACACACACACACTTTTCCCGCCTTCTCTTTTATTTCAATACACCGTCATTACATTTCCACGCAGTCTACAACAATACATAGGCTGAGTTATGCTCGAGTAAATGGTCAAATGATCATTTTCCACAGTAATATATATATACACACACACACGCGTACACACACACATACACACATATAAACACACACACACACACACACACACACACACACACACACACACACACACACACACACACACACACGCACACGCACACACACACACACACACACACACCCCTTGACAATTATGACCGAGTGAACTGGTATTGCGAACAGAAAGGAAGAAATATGGACCTAAACTAACACGCACGCACGCACTTTATCAATATAACAAAGGGTTCGCACCTGCTGTCTCAGCGCTGTCCACAGTTGCATAACTCCCCCATTGGATGTGACCAGCTTGATGCATCGATTTGCAACGTAAGCAATACTTCATCGGACAATGGGTCAGTTTGGGGCAGATCTCCTCACTCAGAAGAAGACAGGAAGAAGAAGGGTCCCGTGTCTCAATACAGTACGGATAATAAATTGGCTTCCCTACTTAATTACTCCCCCTTTTTGTCCGTCACCGAAGGTGATCGGACTTTGCGATGGGCTGGGTTTGTCTGGTTAGTTCACCAAGACGGACTATTGCGATGGGCTGGTTTGTATTTTTTGTTTGTTTGTTTGTTTTTTTTGTTTTGTTGTTTTTTTTTTGGGGGGGGGGGTTCTGTCTGTCCCAAGGATATCTCCCGAACCGCTTGACCGAATCGCGTCAAATTTTGTGTGAAGGTGTGCCTCCTTAATAGGAAGAGATCGGCGCAAACCATTTTGCCGTCGTGACCTTGACCTTGACGTACGACCTTGAAAACCGAAAATCTATTTTTAGCCATATCTCAGGCACCGATCAACATAGGATGCTGAAACTTGGCATGAAGGTGGTTTGGCTTATGCCCGTTCTGATGATGGCATACCGATCAAGGTCAAGGTCAAGGTCAAAAAGTTCGCTGGAGCCTGAAAATCGGAGGGTCATTTTTTTCTCCTTCTGTCTGTCCCAAGGATATCTTTCGAACGGGTTGACAGAATCACGTCAAATTTTGTGTGCTGGTGTGTCACCATGAGAGGAAGGCATCCGCGCAAACCATTTTGCCGTCGTGACCTTGACCTTGGCGTACGACCTTGAAAACCGAAAATCTTTCAGGGGCCATAACTCCCACACCGTTAGTGTTAGAGTCTTCAAATTTGGCATGAAGGTACTTTGGCTTATGCCCGTTCTGGTGGTGGCATACCGATCAAGGTCAAGGTCACGGTCCGGGCGATCAGTAGGCCTTGAAAGTGGTAGGGGTCTAAACATTGGGTTTTAAGCCATATTTTCCACATTGGTACTTGACAGAAGGGCTTCAGATTGTGTGTGGTACTGTATACCCTAGAGTAGAAAACATCCGAGCATAAATTATCACCATGCTGACCTTGACCTTGAAGTGTGACCTTGAAAACCGAAATTTCCTTCTTTGCGCTATATGTTTCTTCTTCAAGCTGTATCTCGTGAACTAGAAGACAGAATCCCTTCCAATTTTTGTCAGGATGTGACACTCTACGGGGGGATCGCAAGTGCGTGACATTGCTGGTGACGGACATGTCTGCCGGCCACTCGGGCGACAACGCCCATTTTTGTTGTTTTTTGTTTTTTTTTTCTGTCTGTCCCAAAGGATATCTCCCGAACCGCTTGACCGAATCGCGTCAAATTTTGTGTGAAGGTGTGCCAACCCTTAATAAGAAAGAGATCGGCGCAAACCATTTTGCCGTCGGACTTGATGACGTACGACCTTGAAAACCGAAAATCTATTTTTAGCGATATCTCGGGCATCTGTCTGCCGCTGGGCGACGCCCTTGTCTTTTGATGTCTTCTGCCCTTGCCAGAGAGTGACGCTGAGAGCACAAGGAATGAGGGATCTCTCTAACACGTGGGCATCCCTTTCTCTCATCGGGGAAGGTTATGATTATTATAATTGTGTCATCGGTTGCTTTGACACTGTCTCTCTTACCTTATCTTATTTGTTAACAATATTACGTGAATGTGAAAATCCGTTTAACGTCCTCCGGTCTGAAACAGACACATATGGGACATTAGTAGATATAAAGATGGTGGGAACGATCCTGGAGGCAATGCCCGGAGGCAGTGCAACTCTAGGAAAGTCCCGAATTTTTAACAATGCAGATGCATGTATGTCTTTTTTGATTATTTCACAATATTACTAACATGTTTATGACTGGATTATTATATATGCCCCTAAAGATCATGTAGGTAAACTGGATGGTCACTCATTATACAGGACGTTTTGAATTTATTGGTTGTCAATAGACAACCTATGGCGATATTTTTCACGCCAGAGGGCAGTCAATGCACTAGGGGCTCATCACGCGATTTTCTCACTTGGGCGTAGTGAGAGAGAGAGTGATGGTAGGACCACTCACTGTCTCTCTCTCTTTCTTTATCCCCAACTAATAATATAGAGAGGATTAGCCCCACACGAGCGTCATGCCCTCTGGCGTGAGAAAAATCGCACTAAGTCTCTCATTGTCATAATTTTAGCAGATGTGCTGTAACCTAGTAATAAGTTACGAATTGTAGTTTAAATCTAGGAATCTGCTAGTACTTGATCAGACAGTAAAGTTGTTTGTCTTAGTCTATGGTAGACTACTCTAAACCAGAGTTGTCTCCATCTTGTCTCGTTCGTTGGCTACAACCTTGGTGTGTGGATGGTTGGAGTTTTAACCAAGAGTGCATCTGAGCTGTACTGTATTGACAAAAGTTTGAACCATCCTGTAATTCGTTCATGTGAAAGGCATTGATATGTGATTACTCTTTCGATCATATCAGACCAATGCTGCTCAGTGAACTCTGCTTCTTTGATAGTTTCTTAAAGGTGGGCCCTGACGGATGAGTTTTTGCCAGAAACACGTCGAGATCACCAGAAAGACAGCCTTTTCAAGGATCGGAACACCCACTTTGCTCTGGTTTCTTAGAAATCAAACCGTCAAAACGGCGATTCCTCCTTGGCGGAGATGCCGGAGAGAGAAGCCATTATGGATGGGGTGGGTGGGGGCCAAACCCATTGTGGTTCAAGCTTTTTCTTCTTTTGTAGTGCAGTAAAAAAACATTTGAAGCTATTTCCTTTGTTGTGAGAGAAACTGCAAAAAAAAAAGGGAAAAAAAAGAAAAAAAGGCTTGTATTGCGAAAAAATCGTGCAAGTAATTTGGTCGCCATTACAAAAGAGAATGTAACGCCTTCTCGTTCAGTGAAATAATTTGACTTCCAGCACCTCCGCCAAGGATGAATCGCCGATTTGACGGTTTGATTTCTAGGAAACCAGAGCAAAGTGAGTGTTGCGATCTCTGTAAAGGGTGTTTTCCTGGTGATCTCGACGTGTTTCTTGCAAAAAGTCATCCGTCAGGGTACCCCTTTAAACCGAAGGTATTCCAGGCTAACCGAACGCGTCACGGGTAGTATTATGTAAATTAAGCTAAACAGCCAATCGTTTTGGGACCAGTCTAATTTACATATTAGTACCAGTGTTGGCTGTCTAAGACGCACTCATGAATACACGCACTTATTTGTTAAGCCCTACGCCGAAAAAGACTAAGGGTATCCCAGGCCACTCTCATAGGCCAAGGTAACCCAAGGACTTAACACCTGTCCTCTGGCCTGTGTGGCCGGGGGATGTCCCAGCAAGGGTGTTCTACCCCAACTGGGTCCCCCATTGGATCACGTGGATCCATATTATTACCAAGTGAAACCTTGAGGATTTGAAGATGTGCCAGTAAAGCAATGACTAGGAGAAGGCCAAGCCAGCTGGAAAGCCATCAAGTTGGAAAACTAAGACAAAAAAGAGATACAGTCTCTTAGCTCACGAGCCTGACGAAAGTAGTACGCTGCACTGATCCGCCTTCCAAAAACCAGACATCCTTTGCGAGAAGACTGCCCGGTCTTCAAGAAGAACGTCCATAAGGAACTGCGATCAATTGGACGATAATCTCACTCTCTCGTACACGCACTGAGTAGAAACTCACTTAGCACTTCTGGTGACTCTATAGGAGAAAACTCTCCTAGCTTTTTTTCTTCTTCTCCATTGATCAAATAGAAGGCATAACATAGGCTACACACCGTATCGTAGCTTGGCTTGTTTCGTATGTAGGCCTTGCTTTGGAACGTTAACACACTTCTTTTCAGCTACGCCTCCTTGACTAAAGCTTGAAATAGTACGAGTTATAATTATTTCCGTTAATAATATTTTCGAGTTTGCTTTCTCTCTATGAATTAATTTTGGACGATGGCTTTGTTGAGATATGACACCATTTTATATTTCTTTCTTCCGTCACATTCCCTCTTTCTTTCTATTTCCCCATGCCCTCTCCTTTCTGCAAAACTGATGGGTTTTTAACCTCAACCAAGGACCGATGTGTCGCTTTTGTATTCGATGGTGAATCTGTTTGTCTGTTTGCAAAATCGCTTTTATGGGTAGATTGTGTCATTGCATTTCACAGAGGTTTAGATTAGAGCATTCATTTATTTGGAAGAATTATCTTATAACATTGTAATGT
>CM065701.1:39621845-39626845 GCA_017654935.2 Phymorhynchus buccinoides
TAATACTGTTGTTTAGATTATGGATGTTAAAGGGTGTCTCACCGCATTTAAATATTATGCAACAATATGTTATCCGTGGGTTATTGTGTGAAAGGTCGAGAGAAGCTTATCTTCTTCTCTTTCACTCGTTGCTTCTTCTTTCACTTTGCTAATCGATCGCTAACTTTTGTTCTTGTTTGTCCTTTTTCTGCCTATGTAAATTACATTTTCCTTTTACAAATGCTTTAGTATACTTGAATGTGACAAAAGATGTATACGGTACTGGATTTAGTCATGTTCATTCCTTATCTTTGTTTATAACCCTATATAAGAGAGAGATAAATGTTATGATTACCCCCCTTGTCATTAGACACTTTCAGGTAATGACAATAAAAACGTCAAGTGTCAAGTGTCTCTCTCTCTCTCTCTCTCTCTCTCTCTCTCTCTCTCTCTCTCTCTCTCTCTCTCTCTCTCTCTCTCTCTCTCTCTCTGACCATCGAGAGAGAGAGAGAGAGAGAGAGAGTGAGAGAGAGAATGAGAGAGATATGGGGCCAGAAAACATATACTAAAAACGGCCCTAACATCTCTGAACGGTTGCAACAGCTCTGAACGGTCGTTACAGTTCTGAATGGTCATAGCAGGTTTGAGCAATCATTCGCTCTGAATGGTCGTAAATGCTCTGAATGGTCATGACATCTCTGAACGGTCGTTACAGCTATAAGCGATCGTTACAGTTCTGAATGATCTTTACAATCTTTCGCTCTGGACGGTGGTAGCCGCACTAAGCGTTCGTAACATCTCTAAACGGTTGCAACAGCTCTGAACGGTCGCAACATCTGTAAACGCTTGTAACAATCCTGAACGGTCGTAACAATTCTCAACTTTCGTTACAGTCCCGGTCATTACAGCTTTGAACAATCTTTCGCTCTGAACGGTCGTAACATTTTTGAGCAGTTGTAACAGCTCTGAATTGTCGTAAAAGCTCTGAACGGTCGTTACAGTTCTGAACAGTCGTTACAGCTTTGAACAATCTTTCGCTCTGAACGATCGTAACAGCTCTTAATGGTCGTAACATCTCTAAGCGGCTGTAACAGCTCTGAACGGACGTGACCTCTTTGAACGGTCGTTACAGCATTTTAAAAAAAATTCGCTCTGAACGGTCGTAACTGCTCTGAACAGTCTTTGTTACTCTGAAACAGATGAACACGCGTGTTCAAATAGGAAGTTCAGTTTCACATAGAAGACAGGCGTAACAGCTCAGAAACGTAACATCCTTGAACGGTTGTAACGGTTCTGAACGGGCGTAACGGTTCTGAACGGTCGTAACATCTATGAACGGTCGCATCATTTCTGAGCAGTCGTATAATCTCTGAAAGCGGAGTCGACACTTTTCATTTATCTTTGCACACAAGCAGATGTTAACTACATTTTCACGACTTGAAAGATGGACACACACACACACACACACACACACACACACACACACACACACACACACACGCACGCACGCACGCACGCACGCACGCATGCACACACACACACACACACACACACACACGCACGCACGCACGCACGCACACACGCACGCACGCACGCATGCATGCACACACGCACGCACGCACGCACGCACATTCACACACACACACACACACACACACACACACACACACACACACACACACACACACACACACACACACACACACACACACTCGCTCTCACTAAACAAACACTCACTCCTCTTTTCCACATACACTAGAATTGCAATATTATAATCAACAGTTAAAGGGTACATGTTCACAGTCACAAAACAGCATCATATGATGCATAATATTTATACTATTACAGTATTAGAGTTAAGCCATTCAAACAAGGTTATAGTATTTCATGCGGACATCAACAATTTTATCTTGATATCAGAGCTCTCTTATTGAACGCTTGAATTATGAATTTTGGACAAGGACACCAAATGATTTGGTGTTTCTTCATTCATCACTTTAGATCACTTTTTGGAAGAATCATCGTCTGGATTGAAGGGAAGGCAATCGGCTACTAATTTAGGACGGACGGATATCAGAGTATCCTTTACAATCAAACAGAAAATGACACTCTGTTTCAGGCTCGCTTTTACAAGCAGGACACAATATAATTTCATCTGTTTCATTTGAAACGAAAACGATGCACATTGAGCTGAGACACACCCATTCGTATTTGAGCAAGAGCATTCCGATAGGCGTCTTTCCATAAGCATGAATTGCTATGTACAATTCTCTGGCAAACACGTGCTTAAACATTCCATAAGTGGTCATATTTGGACTCTCATCGATGTGGTGTTTTTTTCCAGTGGTGAGAAATGAGCCAAATAATCGCTCTCGTAGTTCAATGCAAAAAAACGTTTCTCTCTGTCACAACCGAACAACCACACCTGTTCAAAAACCATTATCGCAAAGAGAGAGAAGAGAGAGAGAGAGAGAGAGAGAGAGAGAGAGAGAGAGAGAGAGAGAGAGAGAGAGAGAGAGAGAGAGAGAGGAGAGAGAGAGAGAGGAGAGAGAGAGAGAGAGAGAGAGAGAGAGAGAGAGAGAGAGAGAGAGAGGAGAGAGAGAGAGGAGATGAGAGAGAGAGAGAGAGAGAGAGAGAGAGAGAGAGAGAGAGAGAGAGAGAGAGAGAGAGAGAGAGAGAGAGAGGGAGAGGGGAGAGAGAGAGAGAGAGAGAGAGAGAGAGAGAGAGAGAGAGAGAGAGATATATAGATAGAGATATAATATATATATATAGAGATGAGAGAGAGAGAGAGAGAGAGAGAGAGGGAGAGAGAGAGAGAGAGAGGGAGGGAGAGAGAGAGAGAGAGAGAGAGAGAGAGAGGGAGAAAGAGAGAGAGAGAGAGAGAGAGAGGGAGAGAAGAGGAGAGATGGAGAGAGAGAGGGATGGAGGGAGGAAGAGAGAGAGAGAGAGAGGGAGGGAGTGAGAGAGAGAGAGAGAGAGGGATAGGAGAGAGAGAGAGATGGAGAGAGAGAGCGATAGAGAGAGAAAGAGAGAGAGGGAAGAGAGAGAGAGAGAGAGATTGAGGCGAGAGAGAGAGAAGAGAGAGAGAGGAGAGAGAGAGAGAGAAGAGAGAGAGAAGAGAGAGATCATACCAATTTTTGTTTTTCTTATCAAAGCAAACTATATAAATAAGAGTAGGAAAGTTTAATGGTGTGTTTGTTTTTTACTTCTTCAATTTTTGATCGTTTATATTATCTTACCGAAGAAGGAAAGCGCATCAGTCTACCTGATCCAAGCACACCTCTCTACATTCCTCCTCACCGGGTGTCTGTTGGTGTTAACTACGATTTCTGTGACCTCCCTTTTTGAATCCTTCACTGGATCCACCAACATGGCATTCCATCTCTTCTAATCTCTTCGAGGGATTGTAATTTTAGGACATTATTATTTTTGCTATTTTACATAAGATTTTCACCATTTCTGTTGAATTAAGTGCTGGTTTGCTTTTATTGTGGACTTTCAATCTTGGTGCTAAGAGGACAACCTTTCTCCTGTAGAAAGTCTTCTGGCTCAGCTTGAACATTCACTGTGGACAACTTTGCAGGCCGACATGCAGACTGAAGAGTCTTTCACGAAGACGAAACAGCTGTCTTTGCATAGGAGAGAGTCTATCTCCCCCCATTGGGAGAAAAAGTAAATCAGCACATTTTCTTTTCTTCTTTTCAGAACACAAAGTAATTTGGTTTGTTTCTTAGGTTCACAGAACATACATTGGATACCAATTTGTTTTCTTATCAAAGCAAATATATATACATAAGAGGAAAGTTTAATGGTGTGTTTGTTTTTTTCTTCTTCAATTTTTTGATCGTTTTTGAGAGAGAGAGAGAGAGAGAGAGAGAGAGAGAGAGCAATCAACACAGATAGGAAAAACAAATTGCAACAAACCAGGACTGACAATTAGGAGGTTGTCAGTGGATTTCAGTAGACTTGAAGCAAGGTAGAGAAAGTAACCGACAAACTAATGTCAGAGTCTCCCCCTTCCTTCCTTCCTTCCTTCGTTTTAACCCAAACCAGCTGTTTGAGTTCATTCTTAGACGAAACCAGCAAAACAAATCAAAACAGAAGTAAACAATTGACACAGAATTTTAAAATAAAATGAATCTGATGTCTAAGGCCGTGTACACACATAAGCGGGTATTCCATGCGGAAACCCGTGCGCAATCCATAACTAAGTGAAACAAAGAAGGGAAAATATTTACGCACATGTGTCCGAATTTCCCCATTTATTTTATTTATTTAGAACTAATTTATATAGCGTAGCTCCAAGCGTTTACCCTTCTTTCTTTCTTCCACTTGTTTAGGGTTTTCCGGTACGGAACTTACGCGTCTAATGTGACCCCGGCCTTAGAGAGAAAATAGCTCTTAGCCCTTTCACCGCCAATGTCGCATTTTAGCACCACAATGGTTTAACACCCATGTTACTAAAATGCATCAAATTAGGGCCTGCATTAAATACCCAAAGTTAACAAAGTATAAGGCATCAAATCAGCGGCCTTGTTATCCAAAGACCCTATTTTCTTAATTTTTGGGAGGTAAGGATAGGCCTAATGTTATATATGTCACAGAGGAATTAGCAAAAAATTGCAGATTTTCTTTTTCTGTCAACCCAGTTAAGTTTAATGGTATTTTTGGGGCTGAAAAAAACGGCTGGCGGCGAAAGGGTTAACATGCTAGGTGAACGGTATCGTAATCAACTTTGGTGGAGGGGAGTTAATTAGAAAAGAGAGTATTTACCCTTTGTTCAATTTCGCGATCTCCTCACTATTTCATTCTTTTATTAGTTTCATAGATTACAAATTTATTTGTTTTAAACAACAACAAAAAGCAAAGCAAAGAACAACAACAAAAACAAACAAACCAAGGAACACACGAACTAAAATGCAAACCTTTGAGTCCTGGTAACCAGACATGACTGCAGTCTTCTTTCTTCACATGCTACAGCTTGTTTTCCCTTTTGTATTTAGTTTGTATGTTCTTTCTGT
>CM065701.1:39636845-39651845 GCA_017654935.2 Phymorhynchus buccinoides
TCCATTATGGCTTAAGCTTTTTCTTTTTGTAGTGCAGTAAAAAAAAAAATGAAGCTATTTCCTTTGTTGTGAGCGAAACTCTTTTAGATAAACTGCATAATATTTTAAAAATAGATAAATAAAAAGGCTTGTATTGCGAAAAAATCGTGCAAACAATTTGGTCGCCATTACAAAAGAGACGGCACACACGCCTTCTCTTTCAGTGAAAGAATTTGACTTCCAGCACCTCCGCCAAGGATTTGACGGTTTGATTTCTAGGGAAACCAGAGCAAAGTGAGTGTTGCGATCTCTGTAAATGGTGTTTTCATGGTGATCTCGATGTGTGTTTCTTGCAAAAACTCATCCGTTAGGGTGCCCTTTTAATTTTTAAAAAAACTAAATTTGGGGGGGGGGGGGGGGGGGGGGACTTGTTTAAAACAGTCCAACTCTTGATTCTCTCCTTGTAATCACTAATAATAATAATAATAATAATACTAATAATAATAATAATAATAATAATGAATATTTAGGGCGCTTAATCTTAACAAAAGCCCTAAGCGCTTACAATCATGATCAAAACAATACTAACAAAATGAAAAGCTAGACAACACACAAAACACTCACACGAGGGATTTCTGTGGTCATTTAATGTCACTTATTTCATTTTGAGTCTGTCACATCCAGTCTTACAACCTGTTACCTACCCCACCCACCCCCACCCCCAACCCCAACCCCCACCACACACACACACACACATTTTCTGCCTCTTTTTAATTAAACGACGGTGCTGAAGATATTTTGAGTATTGACACCAACGCACCAGGGCTAAAAATGCTTCTACAGAGGCTTTGAACGTACTTTGAGAAGTCTATGTCAGTATGTAGTGTTGTTTTCTTGTCTGTTTATTCCCTCTCAACAGCCCCCCGTCTTTTCAGTGTCAGCTAGGCCACATTTTGGATCAGTCAAAACACAGCTGCTGTCACATCGCTGCTATTCAAAGAAAACAAAGGCAAAGCCTTCAAGGATCACTCGAACAGGCACATGTGGGACAACAACAAAGATTGAGGGGGGGGGGGGGGTCTAAAGTACAAGATTGCCAATAAAAAATGTAAAGTACAAATGAAACTATCGTTAATGGATACAACTAAAAAACATTTTTTTTTTTAAAAAAGTGCCCGTGCCGAGAATCGGACCCGGAACCGTTGGCATGACAGACAGACACTCTACCAATGAGCTATCGAGGCTTTCAGTGTTGATGAGTTTCTTAACTCATGTTGCCTGTTGAATACTCTCTAACCCACTAATCTAAAATGTTATCTGTTTGTTATCTGTTTACAGTGTTGATTTAAGTATTTAATTATTCAAATCATTATTGTTTGAAAGCGTTCATAGACATATATATGTGTGCAAAGATTGAACAATGTATGCCTTCTATATTCACTAGAAAATGCCAACGTTAAAGTTTGGAGATTAGACCATGGACGCAACACAACAACACACACACACACACACACACACACACACACACACACAAACACACACACACACACAACACACACAGATGGCTTGATGTAAAAAATAAAAAAAAGCAAACCATTACTGCTTATTCAATGTTCCATCTGAAAATAACAGTTTTGACTTTGACTTTGACTTTGACAACCGAGCAACTATCATACTATAGACTCAATTCGTGTTAACCTGGTGTTAACGAGTGAGCCAAAAAGTGAGTACAGAATTTTGCTAAAGTCGCCCCCCCCTCCCCTACAGTCCTTCCCCTTTCTGGCTAGACAACTTGAACAGTTGGACTCCACACTGACGTCGGCATTGAGTCTCTGTGCCCCAGATTCCCCCCAAAAGTTGTCATTGATTACCAGCCGCGAAGCGAGATGGTAATGTTTTCAAGAGAATTCTGTTTGTTCCTGACTATCTGTCTACCTATCTGACTATGTGAACACGATAACGTTTGAACGGAGGGGCCTAGGACGCTCAAATGTTGCATGCGCATAGGTACTAGGAATATGTAGGCCAAGTGCAACAATGCAGGTCATAGGTCAAAGATCAAGGTCACTGGAGCAGAAAATGCTGCAGAGCACCTGGCACAATAACGTTTGACCGGAGGGATCTAGGACACTCACATTTGCAAGCGGATAGGTACTTAGGGTATCTAGGCCGGGTTAGAAAATGAAGGTCATTAGTCAAAAGGTCAAGGTCACTGGAGCCGAAAATGCTGCGGAGCACCTGGGCCTGTGTTCATGTTGAAATAGTATGAGACTTATCATCGTGATATTTTAGAAGTCGTTCTAAAGTCCTGTTACCCATGTGAAATAAAGGTTCGCTACCAGCTGCGAGGCGAAACACTGCAGCCGAAAATACTACCGTGCGGCTGGTGATCCAGCGTCTTAACGCTCTAGTTGTCCTTCTGTACGACCCTTCGATCCAACAGAGCTGAGCGTTCTTGTCACACTCTGAGTGGCAGGGTAATAAAAAATGGTCGCACACGTAATGCTCTCCGTAGCTGATGCATTTGTACCATAGTGTTCAAGTGCTTCCGCTGTTGGGATGATCCCTGGAGTCGCTTAGCCAGGGTAACCCAACAACAACAACTACACTCACATTCCAACCAGGTGACAGTCACTCACACAAACAAAGAGGAATACCAACCACAATGGTCGACTTAGCTCGCTCTTTTCATCACGCTACGGCGCTGCGGTTGAGTGGGTCCAACCTAGTGGTAGCCTTTGTTGGGGGAGAGAGAGAGAGAGAGAGAGAGAGAGCGAGAGAGAGAGAGCGAGAGAGAGAGAGAGAGAGAGAAGAGAGAGAGGATGGAGAGAGAGAGAGAGAGAGAGAGAGAGAGAGGGGGAGAGAGAGGAGAGGAGAGAGAGAGAGAGAGAGAGAGAGAGAGAGAGAGAGAGAGAGAGAGAGAAGAGAGAGAGATAGAGAGAGAGGGAGAGGGAGAGGAGAGAGAGAGAGATAGGGTCTCAACTCTCCTCCATGCTTTGTACCCACTCACCCGCAGCGCCGCCACGTTTGTGAAAAGAGCGAGCTAAGTCGCTCATAGGGGAAACTTCAATGCGAACAGTCTGCAGTTCTTGAGAGAACAATCAACATTGCACAGGTATTGAAGACGCGTTTGAGATGACGTAGGACGTTGATTGATAGGTGAAGACGGGGTAAAAAGCCCACGGGCGGGTAAGAAGCCCATGCCAATTATCTCATGAAATGAAGCAAATTTCAGTCACATTTAGCCCATGAGACGAGTGTTAATTTTTTAGCATTCTTCTCATGGGCAAATATGACTGAAATTTGCTTTATTTCATGAGATAATTGGCATGGGCTTCTTACCCGCCCATAGGCTTTTTACCCCGTCTTACCCTACTCATTCCGGTACAGGCTTGGGTGTTTGTAGCCGTTGCATGTGCTCACGGAGAACAATTATAGGTGTCTACACACACAAATTCCAGATTTTCAGAGGGCAGTGACTGTCCTTTTAGGATAGATGGCCCGTAATAGTGAAGATCCTGGCATGTTTCACTACTTCCCTCTGGCAACACGGTGATAATTATGCCAGTCGTAATATTACTTGCATGTCACCGTGTTGCCATGGGGAAAGAGTAAAACATGTTCACGTGTATTGAGACCATTTAGGGAAACATGCCACCACTCTCTCGGCCAAATACTTTAGACATCCTTTGGGGGGGGGGGGGGGGGGGGGGGGGGGGGGGGGGGGGGGGGTCAGGGGGGGGGGGGGGGGGGGGGGGGGGGGGGGGGGGGGGGGGGAAGAATCCAACGGGCAACTAACTGTCTTTCGCCTCAGTACAACATTTTGTTTGACAAAAACACTTTGCATAATGTAGGCTAATTTGTGGCTGTGCTTTTCTCCTTTCAGACTCACCCCTTGTTCCAACCCCCCACCCTCTCTCGTCTCTCTCTCCCTCTCTCTCTCTCTCTCTCTCTCTCTCTCCTCTCTCTCTTGATTGCATCAGACATCTTCCTCTCTCCTCTCTCTCTCTCTTCTCTCTCTCATCTCTCTCTCTCCGTCTCTCTCATCATCCCTCTCTCTCTCCCAACTCTTTTCCCTTCTCGTCATCTCTGGGTCTCTCTCTCTCTCTCTCTCTCTCTCTCGATTGGAAGACTAGGCGTTGCCTAAAATCTTTATCCTTGAAAAATAAAGTTCAAGTTTTCAAGTTTTCAAAGTTTCAAAGTCATTCTCAAGTCTCTCTCTCTCTCTTTCTCCTCTCTCTCTCTCTCTCTCTCTCTCTCTCTCTCTCTCTCTCTCTCTCTCTCTCTCTCTCTCCCTCTCTCTCTCTCTCTCTCTCTCTCTCTCTCTCTCTCTCTCTCTCTCTCTCTCGCTCTCTTTCAAACAAAACACATTGAACAAAACGTCTGCAACCAGGGTAATCCGTTATCGCTGCCAAATATTGTACTGCTTGGGAACTTGGGAGACCCCTTGGCATGGCTGTAGGACGGGGTGGCTGTGCAGGAAAGTGGTCACCGATTTCAGGTATCAAGTGTCAGTCATTATGAAGCTGTGACAGCGGTTCCCGCACAGCCACACCTTCCTGCAGCCAGTCCAGGGCTCTCCCTAGATCCACAAGGTTCACCTTTCCCTGCACAGCCATAGTGACTCGGCAATTAATTGCAGTATCTCTTTCGTTTAAAGAAAGGTTCTTTTTGTGAGTTGTACTGATTCTTGACGCTTCCTGCTAGCATGTGCTGGGTGCCATTTTACTCAATTCACATTGTGGGGGGGGGGAATGCCGATGCACTGGACTTGTTACATTTTGTTTTATTTTGGCGCCTTTTAAAGCTCACGTTACTATAGCAACCGACGGCGACGATCGCGAAACAGTTTTGCTGTCGTTGTAAGGTCACGCCTCTTGTGTGTGTGTGTGTGTGTGTGTGTGTGTGTGTGTGTGTGTGTGTGTGACTGCCAATTTGTAAGCTCTAGATGCAAAGCGTTTGGAATCTATGACCAAATAACCAAAACATGTCTATTTTGAAGGTGTTCCCTAACTTTCTGTGGGGGACATAGTTCTCTCCTAGCCAGACATCTGGCACCGTTGGCATTCATTCAATCGTCTGTCTACAGTGTTTATGTGCCCCATATTCAACGTTCTCACTGATTGTCTTTGGTCGCAACCCTCCAATCCCAAACAACTGGGTGCTCTTGTCACGCTCTAAAGAGCCAGCCACACGTCCACTAAATTCGCAAGACTGCACGATACGATTCGATCACGTGGTCTCGATGCGCCAATCACATTTGTTCTTGGAGACCGCGTGATCGAATCGTATGGTACAGTCTTGCGATTAAAGTGGACGTGTGGCTGGCCCTGAAGTGTTACAGTCCAACCCGTTGACAGTCGCACAAAGACAGATTCAGGAACACTTGGAACACATCACAAAGAAGGGAACTTCTGGGCTTGAAATGAAAACAAAATACCCGAAGGTGCTGATAGGAAGGACCCAGAAATGCACCAGCCACGCCTGTCCTAGCAACACGAGAGCAGCACCTGCCCCAGCCCTGGCAGTCCGTGTCGTGTTACTGGGGAGCAGGCTTCACACGGGACATTCCATCAAGTATGCAGAGGCACAGAGCTACTCTCGGCTTGGTGACAAAGTTGACCATACTGTTGCATGAATCTTCACATGGTGACAGTCTGCAATTGTTTTAAGAGAGAACCAAACTTGATGCGTGCACAGTTTGAAGATTTGTTCACGTTCTAAAAGTTGACGATCTCGTTTTTTGTGTTGCGTGTGTTCTTTTTTTATGATGTTTAAAAGATAATAACAGAACAGAATATCAAGGCAAGTTGTCTGGAAATACAGTGTTCGCAACTTATAACTTCAGCCCCTATTTTTCACAAATTGAGTCCGTTCTTTACGTGCTGTTGTTGTTCTTGTTTCTCCCTTTTTTTGATACCAAAAGACAGACAGACATTTACAGTACGTAAGGTAATACATAGCATACATTCTGTATGCATTAATGGTTAATGTTTGAAGTGGCAGTACTCGTTATGTTATAGTTTTAAACAGTCATTCGATCCACCTCCATCCACTTCGCAGGGGCAATACTGTTCTGCTAAACTCACTGTGGCTGGGGGTAAGCAAAGACGTTACAGGTGCTGTACGTGTTTGTGTTGTTCTTGTGTCTTCTTGTTGTTGATGACAAAAGACAGACAGACATTTACAGAACGCAAGGTTAGGGTTAGGCATAAGAGAAGGATACTTAGACAGGTGGACTAATTCCTGCTCCACTTGTTTAGAGAGTAGTACAAAATAGATTGTATGATAGACACTGGCTACAGGGCGTGACTAAGAGGTTTGCATGCCAGTAACCTTGTTTCTGTCTGACACTGTCACATTCTGTCACCGCCAGAATATCTGAGCCACATGGGAGCTCTCGTTACGCTCTGAAAGGTACTATACGCAAGGAGCTGACAGGCACACAAAGAAATAGTACCACACATTCTGTGGGCCCCCTCGACTCTACAAAGCACACGTTGCACGTCATAAAGAGGTTCCTTATCAGCGTAACAGCTGACGGTTTCTCTCCTAAAAGGAAAGCTGATCTCAAGCGAACAATCGCTGATGATGGTATCGCTATGTTGACATTTAAGAAGCGTTGTAGCTGTTTATTTGCGTATCGTGATTTTCTTTTCCCCAGTCGTGTACTTAATGCACAGCCTGAAAGAAATGTGTTCACAAAGATGAAGATCAATTATGATTATTTTACGAGATGAACTGCTTTCTTGGATTTTATTTTATTTTCTGTTCCTTTTTTAAAATGATCTGGAAATGTCCATGCAATCGTCGATACGTTGTGTAGTTTTATATACTTTTCCCGTTTACTTTCCATGCGCCTGTCCATTTGACTAGCTGTCACCTTTTGATATACGGGAAGACGGGGTAAAAAGCGCATGGGTGGGTAAGAAGCCCACCCCAATTATCTCATGAAATGAAGCAAATTTCAGTCTCATTTTGCCCATGAGACGAGCGTTAATGTCTAGCATTCGTCTCATGGGCAAATTTGACTGAAATGTTCTTTATTTCATGAGATAATTGGGGTGGGCTTCTTTACCCGCCCATGCGCTTTTTATCCCGTCTCCCCCTAACAAGACACGCCTATTTTGTTATTACTATTAATTGTAGCCCTCCTTATGAAGCATTAACGCAAGGCTCTAGAATGTACCATTCAAAGCGTGAGAAAGCGAACAGCTGCTTTGAAAATTACACGGTGATATGCAAATATTAAAAAAAACACGTCTGAGGTTAATATGGATCACAAATAAAGCTAACTATGCTTGTATTGATTTGGTTTAAACAAATCTTTATTCATTTGAAAAGATCCAACAGAAATAGAAATAGAGCAACAACAAGCTCGAAGCTTATACCGAGCTCCTTAAATTAACATCATAATTATTGCACAATTGATTGAACAGATGGAGACTGCATTTAAACCAAGTAATACAATGATAAACAAAACTAAAGGTATTGTTAATCAATATCATTTAGAAAGTCATCACAACCATGAATACAAAAGAAGAGTTTATTGTATTGATTGGAATGAATTAATGTGTTTAAAAATGATCAGATCAGATGAATTAATGGCTTTGTGTTAATGCTTATTAAGAGGGCTGCAATTAACAAATTCAGCCTGAATGCTTCAAATGTATATTACATGGCCTGGGTCTCAGCCTCACGAACAACATTTTTTTTAACCCTTTCATCGCCAAAGTCGCATTTTAGCACCACAGTGATTTAACATCTATGTCACTAAAAAGCATCAAATTTGGGTCTATTATCTTAGTGTTGGAAAGTAAGGATAGACCTCATTTCATACATGTCACAGAAGAATCCCCAATACTGCAGATGGATTTTGTTTTCTACCCAGGTAAGTTTAATGAAAATATTTTGCTCAAAAATGGCTGGCGGCGAAAGGGTTAATGTCTGGACATTTCCTGTCCATTGGCCATACCCTGAATGACTGGTAGTATGTCCTGTGGTCACGGTCCAAATAGGGCGTTCCAAGTCCTTGACAGTCAGACAAAGAAAGGCCAGTACCTCCTTTGAGAGTCTTACTACAGACTTTTACAAGTGGCAGACGCCTGTCAAGCTAAATGCCTCATTCAGGGAGAATCCTACTGGTTACTTTGTTAAAGAAAAAAAATGCTGATGTCAGTGTTGGCATACCAGCTAGTCTGTATCCGTTGATTGGAAATGCATCGTATTCATACCCGATATTTACCAGTCGCGTAGCGAAGCTGGTATTGTTTTCACTTGGTCCGTCCGTCCGTCCGTGTTCAAATTTGCTCAAAATGCATATTTCGGTGTAAAATGGCCGCACATAGAGCTATCAGTGTGTTTCAACAACAACAAAAATGTTTGTTTGTCTGTCTGTTTGTCTGTCGGTTTGTTTGAGACAGCGATAACTCCAGAACGCTTGGATATATCAACATGAAAATTTACAGGTGGATACTAGGGGTCAAAAGCTTGGACAAGTTCGAATTTGGGCAAAATCGGGTTAGCGGTTAAGGGTTTAGGTTAAGATTAGGGTTAGGGTTAGGGGTGCAAGCGTGTGTCGCGACTGGGTCAGTTTACGCAAGTACTCTAGTTTATTTTGTGAATGTTGTGTATGGGTTGGGTTACAAATTAGTGTCCCCTTTTTATATAAAGAAATACCCAAGACAACAACAACAACAACAACAACAACAACAACAACAACAACAAAACACACACAACGAAACTATGTCCCTTTTGTCTTAAAAAAAAATCTTTCTTTCAGTGAATGTGCCCCATATTTTGCTCAACGATCGTACGATTCTACTACACATTATAAATGTTGTTCTTGTTGTGTTATATTTAGAAACCAGTCCGTCTGGCAAGATATGTCTTCGCTGTTGTGAACGAATGAACCCCCTCCCTCTCCTACCCCCCTAACCCCAGGATTGTGTGGTCAGATTGACCGTTAATTCACGCCTTCAGTTAACTCTGTGGTCATTCTTTTTTCCTAGTATATTTGTTTTTCTGCTGACAGAAGTCATAGGCATATATTTACTGTCGTCAGCCTTTACAATGATTTGGAATAAACACCCTTTTTGTAGCACAATGCTGAAATCTGGACTTGACTAACAATAAGGGAGTGAATGAAAGAATATTGTGTGTAGGGTGTGCTTCGCGCATGCGTGAGCTTGTCTGAGAGAGAGAGAGAGAGAGAGAGAGAGAGAGAGAGAGAGAGAGAGAGAGAGAGAGAGAGAGAGAGAGAGAGAGAGAGAGAGAGAGAGAGGGAGGAGAGAGAGAGAGAGGAGAGAGAGAGAGACGAGAGAGAGAGAGAGAGAGAGAGCGAGAGAGAGAGAGAGAGAGAGAGAGAGAGAGAGGGGGAGAGAGAGAGAGAGGAGAGAGAGAGAGAGAGAGAGAGAGAGAGAGACCGAGAGAGCGAACGAACGAACGAAATTTTGTTTAATCAGGCTTATAAGATAATCAAACATTGCTTTTTTACACTCAGCCCTGAGGCAAAACAAAGGTTAACAAAAAATATACAAACAAATGAAGCGCTTGCGTAACAAATACTACTACTACAAAGCATTCAAGAAAAGAGAGAGAGAGAGAGAGAGAGAGAGAGAGAGAGAGAGAGAGAGAGAGAGAGAGAGAGAGAGAGAGAGAGAGAGAGAGAGAGAGAGAGAGAGAGAGAGGCAGACATAGATTAATTTTAGATTGTGCACAAGGAGACACAGCCTGTCGCTTGTACCAAATGTATGTGTTGAGTACCTTTATAAACCTTGGCTTGTACTCTTTGTTTGTTGCTGCAAATGTGTGTGTCAATAGTTTAAGCCAGACAGACAGAGACAGAGATACACAGAGATACACAGAGGGACACAGAGAGAACATGCTGTGGAACCAAATGTTAGGAGTAGATAAGCTGACGTAAAGCGTTCACCCATCTGTGTGTGTGTGTGTGTGTGTGTGTGTGTGTGTGTGTGTGTGTGTGTGTGTGTGTGTGTGTGTGTGTGTGTGTGTGTGTGTGTGTGTGTCTGCCTCTCTATCTCTCTGTCTGTCTGCAATCGTACTCGAATGGTTGTGAAGCGTGTGTGCATGTGTATATGTCGTGTCCAATAGGCTTAATTGCGCATTAACCTTAATGGGCAATAGTTTTTGCCCGCCAGGTTTAATGAGCAGGATAAATCGTGACATTTGCTCATTAAGGTTAATGTACAAGAACTTCGGTGCGCAATAGACCTAATGTGCACGAACTGAGCAAATAGTAGAGGAGCTTATTATGAGAGAGAGAGAGAACCAACGAACGAACGAACGAATGTTGTTGTTTTTATTGAGGGAAAGCAGAATAAGCACAATAACCGGCTTTTTTCCCCCATCCGGCCATCAGATAGAGAGAGAGAGAGAGAGAGAGAGAGAGAGAGAGAGAGAGAGAGAGAGAGAGAGAGAGAGAGAGAGAGAGAGAGAGAGAGAGAGAGAGAGAGAGAGAGAGAGACGCTTCAGACGCTTCAGAATCGTTTTTATTGACATTGACAAGTACAGGAGAGAGAGAGAGAGAGAGAGAGAGAGAGAGAGAGAGAGAGAGAGAGAGAGAGAGAGAGAGAGAGAGAGAGAGAGAGAAGAGAGAGAGAGAGAGAGAGAGAGAGAGAGAGAGAGAGAGAGAGAGAGAGAGAGAGAGAGAGCAGAGAGACACCAACACCAACACTAAACCAACACTAAGGTCCTTCGTTCTGATAAACGGAAACCACGACGTTCCCTTGCATTGATTGGCTAAACATTACGCAGGAAATAATTTGTTTTTCTAAGTTCACTTCCGCTCAATCTTTTTCCTATGTGCCTAAATCTTGTCATCGTTTCCGATTTTCCTCTTTTTCTTTTCCTTTTCTGTGACTTCTCGTTTGTCTTTTTTCCCCTTCCTTTTGATTTTTGTTCTTATTTTGTAGTTTATATTTTTTGGTTGTTGTTCTCTGACGCATCTTTATTCGTTTTCTCATTAGTCGTTTCAATCATTTTATTTCTTCAACATTTGTTGTTCTGTCTGTATATAAATATGTTTGTCCCAACCCCCATCTCTTTCCTTGTCATGTTCGTACTGTTTTGTACAAAATAACTCTCTCTCTCTCTCTCTCTCTCTCTCTCTCTCTCTCTCTCTCTCTCTCTCTCTCTCTCTCTCTCTCTCTCTCTCTCTCTCTCTCTCCTCTCTCTCTCTCTCTCTGTCTCTCTCTCTCTCTCCCTCCCTCTCTCCCTCTCTCTCTCTCTCTCTCTCTCTCTCTCTCTCTCTCTCTCTCTCTCTCTCTCTCTCTCTCTCTCTCTCTCTCTCTCTCTCTCTCACTCATTTAAGCTTTTGATTATTTAAATCGTAAATTGATGTGGTCTATTCTTGTAAGAAATGGTATTACAAGCATGTGCAATGGCGTTAAACTTTGAGTAAGATGTGATTCTAAATTGACAGACTTTATTAATTGTACGTATGGTGTAAAACAAGGTGATGTTTGTAGTCCTGTTTTATGTTCACTTTGTTTTGATCAACGAACTAGCTAAAGAAGTTATTGTAAACTGTAGACATGGTGCTTTATTTACTATGGATTATTTTGAACTTTTCATTCTATTACTTGCAGACGATATTGCCTTGTTAGCAGAAACAATAATTGGGTTGCAAACACAGTTAAATAGTAACACAAAATCTTGATTTAAAAGTTAATTTAACCAACAGTGGTATAATCGCTTTTTAGAAAAGGTGGTTATTGATCTAGCTGAAAGAGAAAGATTGACTTACAATAATAAAGCAATGCCAGTTGTTAATGCATATAAGTATTTAGGTAATCCTATTTTCTACTAAACTTAGTTTTACTGGTGCATGCAATGACCTAGTGAGTAAAGTTAAAAATGCTACTTTGAGTATTTTACGGATGTTTCACGTATTGAAACATGCAGGTTTTAATTCGTTTTTAAAGTTATTTGACAACCAAGACCAGCCTGTGGTATAATATATGTAGTACAATATTGTACGGAGCAGAAATCTGGGGTCTTGGGGACTCGGCCCATCTTTGTGAAAAAGTTCATTGGTTTGGCTTAAAGAAGTATTTAGGACTTGAGTATAGGACACCCAACGACCTTGTATGATGGAGAAACTGATAGATACCCGATCTTCATTAATTCTGCAATATGTTGTATCCGTTATTGGTTTAAGCTGACTATCACGAATAATGACAGATTATCACATAAGGCTTATATAATGCTTTTAGATTTAGATAGTAGAGACCCAAAAAATGGGTATAAAATATTCGAAGCAAGCTTTATCAATTTGGGTTCGGGTTTGTTTGGGAAAATCAGGGAGTAGAAGACATAAAACAATTCTTATATGTTTTTTAAAGAACGATTAGTTGCATGTAAACTGGAACTCTCATGTTAATAACAGTGACAGATTTAATGTGTATAGACCCTTCTGCACACTACATGTTCTTACCATATATTTGATCATTGATTTGGATAAACATTTAACATTCATTTTGTCAAGGTTTAGATGTGTAGTTTCAGAGATTTCAATACATCGATATCGCTATAAGAAACGCACTGAAACATTTAATTTGTCCTCTGTGTAGCAACGCAAAAGAATATGATATTCATGTTGTATTGTGTTGTCCTGTGTTGTATGACCTAAGAAAATGATATATTCCACAAAAGTTCTTCCATTATCCAAGCACGTTTCGTTTGTGCCTAGTTTTTGCTTCTACAAATGAGATATCTGTGCGAAACTTATCAATTTATTTATATAAAACTTTACATCTACGATCAGTCATGATGTCATGAGAAATGTTCATTTAGTAAATATTATTACAATATTATGATACTTTTGTGTTGTCATGAGGGGGCAAATGCCTTAAAAAACCAATTGTCATTGTTATTGTCTCTCTCACTTAATTTAATTGATCTCTCTCTCTCTTTTCACTCTCTCTCATTTCATTTCATTTCCTCTCTCTCTCTCTCTCTCTCCTCTCTCTCCTCTCTCTCCCCCTCTCTCTCTCTCTCTCTCCCTCTCTCTCTCTCTCTCTCTCTCTCTCTCCTCTCTCTCCTCTCTCTCCCTCTCTCCTCTCTCTCTCTCTCTCTCCCTCTCTCCCCCCCTCTCTCTCTCTCTCTCTCTCTCTCTCTCTCTCACTCTCTCTCTCTCTCTCTCTCTCTCTCTCTCTCTCTCTCTCTCTCTCTCTCTCTCTGTGTATGGATCCACTCGGTAGGTATTGGCAAAGGCAGTGTTCACCACGTGTGTACACAAACGTGTGCGGTGGTTTAGCCACGTGCTTCTCTCCAGGGGGTCATGCAAGGCGAACCACTTATGCCTAAACCTTACCTGAAAAGTAGAGCAATTTTTTTTTCTTCTCTGAAACATTTCAATTGGCTTCATGCTTTAAAAAAAACAACAACAAAAACAACAATGATCCGGCTATGAGTATTGTGTTGGGATACGGTGCTATTGTATTCATTTATTCTTTGAGGAAAGTGATAGGGGGCAATTATTATTAGGATTATGCCTTTGTAAGAGGGTTTTTTCTCTTATTTTTCTTCCCATTTTTTGTTCGTCCGATTTGGCTGACATTTTCAGGAAAGTTGCGTGGCATTAAAGGACTGCCATACGACGACCCTCAATCTCAAAGTCTGCTTCTTTCAGTTTTACGACAAATAAAAGAGTTTTGAGTTTGAGTTTGTGCAATATTAAACGATTGCGCCGATATTTCGGCAAGATATCGCCGAAAAACTGCACAATCGTCAACATTTCAATCTTGAATTTCTCAAAAACGGCCTTTATGTTTTCAGTATAGAAATATATGATCAACATTTCCGGTATAAAAGCAAACCGGAAGTACCAACCGAAAGTGCCCCAGCTAGGGTCAGGCACCTTTGGTTTGGTTCACGGAATAGCCCAAACCGGAAGTGACGTCACAAAACTAACTTTTGGATATTGTAGCCCTTACTCTGGCCCAGTGCAGAAAGAAGTTTGGGGATATGTTAAATAGTTTGGAAGTAATTCAAATTTATGTAAATTGGGTTGCTTCACTTTCACTTATTTCCATTTATGGATTTGATTTTTTAATTTTTCATCCGATTTCGCTGAAATGTGCAAAAAAATGTTTTTAAAGAACACCACTCTTAATATTAAATCGAATAGCCAAAATTTGGCCGAAATAATTATGGCAAAAAATTGCCAAAAATTTGGCCAAATTTTAATCCTTCAATAACTCAAAAACGGTTGCACCGATTGCTATCATATTTTCAATATTTATTAAAGAGCAACATTGTAATATTTGCGGTATTAATTCCAGCCGGACGTGCCAACCGGAAGTGGGATTTTAGTTTTGAATAACTTGCAAACGGCTGTTTGCTGTGAAAGGCAAATATAAGCCCTCTTGTTATTATCATTATTATTATTATTTTATTATTATCATTATTATTATTCATTATCATTATTATTATTATTATTATTATCATTATTATTATTATCATTATTATTATCATTATTATTATTATCATTATTATTATATTATTATTATCATTATTATTATTATTATTACCATTATTATTATTCATTATTATTATTATTATTATCATTATTATTATTATTATTATTATTATTATTATTATTGTTATTATTTTTTTTATTATTTTTTATTATTTTTATTATTTTTATTATTATTATTACTATTATTATTATCATTATCATTATTATTATTATTATTATTATATTATTATTATTATTATTATTATTATCATTATCATTATGCATTATTATTATTATTATTATTATTATTTTTATTATTATTATTATTATTATTATTATTATTATTATTATCATATTTTTATTATTTGTATTATTATTATTATTATTATTATTATTATTATTATTATTATCATTATCATTATTATTATCATTATTATTATTATTTTTATTATTATTATTATTATTATTATTATTATTATATTATTATTATTATTATTATTATCATTATTATTATCATTATTATTATTATTATTATTATT
>CM065701.1:39666845-39684345 GCA_017654935.2 Phymorhynchus buccinoides
GGTTAGATCAAAGACCCTGAGGGACCTCACAAGGACCTCACAAGCCTCACGGCAAGGGGCGTCAGGGGTCGGACATGAGGTTAGATCAAAGACTATGAAGAACCTCACAAGGACCTCACAAGCCTCACGGCAAGGGGCATCAGGGGTCGGATATGAGGTTAGATAAAAGACTCTGAAGGACCTCACAAGGACCTCACAAGCCTCACGGCAAGGGGCCTCAGGGGTCGGACATGAGGTTAGATCAAAGACTCTGAAGGACCTCACAAGGACCTCACAAGCCTCACGGCAAGGGGCCTCAGTGGTCGGACATGAGGTTAGATCAAAGACTCTGAAGGACCTCACAAGGACCTCACAAGCCTCACGGCAAGGGGCATCAGGGGTCGGACATGAGGTTAGATCAAAGACTCTGAAGGACCTCACAAGGACCTCACAAGCCTCACGGCAAGGGGCCTCAGTGGTCGGACATGAGGTTAGATAAAAGACTCTGAAGGACCTCACAAGGACCTCACAAGCCTCACGGCAAGGGGCATCAGGGGTCGGACATGAGGTTAGATCAAAGACTCTGAAGGACCTCACAAGGACCTCACAAGCCTCACGGCAAGGGGCCTCAGTGGTCGGACATGAGGTTAGATAAAAGACTCTGAAGGACCTCACAAGGACCTCACAAGCCTCACGGCAAGGGGCCTCAGTGGTCGGACATGAGGTTAGATCAAAGACTCTGAAGGACCTCACAAGGACCTCACAAGCCTCACGGCAAGGGGCCTCAGTGGTCGGACATGAGGTTAGATCAAAGACTCTGAAGGACCTCACAAGGACCTCACAAGCCTCACGGCAAGGGGCATCAGGGGTCGGACATGAGGTTAGATCAAAGACTCTGAATGACCTCACAAGGACCTCACAAGCCTCACGGCAAGGGGCATCAGTGATCGGACATGAGGTTAGATAAAAGACTCTGAAGGACCTCAAGGACCTCACAAGCCTCGCGGCAAGGGGCCTCAGTGGTCGGACATGAGGTTAGATCAAAGACTATGAAGGACCTCACAAGGACCTCACAAGCCTCACGGCAAGGGGCCTCAGTGGTCGGACATGAGGTTAGATCAAAGACTCTGAAGGACCTCACAAGGACCTCACAAGCCTCATGGCAAGGGGCATCAGTGGTCGGACATGAGGTTAGATAAAAGACTCTGAAGGACCTCACAGCACTTGTGTGTCCTGCCTGTTGAAGCTGGATGGTCCCTCTAGCAAAGCATCACGCGCAACAGTCCATAGCTATCCACCTCGTAACCATCCATATTAGAGTGTGCTCTTGTGTATCTATTGATTTTTGTATTTCGACCATTATTGTTAGTTAGGTATATATTCTTTGTGGTATTAAGGTGTTTTTTTTAAAGGGTGTGTTGGATTGATATGTGCATGTATGGATAGAACGAAATAAGAAGGAAGTATTGGATGGATTTCTTAACCGGAAATATGTTTTTGTAGACATATGTTATGTTAACATTTGTCCTCTCCATGTTAGTTGATAATTGTAAGAAGAAGATACAAAAGCATAACACACGTGCATGTAGACACATGTTGTCACACACAGACCACACACGCGCACGCAAGCATACACACACACACACACACACATCCACATCCACGCACCACGCGCGCGCGGAAAGCGCGCGTACTGCACGCACATCGCGCGCACGCGCACGCACACACACGAGCCACACACACTTACGTCCCTACATCAGCTATCTCGTCACTTATAGTCCTTCTAGTCTCCCTTGTAGTTTTTCTTTTTTTTCCCACTATAAGGGTTGACACCGGGGGGATCCTCTGATTGAGGAGATTGTGGATTCGTATAGGATTCTTTCTTTTTTCCTTGTTGTTGTTATGAGTGGTTTTTTCCCCATTGTTTGTTTTATTTCCTTCTCTACTTGGACTTGTCCATGTAATTTTCGATTTTCGGGACAAGGGGGGGGGGGGGGGGGGGGGGGGGGGGGGGGGGGGGGGGGGGGGGGGGGGGGGGGGGGGTAGGGGGGGGGGGGGGGGGGGGGGGGGGGGGGGAAAAATTTTTATGGGGGGGGTGGGGGGGGGGGGGGGGGGGGGGGGGGGGGGGGGGGGGGGGGGAAGGAAAGGGGGGTAAAAATGGAAGGATGAGCAGCATTTATTTAAAGTATACAATTTTTTGGTCTTTGTCGGTACATATTGTCATACTTACTCGGAACACGTCGACACACGCACTCACATTCATAAACAGCACACCAAACGGAATGAATGAGTCAATGCACCACACACTAGGTCAGACAGAAACCCTGACATTTTTGTATCAAAAATGACACTAAACGTTCGCCACAAAATAATGTCCATTGTAATAGTTCACACACATAAAAATGTGAGAGAGAGGGAGAGAGAGAGAGAGAGAGGGGGGGAGGGGGACACAGAGAGAGAATATGTTGAAGAAAAAAAAAAAAGATGAGCCGCCTCAAAAAAAAAAAAAAAAAAAAAAAAAAAAAATCATTAAAAAAGAAGAAAGAAATGAAAAAAAAGGCGGGGACAGTGGAGGGTCAAAAAAAAAAAAAACAAAAAAAAAAAAAAAGACTCTGAAGGACCTCACAAGGACCTCACAAGCCTCACAAGGGGCCTCGGAGGTCGGACATGAGGTTAGATCAAAGACTCTGAAGGACCTCACAAGGACCTCACAAGCCTCACAAGGACCTCACAAGGGGCCTCGGGGGTCGGACTCGGGCTCATGCTAGATCAAAGACTCTGAAGGAAAAGTTATTAGATTGTCTTCATGCTTTGCGTGTGTATCTACGAATAAGTGTGTCCACAAACAGAGTCAAGCTCGCAACAGTGATTATGATCTTCTTCTTCTTCTTCTTCTTTTTCGTTCGCTCAGACAGATTCCTGTCATATGAACGTAGATGCGTCATGCTGCCGTTATGCGCCAAACTAAGAAATTGTTAGGCCCAACATGTCCGACTTCGGCTGAAGAAATCTTTGTAAGCAAATTTTTTTTTTTTTAAAGGCAGGAGAATGGACCAGTGAGATAGAAAGATAGCAGATGACAGTAAGCAAAGGGAAGAGGCAGAGTCAAAGAGAGTGACAGATTAGAAGAAGTTACAAGCACAGAACTTCTAGAAGGTGGGGGAACTATTTGTACGAAAGACCCACCCACCCCGGTATCCCCACGGGGGAGGGGGGGGGATTATGATCTAAATGATGGAACGTGTCATACTTTGTGTTTCTTTCTCTGCTGTCTTGCAAAGATACAGATGGTAAAGCATTGGGCAAAACAGTTTTGTTCTTGAAAGCAAGAGGCTAACACGACTATACCAGGACAGCCTACCCAAGGATACACTGCCATGTCGCCTACCAGCCATGCCAGAGCATTTTGGGAAACTAAAGGGTTTGATAGCCCTCAGGTCCGAACAACAGTTCCTTAGCTATCTGCTGGAGACGAACTGTCCAATCAAGTGAAGTCTATTACACTGGCCGTGATTGGAGAAAGCTACCGCAACATCCACCACCCCCCCCCAAAAACCCCAACCCCCCCAAAAAACAAACAACAACATGAATTCATTATATGACACTGATGGGTCAGCTACCAATGCTCTCTCTCTCTCTCTACTCTCCCTCTCCCTCTCCCTCCTCATCTCCTCCCTCCCCTCCCCCTCTCCCTCTCCCTCTCTCTCTCTCTCTCTCTCCCCTCCCGATACACCTCCCTCCCTCCCTCTCGCGACTCTCTCTCTCTCTCCCTCTCCCTCCTCTCACTCTAATACTCTCTCTCTCCCTCCCTATCCCCTCTCACTCTCATCCCTCTCTCCCTCTCTCTCTCCTCTCTCTCTCTCTCTCTCTCCCTCCACGGAACATCTTCGTCTCTCTCTTCTCTCCTCAGGTCCTCAACCCATTTACTCTCGCCCCTTCCTCTCTCTCAATACGTCTACCATGTAATCCTCCGGTCTTCCTGGGACTCAGAATTTTCTCTCTTTGTTGCGATCTCTCTCTCTCTCTCTCCTCTCATCGCTCGTCTCTTGTGAACGTCTCAACTCTCTCCTACTCCCCTTCTCTCAGGGACGAGGCTCCTTCCCTACGCACTCAAACGCCTCCCTAACCCAGTCATCTCGGACCCCGCCACGCCCCCCCGCATCCATTGTCAGGCACACACATCTCCCTCGGGCCCCCCCCTCTTCCTCTCTCTTAATCTCTCTCCCAATCCCTCCCCCCCCCCACTCTCTCTCTCTCTCTCATCTCTGTCCCACCCATCTCCCCCCTCCCCCCCACTCTCTCCCCTCGCTCTCTCTGAGTACTCCTCTGCTCATCCTCTCATCTCTCTCCCCCCCCCCCCTCTCTCTCTCCATACTCTCTCTCTCTGTTTCTCTCTCCCTCCAGCAGCACGACACCGTCTCTCTCATCCCCCTCTCCCATCTCTCCCGTCCCTCCGGTCTCTCTCTCCTCATCTCTTCGGGTCTCTCTCTACGCCAGCCTCCTCTCTCTCTCAATCTTCATCGAATCTCATCTGCTCACAGACATTTCTCTCCATCTCTCTCTCATACCAGCCATTTCTCTCCCCCTCACCACTCCTCATCTCTCTCTCTGCTTCTGCCCCCATTAACTCTCTCTGGCACCAGCCCCCTTCCGCCCCTCTCTCTCTCTCTCCAACAAACAAAGGAACGGAACAACAGCTTGTGACACTTGAAAGACAACAGTTTTATCAACGAATTTAATCTAGATTTTCTTGACGACAATAACATTGGCCATGTAATGTAACCAGACTTGCTGGGACTAAGAATTTCAAGTTTGTTTTATCACGTTCGCCCAAGTACGCCCGGTACGCTTTGTGAACGTATACACTACTCAACAGAATTTCAGGTGCCCCGCTCATCATATTTGACACGTTTTTTCTCTTTTACCCCTTTCTTTTCTAACCCTTTCGCCGCCAGCCATTTTTCAGCCCCCCCCCCAAAAAATATGAATATCGATTAACATTAACCCGTTTTGCCCAGCAGCCATTTTTTTTAGCCCGCCCTCCCCCCCCCCCCCCCCCAATCCATTAACCCTTTCGCCACCAGCCATTTTTCACCCCTCGCCTCCAATCCTTTACCCATGTTCATATCACCCCCATCCCCTAGACACCCCGAACCCATTTTCATTACCCCCAATCCATTTCGCCACTTTCGCCACCAAGCCATTTTTCAGCTCCCAAAAATCCATTAACCCTTTAGCCACTAGCCATCCTTTCAAGCCCCCCCCCAAATCCATTAACCCATTTCGCGCCACCCGCCATTTTTCAGCTCCCCAAATCCCATTAACACTTTCGCCAACCAGCCATTTTTCAGCCCCCCCCCCCCCCAATCCATTAACCCTTTCGCCACCAGCCATTTTTCAGCCCCCCCAATCCATAACACTTTCGCACCAGCCATTTTTCCCACCCCCACTCCCCCACCCCCAATCCATTAACACTTTCGCCACCAGCCATTTTTCGCCCCCCAGCCTTTTTTCCCAGCTTCCCAAAAAAATCATTACAATATTAACCCTTTAGCCACCAGCCATTTTCAGCACCCCCCAAAAAAACCATCCATTGAAACCAGGTTTCGGCTCAAGTGAAAGCCAGGCATTTTTTCAGCCCCCCAAAATCCCTTAACCCTTTCGCCGCCAGCCATTTTTCAGGGGGGCCCGCCCCTCCCCCCCCCCCCCCTTATAATTACCACCAAACTTTTCAACCCTTTTTCGGCACCACCAGCCAATTTCAGCTCCCAAAAAATTCCATTAACCCCTTTCACCGCCAGCCATTTTTTTTTCAGCCCCCAACCCCCATAACCACCCCACCGCCGACCATTTTTCACCCACAGCCATAGTTTTTCAGCCCCCCCCCCCCCCACCACCACCACCACCAATCCATTAACCCTTTCACCGCCCAGCCATTTTTCGCAACAAAAAATTCCCTTTAATTTTACCAGGGTAGAGAAAAATAATAATCTGCAGTATGACATGTATTTATAATGGAAGGCCTGTTTCATCACTGTGGTGCAAAAAATGCGACATTTGGCGGTTGTGAAAGGGTTAATATTCTAAAATTAGTATAAACAAATACAAAGGTATTATTATGTGATTCAAGTATTAGGTATTTTATAGTCACAGAGGCGTCTCTGTGTAACCCGTGTTGCTGCTCCCCAAACTGGAGAGCGCGTTGCAGCCAGAGGCGCGCCACCCAAACATTTCTTACCAAACTTTTTTGCTAATCAAAATTGTAAGACTATAACAAGGCCCCAAGCAATATGATTTTGACAAGCATTCAGCGGGGATGATGTTTCTCGTCCAAACATGCTACACTAGGCCTAAAAAAAAATTCCCCTAAAAAAAACAAAAACACCCGCGGAAACCACGAAAAAAAAAACTGCCTAATTTTGTTTACGCCAGGGCTTAAAAAGTATAAATTTTAACCCTTTTCACGCGCCATGTCGCATTTATGCACCACCACAGTGATTTAACTCCCATGTCCTTTAATTTAAAAGGCTTCAAAAACCCTATATTTTCTTAATTTTTGGGAGGTAAGGATAAGTCCTAATGTTTACACATGTGACACAGAGGAGCTCCCAATATTGCATATAATTTTTTCTTCTCTGTTCAGTTAAGTTTAATTTTTTTGCATGTTTTATTTTAAAATGGCTTGAAAAATGGCTCCGCATCCGGCGCATACGTGCTTTGTTAATGTGCACGGTTATATTTTATTCACTTGTTTGGCTGCTATATACGAAGCTGCAATTCGTATCGTGTCCTCCCATCCACGATCCCACATGAAAACCGTTTTTCCCTTTCTTACCATACATAAAGCTGTATTTTAGGAACATTTTCAGTTAATTCTCTTTTTGGAATACTAACCCTAACCCTAACCCTATCCCTAACCCTAGCCCTAACCCTAACCCTACCCCCCGCTATGTACTGCAGTACACCGCGATTTGTCACAGTTGTGGTTCGTTGCGTTTTTCCCGTCTTATAGGGTGGGGGGTAGGGTTAGGGTTAGGGATAGGGTTATTATTCCAAAAAGGTTATTAGCTAAAAAATGTTCCTAAAATACACAAAAAAAGGCAAAAAAAAGAAAGGCAAAAACGGAAAAAATACAATTAACCGAGAAATGTAGGGGGGGGGGGGCACATCTTGACCTTTACCAAACTTTTCTATCCTGTGAGTCTGTTGTGTTTTATGACTGAATGTTGATTCGTATATTAGACACCTCCTCATGTTTACGACTCTCAATCTCAAAGTCTAGTTCTTTCAGTTGCATAACAATAGCCGTATATTTAATATACTAATAAATAATTAGGCTTATATCCGAGGTGACATTCTCAGATAATATTTCGAAGAAGTCGTAAGCCGAAATATTTACCACTATTCAAACCATGATTGTTGTGTGTGTGTGTGTGTGTGTGTGTGTGTGTGTGCGTGTGTGTGTGTGTGTGTGTGTGTGTGTGTGTTGTGTGTGTGTGTGTGTGTGTGTGTGTGTGTGTGTGTGTGTGTGTGTGTGTGTGTGTGTGTGTGTGTGTGTGTGTGTGTGTGTGTGTGTGTGTGTGTGTGTGTTGTTGTTGTTTTTTCTTGTTTCTTACTCATATTTTGCATATAGTTGAATTAACCCTTTCACCGCCAATGTCGCATTCATGCACCACAATGGTTTAACACCCATGTCACTAAAAAGGACTCAAAGCAAGGCCTGTTATCCAAACACCCTATTTTCTTAATTTGGGGAGGTAAGGATAGGCCTAATGTTATACATGTCACAGAGGAATTCCCAATAATGCAGATACTTTTTGTTTGTGGCTCAAGCCACAAACCTATAACTCACTTTGTCGGTCGGTCGGTCTGTCGGTCGGTCGGTTGTTGTCGAAATTCCAAAATTGTCGCACATTTTGACAAAATTGTCGCACTTCAAATCGAGGCTACACTTCAAAATTAATTGAGGCCGCTCTTTAAAATGATGTATTTCAAACCTATAACTCACTTTGTCGGTCGGTCGGGTCTGTCTCGGTCCAAAATTGTCGCACATTTTGACAAAATTGTCGCGCACTTCAAATCGAGGCTACACTTCAAAATTAATTGAGGCCGCTCTTTAAAATGATGTATTGTTTTTAAAAGCGTACAAAATAATAAACATACGTAATACAGACACTACAACAGACACGACGAGTATGCGGTGTGCTTCTTTTGATGAGTATAAGTAGGATACATAGTTTTAAATGTTTTCCAAAAGAGATATAAAAAGTTACGAAAGGGTGCAGAGATAACATTAAACCTGGTTTACAGATTAAAATTATTGAAAAGCCAGGGGAGATGACTCCTGATTGGAGTGGTAAAAAAATAGACCGCGCGCGCCACAAACTATTGCGAATTTGCGCTTGTTTCTCTCTACCCAGGTAAGCTTAATGGTACTTTGGGGCTAAAATATGGCTGGCGGCGAAAGGGTTAATACGAATTACAGTGACATATCCGATGTTGATACACAAAGAGAATGGTTCCATGAAAACTGAACTTCCTGCACAGACAGAGAGAGAGAGAGAGAGAGAGAGAGAGAGAGAGAGAGAGAGGAGAGAGAGAGAGAGAGAGAGAGAGAGAGAGAGTTCTAGAGAAGAGAGAGAGAGAGAGAGAGAAGAGAGAGAGAGAGAGAGAGAGAGAGAGAGATGAGAGAGAGAGAGAGAGAGAGACAGAAAAAGAGAGAGAGAGAGAGAGAGAGAGATAGGAGCCTTTTTTTATCTTTTTTTTGAGAGAGAGATGTGGTATTACGAGATTTGGCTTGAGAGAGAGAGAGAGAGAGAGAGAGAGAGAGAGAGAGAGAGAGGAGAGAGAGAGAGAGAGAGAGAGAGAGAGATAGGGAGAGAGAGAGGAGAGAGAGAGGAGAGAGGGAGAGAGAGAATACAAATACGAAATACGAATACGAATGTTTAATGAGGGTAAACGGATAAGCTCAAGCTTCTTTACACCATGCCCTCGAGGGGAAAAAGAAAAGCCAAATAACAAGAAAAGGAAAAGGAAAAAAAGAAAGTAAAAAATGCATAAAAAGAATAGAAAATAACAACAGGCATGTTCACAGTAAATTGAAGAACATGCGAAAAAAATTCAAGCTCAAACGAACAGCTCGTTCACGTACTCGCACACACACACAAAAAAACATACAGTATATCCTATAACTATACCAAAATATGCATACCTAGTCTCTTGTGGTGTGTTCGAACACACATATAAGAGAATTTGAAAAGTATGAGAGAGAGAGAGAGAGAGAGAGAGAGAGAGAGAGAGAGAGAGAGAGAGAGAGAGAGAGAGGAGAGAGACGAGAGAGAGAGAGAGAGAGAGAGAGATTAGTTGGTGGAGTTAGACTTGTGTAGTTGTTCATCTCGTCTGTTTACCTATTGTCTGCCAAGCTATATGTCTGATCCGCCCCCCCGCCCCCCCCCCCCCCCCCCCCCCCCCCCCCCCCCCCCCCCCCCCCTCTCTCGTCTCTCTCTCTCTCTCTCTCCTCTCTCTCTCTCTCTCTCTCTCTCTCTCTCTCTCTCTCTCTCTCTCTCATACTTTTCAAATTCCTTATATTGTCTGTCTGTTGTCCTTAACTCGTCTCCCTCTTACATTGCTATTTTGTATATTATATCGTTATTCTTGATGATGGTTTGAAGGATTCCTTTGATGCTTATGTTACTTTATAATGTTTTTTTGCATTACTTATTTGTTGCTGTTAGTTTTCTTGTTTGGCCACAGGGCTGAGTGTAAAAAAGCAATGCTTATCTCATTACCCTGTATAAATAAAAATTCGTTTCGTTTGTTTGTTGTATGCACAGATAAGTTAAAGAATTTGATTTTAGTCTTGATTTGTTTGGGTTATTACGTACATTCACATGTATACATTAAAATGACAGATTGCCAAAATGATATCCGTGATATCTAACACTGGTGCCAACCTACAATGCTTGGCAACATTGTACTTTAGACACCCTCCTCATGTTTATAACTCTCGATCTCAAATTCTGGTTCTTTCGGTGTCTTGCCAAATAACCCTAGGCTGATCATAACCTCACCCCTTTCCCGAGAATGACACAGTGCTGCTTTTCAGTGAAAACTAGCAATCGCCCCGTGGCAGTTAATTCCCGTGGCAGTTTTAACCCCACGGCAGTATTGAACAATAGTTCTTTTTGGAATCCTTATCCAGATGAGAGGTATCAGAGCAACGCCCGCTTGTTCTAGGGATAGCTGACGCCTTAATGCCCAAGGAGGCCTACTAATGCCAGCTAGCAATAAAGAATGCTAACAAGTCTGCAAGGAGAATACAATTTTTTTTAATAAATCTTTGTTTTTAAAGGCACGCGCGCGCTCGCTCGCGCTTGCGTGTGTGCGTGTGTTGAGCGCGCACGCACGTGTGTCTATCTGTGTAGGAGGGAAAGGTTCGAAAGAAACGGTATATTTTTAAATTTATTTTTAAATACTGTGTGTATGATTGTGTATGTATGTATTATGTGTGTGTGTGTGTGTGTGTGTGTGTGTGTGTGTGTGTGTGTGTGTGTGTGTGTGTGTGTGTGTGTGTGTGTGTGTGTGTGTGTGTGTGTGTGTGTGTGTGTGTGTGTGTGAGAGAGAGAGAGAGAGAGAGAGAGAGAGAGAGAGAGAGAGAGAGAGAGAGAGAGAGAGAGAGAGAGAGAGAGAGAGAGAAGAGAGAGAGAGAGAGAGGTTAGTTGGTGGAGTTAGACCTGGCAGTATTATGTGCTATTTATGTATGTCCGACTGTGTTCTTTACAACCAAGCAAACAAGCAAGCAACCAACCAACCAGCCAGCCAACCAACCAAACAACAACAAAACATGATCAGCAAAGACAAATGAACCACATACTGTATGAAGGAAGGTTCTCACATCTACCAAAGCTTTAGTCCTTGGACTGGGAAGTGAGCGCAGATCCTCAAACATCCTTTGATGTTAACTTTATTGACAACAAACAGCCCAAGTCATGTGAACGCCTTGTTCACCGCTGTTAACTAAACACTCGATCGCTCGCTCTCTCTCTCTCTCTCTCTCTCTCTCTCTCTCTCTCTCTCTCTCTCTCTCTCTCTCTCTCTCTCTCTCTCTCTCTCTCTCTCTCTCTCTCTCTCTCTCTCTCTCTCTCTCTCTCTCTCTCTCTCTCTCTATGTTATGATTTACATACACCCCTCCCCCTACCCTCTATGATAGGAGCACAAGGCCTAATCATTAAAATGTTTGAGTTTTAATCTCTCTCTCTCTCTCTCTCATCTCTCTCTCTCTCCTCTCTCTCTCTCTCTCTCTCTCTCTCTCTCTCTCTCTCTCTCTTCTCTCTCTCTCTCTCTCTCTTGTTTATGTTACGATTTATATACCCCCCCCCCCTTACCCATATGTGATACGAGCACAAGGCCTAATCATTATAAAATGTTTGAGTTTTGATCTCTCTCTCTCTCTCTCTCTCTCTGTCTCATCTCTCTCTCTCTCTCTCTCTCTCTCTCTCTCTCTCTCTCTCTCTCTCTCTCTCTCTCTCTTGTTTATGTTACGATTTATATACCCCCCCCTTACCCATATGTGATACGAGCACAAGGCCTAATCATTATAAAATGTTTGAGTTTTGAGTTATCTCTCTCTCTCTCTCTCTCAGCCTTTGTCCCCCACCCCACCCCCCACACACACATACCTTACCCACTTGTTAGGCAAACCTCCGGTGACCCCTCCAAGGTTTTGTGGCGATGCTGGGAGCATGATCTACCAAAAGCCTGTCAGAATCCTCAAACTAATCTGTATATCGACATCAAAGAGAGCGTTGTACATAGATACCCGTTTCTGTTCTTTGTCCGCTTAAAATAATTAAGCCCGTTGCACACAGTCTCATCCATTCAGGCGCTTGCTTGAAATGCCCCTAAGCTTATACCTTAAGCACAGACGTTTCATCCTTTTAAGCGCTATGGAAACAGTTGCAGGATGACTATAGGGGAGAAAAACTGTTACCCAAAAAAAATGTTAAAAAATATATACTTTTTTTTTAATTGCCAGATTGTTTTAACAAAAAGGCTCTAGGGCACGAAGTTACGATTGCTTGTTTTAATGAGAAAGGTATAATTAGTGACCAAGGCTCTGACCGTTACTTTTCTGTTGAAATTCCAACACACGTATATGTTTGTGCGCGTGTACACACACACACACACACACACACACACACACACACACACACACACACATACACACACGCGCGCGCGCGCACACACATGTATACATGTCCAGGTGTGCAAACATCACTGCGTGAGAAAGAAAACGCAAAGGTGAAAGGGATGCAATTCTTGAAAGACTGAATGTACTACCTCAAATTACCCCCCTTTAGACGTTAACTTCGTGCTTTGTTTGTTATTTACAAATCCCCAGTGAGGGTAATATGGTGTTTTGTTCTCCTACGTTTGTTGTCTGTTTGTCTGATAGATAATAATGATATCAATAAAGATCTTAACCCTTTCACCGCCAGCCACATTTCAGCAACAAATTTCTATTAAATTTACCTGGGTAGAGAACAAAAACCAATCTGCAGTATTGGGGATTCTTCTGTGACATATACATAAAATAAGTTCTATCCTTTCTTCCCAAAAACTAAGACAATAGGGTCTTTGGATCACAGACCCCAATTTGATGCCTTTTAGTGACATAGGTGTTAAATCACTGTGGTGCTAAAATGTGACTTTGGCGGTGAAAGGGTTAAAGCATTTTACACGAAGTTTGGTGAAGACTTTAAGCTACCACCAAAAGAAGATTAAGTTCATTAAGATTAAGACTAATTAGAGTAAATTAGTCTTTGTTTTGAGTCAAAATGTAAACAACAATGCGTGTTTACTTGATATTCATTTTGTTCCCTATGTGCGGTCGGGTAGGCTTTTAAACACTGAAATAAAATTAGTCCAAATCTCGGCGGAGGTTTGTTGTGGGCCTATGTCAATGCGTTCCAGTTTTGGTTTTAAAGAACAAGTCCAAACAGATTAAGATTCAAACACAAACAGCAGTATATTGTTGGTGAAATTCAAAAACCTCGCATCTCAATGTTGGTAGTTTTGAGAAAAATTGTTTTAAAAATTAACCGCGTTGACCACAATTGATTAACTATGATGAATAATTATGTTGTTCAAGACATTGCGAGTATAGTCCTGCATTTCGTTAAAATTACTTTAAAAAATGTTTTTGTTAGACTATATATATACTTGTGGCGATGCCATAGCCGATGAGGTTTAACCGAGACGTGGTCACCGCTACACCTATCTGTATTAATAAATAAAATCGGGATTTTACTGGTTTCGTACTGCCTCTGGGCATTGCCTCCAGTATTGTTCCCACCATATTTGTATTTACAAATGTCCTATATGTGTCTGATTCAGACCAAGAGGACGTAAAACTCCATTTTCGTCGTCGTTTTTGTTAGACTTGAAAAGAACGAAGATACGAGGTTTTTGTCCTTAACTAGATCTGAATTTGGGACTTTTTCGTCTATTTTCACAACCTCATTTACCCCAGATAGAGATACGAGCTTTTGTTGGAAGGTGGCGGGAACAATTAGAGAGCTGACTGTATCTAACTCACCCCCCCCAAAAAAAAAAAAAAAAAAAAATTATTTTATCGAGATACGAGGTTTTTGAATGTCACCGACGATATAAAAAAAAATGGCAACCTAACTTTAGTCACGCCCCTCATGTTAACGGTCCTCAATCTTAAAGTCTGCTTCTTTAAGCTTTATGAAAATAATACTAGGCTGATCTTAACCCTATCCCTTTCCAAAAAAAAAATGCCGGAAAGTTGCTTCTCAGTTAAAACAAAAAGCTGTAGGGGGTGGGGTGCCTAGAATTATATGATAGCCCCCCAAAAATACCTTCTGATAAATTAAAGGAAAATGTTGTCTCTTATTTTGCCGTCGTTTTACAGCTTCCATTGTTCTCACCATTTTGTTTCTGCAGAACTATGTCACTAATACGTGTCGTATGTTGGCTAGTCAACTTTGGTAACAAAACACCCACCCCCACCCTCCTCCCCTACCCACCCCTGTTCAGCACACCTGACAGAAATCGGATACCCCCTTTGGTAGACGGGGATACACCTTTTGTAAATCTCGGCTCACTCTCGCCCCTATGCATACACATACGAGGGATTCTCGATAAGTTTCTGGATGTGGAGAATCTGTTGACATCACAAAAGTGCAAATGATGTCATGAGATAGACCATTATTACGGTACTTATGCAGCAAATATTCATTATTTTTCACTTGACCAAAACCGTTGGGCAAAGCAAAATGTTCGCCAAGGTGAACGCTGATTCCAAGCTGAGTGAATCTCTTTCAATCCGGTAATGTTTACCTATAATATTACATGATTATGCTGAAGGAAAGACTTTGAAACAAAGGTACATTGGTACATTGTTTTGAAGATCTGTCTCCATTAAACACAACAGTCCACAGCTGGCTCAAGGCTTTCCTCTTCGGCAGACGGATGTTAGAAGAGCGTGACCGTTACAATCGTCAAGGGATCGTTGTGACTGTCAAAACTGTAGCCAGTGCGAGGTCTCTTGTAGAAAACGATTTTTGAATAAGTACTGATGAAATAAAGAACACAATAGAAGCCTTGATAACATTTTACATGAATACCTGGGTCTTCAGCTTAATGAAGGACGGAGGAGGGGTAGGGTTGAATGATGCACCCAAACACTGACTACCACACTTTTTTGGGGTGAATGGACGTCAGGTGGCAACTGAGACATCGTGACTGATGATGGAGTATGTGTGTATCAGTTTGATCCAGAAACCAAGTAACCAATCATCGTTTGTGTGTTTCAAAATGAGATCCCTTCAGTAAAATTCCAAAGGAAACATATTACTGAAAAACCCAATCAAACAAATAGTCGCTATGTTTCTTCTCTACTGATTGTCATATGGCCTCAGTTCTTCTCTAGAGAGAAGAGCCGTCACAGTTGATTAAAACATAAACACCTGTTAACCCAAAGGCGCTTTGGACATGTCGTCCGTGCACTGGTATCTGAGGTCACCTACTTTATCATGACAATGCAATGTCCACACAGCTGCAACTCCGTTGGACATTTTGCAAGAAAACACAGTTCAGTTGGTCTCCCTCACACTTTTTCTTCCGATTTAAACCCTTGTGACTTCATACTATTATCTTTTGCAAAGCGCCAGTTAAAGGGGACGCAATTCCATAAGGTTGAAAATGCTCGAGGGTTCGCCGATGGCTCTGTTTCGACATACCTCGGTCAACCTGGTCTGGTGCCATAGCTGTTTGCTTTGAAAGGATGACCAAGTGTATGCGTACTTAGGAAGGATACCTAAAAAATGTAGACTGGCCAAGAAGAAGTGTACACCCTCTCAGTTCTTTACATCCAGAAACTTATCGAGAGCCCCTTGTATAAATACTAAGCTGTAAAAATAGGAGACGGGGAAAAGGTGAACCAGTGCGTAGTGGGGCAGGACAGGTATGGTAGTGAGGTGAGTGCAAGGGAGGAGGAAGACAGAGGGGAGGGGGGTGCACAAAGGTTCGCAGGGCAGCAAAATGATCAAACAACTGAAGGATTCCCTGGAGCACAATTCTTGTCGTTTAAGTAAAGTAATATGTTTGCACAACGAATTGTGATCTGATATCGTATTTGAACAAAGATGTAGATATGAGTGAGTCAGAGGCAAAATAACGGTTAATTTTAACCCTTTCACCGCAAAAGTCGCATTTTAGCACAACATTGATTAACCACCTATGTCACTATAAGGCATAAAATTGGAATCTATTATCCAAAGACCCTATTGTCTTAGTTTTGGGAAGTAAGGATAGACCTTGTTTTATATATGTCACAGAAGAATCCCCAATACTGCAGATGGATTCTCTCTAGAGAAGAACTGAGGCCATAATGACAATCAGTAGAGAAGAAACCAGGTAATTTTAATGGACATTTTGGGCTTAAATATGGCTGGCGGTGAAAGGGTTAATAATAATGACGTGTGCCCAGTGTCACCATTGGTGTGTGCTCTCTCTCCCTACCTTAAGGTCTCTGTACACGTGAACATTTTTCACTATTTCCCCATGGCAGCACAGTGTGATAGGCCAGTCATAGTAATTATGATTAGTATAGGGTAAGACGGGGTAAAAAGCCCAGGGGCGGGTAAGAAGCATATTGCCAATTATCTCATGAAATGAAGCAAATTTCAGTCACATTTTGCCCATGAGACGAGTGTTAATGTTTAGCGTTCGTCTCATGGGCAACATTTGACTGAAATTTGCTTCATTTCATGAGATAATTGGGATTGGCTTCTTACCCGCCCATGGGCTTTTTACCCCGTCTTCCCCTATTACTCTGTTTGCCACGGGGAGAGAGTGAAAACTGTTTATCTGTATTGAGACCTATGCTTACCCACTGATTTGGCCGACCACACACGTGGAATTTGAGACCCAACTAAGAGCACATTGAGGGCATTTTATTCAGTATGCCAGAAGGGGGCAGGAGGAGCCCTTTCCCAATTGGCCCTTTCCCACTTGGCCCTTTCCCATTTGGCCCTTTCCCACTTGGCCCTTTCCCAATTGACACTTTCCCACTTGGCCCTTTCCCATTTGGCCCTTTCCCACTTGGCCCTTTCCCATTTGCCACTTTCCCACTTGGCCCTTTCCCATTTGCCACTTGGCCCTTTCCCATTTGCCACTTGGCCCTTTCCCATTTGGCCCTTTCCCACTTGGCCCTTTCCCATTTGCCACTTTCCCACTTGGCCCTTTCCCACTTGGCCCTTTCCCATTTAGCCCTTTCCCACTTGGCCCTTTCCCATTTGGCCCTTTCCCACTTGGCCCTTTCCCACTTGGTCCTTTCCCACTTGGCCCTTTCCCACTTGGCCCTATCCCACTTGGCCCTTTCCCATTTGGCCCTTTCCCACTTGGCCCTTTCCCATTTGCCACTTTCCCATTTTCCACTTTACCACTTGGCCCTTTCCCGTTTGCCAATTTCCCACTTGGCCCTTTCCCATTTGCCACTTTCCCACTTGGCCCTTTGTGTAATGAAGAACAAAATAAATGGGAGTGCCATTTCACCCTTTCATTTCTTTTGCAAAAAAACCCGCTCTCTTTTCCTCCCCCCCCCCCCCCCTCTCTCTCTCTTTCTCTGTCATTGTTGTTCTGCCATCGTTATTTTGAAGACAGTCTTCCTGACTTATAAACTGGCCACTCTTGCCTATCGTTATTTCTATTCTTCCTGACTACCTCTCTTCTCTCCTCTCTGCCTATAATTATACCAGAACGCAACCTCAGATTAAGCAACCTAACACTTCTCCGCAAACCTCAATCAATCAATCAGTCAATAACTTTAACCCTTTCACCGCCATTTTTTGCACCACAATGATTTACCACCCATGTCATTAAAACTCTTGAAATCAGGGTCCATTATTCAATGATTCTGTGTTCCTAAATTTAGGTAATAAGGATTGACCCTATTCTAAATGTGTCACAGAGAAATCCCACAATATTGCAGACG
>CM065701.1:39704345-39733602 GCA_017654935.2 Phymorhynchus buccinoides
AGTCGCCGCCACTACGCGCCCTTCCTATCCTTACTCCTCGTTCTCCCGCTCTTCAAGGACCTCAAGCGGCAAAAGGGTTCCCTCAGAGTATGACGTCGAAGACTTCTTCGGAGTCCAAAAAAGGTAAGAGCATGTTGTGGGGGAAGGGGGGTTGAGGGTGGGAAGGGGTGTTGAGGGTGGATAGGGGGGTATCTTAGGGTTCGGGAGGGAAGGATGGGATGAGGGGGCAGGTGGTGGAGGGAGGAAAGTATGGGGACTGGGCCTTGTTGACAAGTACAGAAACACACAATAAGGCAAGTACAGAAACACACAATAAGGCAAGTACAGAAACACACAATAAGGCAAGTACAGAAACACACAATAAGGCAAGTACAGAAACACACAATAAGGCAAGTACAGAAACACACAATAAGGCAAGTACAGAAACACACAATAAGGCAAGTACAGAAACACACAATAAGGCAAGTACAGAAACACACAATAAGGCAAGTACAGAAACACACAATAAGGCAAGTACAGAAACACACAATAAGGCAAGTACAGAAACACACAATAAGGCACGTCGACTGTTAGCTGAAACACTACTGCTAATCAGTTAGTAACAATGCACCATCATAAGTGTGTTCCAGTGACTTTGCAGTCATACGTTTCTGTATTGTCCACTGGCATTGTACAGCGCACATGGAAACTTGTCTTCCACCGTGTAAAATTATAATTAAAAAAAAAAAGTAATAAATTTACATTAACAAATATGTAACTCTCACACCACCAGACCTGTTTATTCTACTCTTTTCGAGTAGTATTCTACTCAATTTGGACCTCTACTACTCTTCAAAATTGAAAATAATGCTCTAATTACTCATTTTCAGTGAACATTATTTGATGGTTTAATGAAGAGGACTACTCATTTCACACCAAAACTACTCATTTCAGCTATCCAGACTACTGAAGACTTGTGTAGGGGGTAAACAGGTCTGCACCACACCCAATCATTCATCCGCTCTCCACTATCTTGCTCACTCATCATGCAACCCACCACCACTTCCGCCTTCATTTTTAACCCTTTTCTTTTTCTTCCTTTCCTCCTTTTTTTCCTTGTTTTATTTTCTCTCTTTTTTTCCCCTCCCCCCCCTTTTTTTCCTACCCCAGCCCCCCACCCCTTTATGTTTTTTTAAATTATTTTTAGGTAGGCTTTTCCCCGCTCTCTTTCATCCTATTGTCTATGTGGCTGACTAAGATGGACATTTCCAATGCCGTTGGAGAGAACTGTTGATCCATTTTCGTGAATTTATTCAACTACACTGTACCAACCAATTTTTTCAATCAATTATATGAAAATACACATTTCATTTTGGGTTTACTTCTATCAAGGTTTAATAAATAGAATGCGTTTATTCCCATGTTGCATAATTAATACAAGTGATGGCAGCCTTAATCATTTCACTATCTCTCCTCGCCTCACTATTTAACTCTTTGTTTAACCGACAACAAACAAACTACTACACGACAAGTGTAAAGTGACGTTATTTTATTCACAAGAGACAAAAAACAAAACTACTGGATATTTCGGCGAGTGCGCCTTTATCAACACAGACAAACAATTAAGCAGCAAATATAGCCAAAGGAGCAAAAAGCAGGCAACAAAAGGAGCAAAAAACCAACAAGATTAAAGTCTACGCATTGGACTGTAGAGGGGAAGTAATGTTTTTTATTTTGATCTTGTTGTTTTTTTTGCTCCTTTTGTTGCCTGCTTTTTGCTCCTTTTGCTATATTTGCTGTTTGCTGTTTAATTGTTTGTCTGTGCTGATAAAGGAGCATTCGCCGAAATATCCAGTAGTTTTGTTTTGTCTCTTGTGAATCAAATAACGTCACTTTGCACTTGTCGTGTAGTTGTTTGTTTGTTGTGTGTTCCAGTGACGTTGCAGTCTGTTTCAGTTTTTTGCTTAACCCAACTTCAACCGAGGCATGCCACTTTGTTCTGTGTTGTGTGTTGTTTAAATGTAACATGTTCAAGATTAGAAGGCTGTGCAATTATTGAATCAATGTTGATTTGTCTGTACACAATTATCTCCACCACTGTTGTTGTGTACTGTGTGGGTGATGGTCATAATTGTGGGCAGACCTGGGTCATCCTTTTTTTTGAGGATGAAGTTAGGTCTGTCTCTCTTTAGCTGTTGCCCATGCTTTGATAGGCGATGGCGCCGAAAATAACTTTGGTGGAGGGAGTTAATTAACGGAGTGTTTCTTCCCCTTATTCATTTACATTAACCTTTTTTTTTACAATTACATAACACGAGCGGACTGAGTCACTGAGGTATGTTTGAGTAGATTTGAGGAAAAGTTGCTTTGCTTTGTATAATGTGTGTGTGTGTGTGTGTGTCTGTGTCTGTGTGCGTGTGCGTGTGTGTGTGTGTGTCTGTGTGTGTGTGTATGTGCGTGTGCTTTATTTAAAGATTCGGTATGCGTAATATTTATTGAGCGTACACTTCATTAGGGACAATAGTCTAACCATGACTAAATCAATCATTTAAATCAATCAATTCTTACTCTGCCTCTGTCCCCGTTTCTTTCTCTCTTCCTGTCTGTCTGTCTGTCCGTCTGTCTACCCCCCCCCCCCCTCCTTCACTCCGTCTCTCTCTCTCTCTCTGCTCTCTCTCTCTTTCTCTCTCTCTCTGCCTCTCTCTCTTTCTCTCTCTCTCTCTCTCTCTCTCTCTCTCTCTCTGCCTCTCTCTCTCTCCCCCTCTCTCTCTCTCTCTCTCTCTCTCTCTCTCTCTCTCTCTCTCTCTCTCTCTCTCTCTCTCTCTCGCTCTGCCTCTCTCTCTCTCTCTGCCTCTCTCTCTCTATGGCTCTCTCTCTCTCTCCTCTCTCTCTCTCTCTCTCTCTCTCTCTCTCTCTCTCTCTCTCTCTCTCTCTCTCTCTCTCTCTCTCTCTCTCTCTCTCTCTTTGATGGCGTTCCATCAAATTGATACTTCTAAAATAATCTTCCCTACAAGTTCATGACTACAAAACACTAAACATTCTTCCATTCCAATTCAGATGTTAATTTAACAAAGCAGTCTTTCTTTATAAGATAGTCAACGGACTAGCTCCATCGTACCTGTGTGAAAAGCTGTGTGTGACCCAAATACGAAATAAAAATAGAATAGAATTGCCTCGTCCGAGAACTTATCTATAATTATATGACATCTTTGATATACTCGGGCGGTAAACTATGGAACGAAATTCCTGACTATATTAAAACAAAAAGTACCTTGGCATCATTCAAAAGCTGTTATTATGACTATTTATTCAAACGATTGTGATAGTTGTTTTTCTTGTTTCTTGTTTTAACAGTATGTCATTAACAGTATGTGATTGCCCCCCCCCCCCTCTCTCTCTCACTCTCTCTCTCTCTCTCTCTCTCTCTCTCTCTCTCTCTCTCTCTCTCTCTCTCTCTCTCTCTCTCTCTCTCTCTCTCATATGTTTTGTGTGCGTGTGTGTGTGCGTGCATGCGTGCGTGCGTGCGCGCGCGTGCGTGCGTGCGTGCATACGTGCGTATGGTTAGACGTAAGTTTATGTATGCGTTACGATTCATGTTACATGTTGTTCTTTTTCTTTTGATTTAATTGTTATATCTGACTATTATAGTATTTGCAGTATTGTGCATCCTTTGCATATTACTGTTTTATTATTATTATTATCCTATTATTATTATAATTATTGATGTTACTATTTCGCCGTTCTCTTGCTGTCGTGTTTAATGATGATGTTATAATATTGCTGTTTGTTTGCATATTCATATCTCTATTTTGCTTGTGTATTGTTTTATCTGTTTGAGAACCTAATGAAAATAAGTGTTGTTATGCTTATTCAGTTCATCCTCATTAAACATTTCAGGTTCAAGTTCTCTCTCTCTCTCTCTCGGGTTTTTTTCTTCAAGAATGATAATTATTTATTTATCAACATGATTATGAAATAAATTTCTTTCTTGTCTTTCTGGAACACAATCCCACAGCCACTGGTGGTCAGAAGACGAAAACAGCGGTCAGCGTGGCCGAAACAGTGTCCACCTCCTTACCAGATCACCCACTGTCCCGCGTAATTCCGGGCTACATCGATGAAGAAGACGACGATGACTACGAAGCGGGCAAAGATTCCATGGCCAACGCCCTCAATCAAATCCTGCTGGAGGAAAACCAACAAAAAGCCATGGACGAAGTGAAGAAATAAGTATTCGATGACCGGTGCCTCTTAGTTATGAAGGGGCTTTTGAGGCAGTCTAAGTTTGTCGAGTAAAATGTGTTGTGATTTTGTTTATGGATTATACAAAGTTGTCAAAGTTGTTACCCAGTAACAATGTCAATCGATACAACCTGTTAGTTGGTAAAGGTTTCTAGTCAGATAATTCACTTGTATCGAGGAAAACGGGTCGCAATTTTCAAGGGACTCTACACCGTTTTATGTCAGTAAAAAAAACCTGAAAAAAAGTCAGTACAATCTGAAGGCCTATCAGACCTTTTATCAAGGAACACCGGTTGAGATATTCCATGAATATACAAACACAAATTTGTTGTGTCTCCTTTTTGTTGCGTGTCCTCCCTACATTGAAAACGGACTTATAGTCCGAAACGTCTGGATTGTTTTTTTGTTTGTGGCTCAAGCCACAAACCTATAACTCACTTTGTCGGTCGGTCGGTCTGTCTGTCGGTACAAAATTGTCGCACATTTTGACAAAATTGTCGCACTTCAAATCGAGGCTACGCTTCAAATTGAGGCCGCTCTTTAAAATGATGTATTTTAAAAGCGTACAAAATAATAAACATACGTAATACAGACACTACAACAGACACGACGAGTATGCGGTGCTTCTTTCGATGAGTATAAGTAGGATACATAGTTTTAAATGTTTTCCAAAAGATATCAAAGTTACGAAATGGTGCAGAGATAACATTCTGGTTTACAGATTAAAATTATTGAAAAGCCAGGGGAGGTGATTCATGGTTGGAGTGGTAAAAATAGACCGCGTGCCACAAATTATTGCGATTTCGCGCTTGTTTTCTATTAAAGGACCTTCTCCCTACCCGACAGACTGATTTGTTGTTCCTGCATGAATATACAGTTATATTTAGTATTAAAAAAATCATTCAGGACAACATTTCTTTTTACTAAAGGGATCCTAGACCATTCAATGTTCTTCAGGTAAGGACGTCGTGATTTGCACGGGGATTATACAAAATTATGCTCAGTAACATTTCAACCAATACAACCTGTTTCTAAAGGTCTTTTAGGCCTTTCAAATTTCTTGTGGAAAAGACGTTGTAATTTTCCAGGGATTATACGAATTTTAAGCTCAGTTAAAAACATTTGAGTCAGAACAACCTTTTGTGACGGCATCTCAGACCATTCCATTTTGTCGAAGAAAATTATAACGGGCTGTGATTTTCCCGGGATTTTAGAAATTTATCCTCAGTAAAAAATTTCATTCAAGACAAACTATTTCTAAAGGCCTCTCGACCCATTTAATTTTGTAGAGGAAAATCAAAACAGGTTGTGATTTTCCTACGAATGAATACCAATTCATTTAACCCTTTCACCGCCAGCCGTTTTTTAGCCAAAAATGTCCATTAAACTTACCTGGGTAAAGTCCATCTGCAGTATTGGGGATTCTTCTGTGACATATATAAAATAAGGTCTCTCCTTACTTCCCCAAAACTAAGACGATAGAGTCTTTGGACAACAGACCCCAATTGGATGCCTTTTAGTGACATAGGTGTTAAATCACTGTGGTGCTAAAAATGCGACTTTGGCGGTGAAAGGGTTAATTAATGTTCAGTAACACTTCCAATCGGGATAAAACAGAAACTGTTCCTAAAGTCTTTTCTGGAAGGAAACGTGTCGTGATTGTTTTAACGAATGAAAGCAATGAACGGTTCAGTAAAATGTCGTTTGAATGAACGCATAGCCTGGTGATTCTAATTCTAATAAAGGCCACGTACTTTTGTCGACTTTCCCACAACTGAATAATTAAATACTTGGGGAAAAAGCACAAACTCTTTCTGAAGGCTTCTCGGACCATCCATTTGTTTTCTCGACAACGCCGCATCGTGAATTTTTGATGATTGTTAGAATTTTTTATTAGTAATATTTGAGTTCAGAAAAGAATTGCAACTCGTTTTTCTGTTGACAAAATCAATCGGAGAGTATGGACAGACCTTTATGATTGAGACAAATTAAAAAAGAGTGTGAATATTCCTCGCTTAACTGTGTGTATGCGTGTGCGTGTACGTGCGCGTGCGCGTGTCAACTTTGAAATTGCCAGGTTAGGGTTGACTGGCTACATATTTCGTTTTATGACAATTTATATTTGTATGGACAAATCTATATTCGAGCTTGCATTTCCCCCCACAAAATTGATACAAAAGAAAATTATATTGATTTTCGATATGCCCATATGTGTGTTCATTTCTATAGTTTGCCTGGTTTCATTTGATGATCTCTCTCTCTCTCTCTCTCTCTCTCTCTCTCTCTCTCTCTCTCTCTCTCTCTCTCTCTCTCTCTCTCCTCTCTCTCTCTCTCCTTCCTGGTTACTTATTATATAACGTACGCAATATGTAGTCGTCTTATGGGCGTGCGTTAATAAAAACGCCCTTCCGAAATGACCCCCCCCCCCCAACTAGGCCCCCCCCCCTCGGCCCCCCCCCCGCCCCCCCCCACACACACACCTTTCTTTCTCTCTCTCTCTCACACTCTCTCTCCGCAAAATATTCTAACAAGTCTCCATTGCACACATTGCTTGCTATAAGCAAAGGGATACGAAGCCACTAGACGATGAAAACGAACCGTGTAAACGTCTTGAAAAAATCAACTTCCCTAAAGTTTGAGTGACGTATCCTTATTTTGGACATTCACACCCCCCCCCCCCCCCCCCCCCCCCCCCCTGTTTATAGCCAATACAGTATAAACCGTCGATATTGGTTTTATCCCAATATCCACACAACCTGCGCTGCCGTGCCAGGTTAAGAAAGTCTGAGTCTCGATGTCCTGAAGCGTAGGGTAAGACGGGGTAAAAAGCCCATGGGCGGGTAAGAAGCCCATGCCAATTATCTCATGAAATGAAGCAAATTTCAGTCACATTTTGCTAACACCCTAAATCTACAAAACATTAACAATAAAAAAAACACCAAAAAACATAAAAAGCTTAGAACAAAAACAAGGTGGCCTAAGATTATGGCTAAAAAATGGGGGGGGGGGGGGGGAGGGGGAAGAGAGGAGAGTCCGAGAGAGACAGAAGAAGCATAAAAAGGAGGGAGGGATAGTGAGACAGGGGTAAGACAAGGAGACAAACTGGGAGGTAAAAACACAGACAAGAAAAAGAGAGAAACAAAACAGAACAAGTGCAACGCCGAGCGGCTGCATCACCGAGCTACACCGAAATCAGAATGTGTCGGCTGTACACATACATAAAAACGCATCAAAACAGCACGTAACTACATAAAAACGCATCAAAACAGCACGTAACTGAATAGTTTTTTTATATATAGCCTTGGGGTTCGGACCCGTGATTTGAGCGCGCGCGATCATGCGCACACGCGCACACAGAAAAATTCATGACAACTGTGTTATAATAGACCATTCATCAAGAAATGTTGTGGGGAAAAAACTGCATTAAAATACATGCAAAACTTCGCGAGGTATTAGCGATTATGTGTTTCGGGGTTTGAACCCCGTAACTGGCGCGACCTTGACCTTAATGTAAAACTAAATACATCAGTGGATAGCTTGCATCTTGGCAAACTAGTATACCAAATTTCATGATGATAGACTGAATAGTTTTTGAGAAAAAGGACGAATAGCCGGACGGACGGAGGCACGCCGGACGGACGGACGGACACCGGACGGACCAAACAAAAACAATAGCTCCCCGAACCTTCGGCTCGAGGACTAAAAATACTAGGGAGAGACAGAGGGTAAGACGGAAAGAGAGACAGACAGAAAGAGAGACAGACATAAACGGAAAGTCAATTTCTGTCTCAATGTCAGTCTCGTTGATTCAGCCTTTTATATGACAGGCCGGATGCGCAAAAATCATCTACTTTAGTGTTGCTTATTCAATAGGAAAAATAGCTATTCAATACACAATGTATTTAGTAATGCCATTATCAATATTAAATAGGAAAAGTAAAGAATCCAAAGTATAAAAAAAAGTATTTTCATGACTATCGCCAGTATCGTTTTTTATATATTCTTTACTGCACTGTTCTATTCAATAGAACAAGAACAGTATTGAATAGATGCAAAGTCAGTAGAGTAGAAAATAAAACGCTAAAGTAAAGAATAGATTCAGAGCATGCACAAGACATTCTTGATTGAATACCAACAACATCTATTAAATAGTTCCAATATATATTCAATACTTCTTGCGAACATAGAGTAGATAATGCTCTTTTCATACAGCCGTTTCCTTCTATTTAATAATGTCCGTAAAGTATTATTAAATGAAATAGTCGAAACCGTAAAGAATGGATTTCAAAAACGTGCAACGCCAAATTCATGTTCTACTTTCTCGGCTAATCAAACTGTAATATTGGATGTAATCTTGTCTCGGCGAACGTGACGAGATATGCAAATCTTCAAGGTCAGTGCAATGGAATACGAGTCCCTCATCTCAGCGTATGGATGCGTGCAGGGCGTCACCCACGGAAGAAATAATGTTTTACGCCCTCTTTGGCCTTTTGGCCATGTGGGGCATTGGCGTCACCCACGACGACAGTGAATATATATATACGATTAACAAGGGTATCGCTGAGCGGCAGATATGTCCGTCACCTGTTTCTCCACGCACTTGCGACACCCCGTAGCATAATTTAATGCATGTTCTACATGTTGTATTACATCCACACACAAAATGTTAAGCGATTCCATTCATGGTTCGCGAAAATGGTAAACACGGAGAAATGTCTGTCGCTCCGCGATACGTAAACCCCACTGGCCATAATTAATTTTGTGCTGCAATGTCTCCTGCTCTTAGTGTTACACCCACACACAAACTTTGAAGTGATTCCATGCATGCAGTACTTCACGAGATATAAGAGGGTGAAACAAACCGGAAACATGTCTGCCGCTCGGCGACATTTTATTCACGGGGCATAATTTATGTACCAATGTATTGTACTCTAAGTATTACACCCTCACACAACATTTGAAAGGATTATATAGTCTAGTTCACGAGATACGTCTCAAACATGAAATACATAGCACAAATCCTAATAACGGATATATACCGATATTTTACCTCTTTCAGATGATAATCAAACACACAACGAAGAAGCGAGACGCCATGCATGCATATCTAAATAATACTAACCACTTCACCGTAGCAAGAAAATCCCACTCATCCACAAATAATATAGTTCTCCAACTTAGAAAGTCGTGAGCTATTTTGATCTTGCACAAGCGATACATTATGAAAGGAAACTGATTATTAATAGAAACATGAACCATATTGACCTTAGCTGTATAAAAAATAACATTTACAATGACATATTCTTCTAACACTGCAATCACTTAGGCCATAATTGTCATTTAGCCAATGACGAACTTTCAATGATGACGTAATTTCACAGATTGCTAAGTTTTCACTAAGATGACGTTTTTGGGTGTCCCGCTCAGAAGGCGCTATTTGCAGTGACACTAACTTGAGTATCTGGTTGTTAGCCGCTATTTTTATCATTTGCAATTTCATTAAAAGTTACTCTTCACAATTGTTTTTCAATGTGAAATGTTCATCAGAAACAACCTTTTGCATTTATCGGGTTAAGGCATAGGGTTAGGAGTATGTTTGGGCTTTTTGTTTTACTAAACATCACTTGATACAAATAAAGAAAATATGGTTTGAGTACTGCAGATAGTCGCATGCGAGTGTACCTTGATGTGTAATAATGATAATGATATGTCAAGATATATAACTGTGACGTCAAGTTTATAATAGCAACGGTGTATTATTACACCTTTTCTCAAGCGCGTTTATACTAAGCCTATGGGTTAATATACGCAAATGATATCTCTGGATATTGTTTTATATATCACGCTGGCAGGCCTCTTTGGCACTACTTGTACATCGGTATATTATCTATTGCAAAGTTGATAGCTGAAGCCTGGAGAGTCTCTGTCTGTCTGTCTCTCTGTCTGTCTGTCTGTCTGTCTCTCTGTCTGTCTGTCTGTCTCTCTGTCTGTCTGTCTGTCTGTCTGTCTGTCTGTCTGTCTCTCTCTCTCTCTGTCTGTCTGTCTCTCTGTCTCTCTGTCTCTCTGTCTCTCTCTCTCTCTCTCTCTCTCTCTCTCTCTCTCTCTCTCTCTCTCTCTCTCTCTCTCTCTCTCTCTCTCTCTCTCTCTCTCTCTCTCTCTCTCCTCTCTCTCTCCCTCTCTCTCTGTCTGTCTGAGCCAGCTGTGGGATCACGTGCCTCACGGAGTGGGTCACGAACCTCCCAGTCAGAAATACGAGACTTTCTTCATGGACAGCGCAACAATACTCAGCGCGGAAAAGGGAAGGGAGGGGGTGGGAATGATAAAAAGCAGCGCTCAAAAAAACCCTAGGACCGGCCTGGCCATTCACGAGATTTTTAGTCCCCGAGCCGAAGGTTCGGGAAGTTATTGTTTTTGTCTGGTCCGTCCGTCCGGTGTCCGTCCGTCCGGCGTGCCTCCGTCCGTCCGGCGTGCCTCCGTCCATCCGGCTATTCGTCCGTTTTTCTCAAAAACTATTCAGTGTATCATCATCAAATTTGGTATACTAGTTTGCCAAGATGCAAGCTATCCACTGATGTATTTAGTTTTACATTAAGGTCAAGGTCGTTACAGTTACGGGGTTCAAGCCCCGAAACACATAATCGTTAATATCTCGCGAAGTTTTGCATGTATTTCAATGCAGGTTTTTTCACAACATTTTCTTGATGAATGGTCTATTACACAGTTGTCATGAATTTTTCTGTGCGCTCGTGTGCGCATGATCGCACGCGCTCAAATCACGGGTCCGAACCCCAAAGTTATATATAAAAAAAACTATTCAGTTACGTGCTGCTTTGATGCGTTTTTATGTAGTTACGTGCTGTTTTGATGCGTTTTTATGTATGTGTACAACCGACAAATTCCGATTTCGGAGTAGCTCGGCGATGCTGCGAGGGGACTTTGCAGCCGCTCAAGGTTGCACTTGTTCCTTTTCGTTTTCATTTTTGAACTATAATGTTGAAAATGTGTACCCCAAATTAAGGGATATTTCTTTTATTAATTATGTTTCATCGTTTGATTTTGTTTGTCTCACTGAGACTTTTATTGATCAGACATTTGATTTATTGTATTTTCTCTGATTTTGTAACGTTTCATGCCCCAGGAAAAAAAAACTTTCTCATTTTCGTCGAAATTCAGTAGGGGTGCTGCTATTAATATAAAAAAGAGCCTTGAAAAGAGCATTAAAGAAGTTAAAGTCAATTCTTGTCATATGATTTCTGTAAGAATTGATATTATTTGGATAAGGATCTAGTCTTAGTTGCTTGTTATGTGGTGCCCAAAGGAGGCGCTTTATATAATGATTATGCTATTAAAGATGGAATATTGATTTTGGAAAAGAATCTGCTTCAACACTTTGATCTGTAAACCATAATTATTTAACTACTATCAATATAAACTGTTCTGTCAGAACTACTGACAATATTACACATTTATAGGCTACATACGTTCACATCATCACACTTACAATACACTACGTCCTATAAGTAAAATCTACTAGTAAATACGAAATTCTTTGTTTCGTATTATTTTTGTTTCCGGTTTAAGGACATCTAAATGCATCCCAGCGAAGTACGTTGAAAAACAGTTCTTTTAAGACTAGTGTTACTTTTTTGGGACAAATTAGATATGCCTAATGAAGTATAGCCTCTTTACACACAGAAAGTATGACACTGAAAAAACGTATTATTTTAAACATTAATTTAAGAAATACATCGGAATATAGGCCTGTAGGCCTATGTTCGAGATGTGTAGGTGTTGTTTTTCTACATACATGTACTTTGAATGATTCCTTTAAACGAAGCTTTCACGAAACATCAAGGGAAAAGAACACATCTTTGCGCTCTCTCTCTCTCTCTCTCTCTCTCTCTCTCTCTCCCCCCCCCCCTCTCTCTCTCTCTCTCTCCCTCCCTCCCTCCCATCCCCCCCCCCCCGCCCTCCCTACTATTTGTTTGTTCACCAATCGGCGACGGGTGTCTAGCCGCTTTATCACCATCGCGCGTGCAGCTGATTTCCGTACCAGTCAATCACAGTTAAACAGGCTCCCCACCCTCCTTTTCCCCATCTCTTCGCCCAATGTGCATCCCCAACCCCGCCGCATTACCTGCCCCCTACCCCCCCCCATTTTTCCTTCTGCTTTCTCCAACATGTTACACTTTTCCCCACCTCATAAACATATGAAGAAACTATTCCCCACCCACCTCACTCAAAAATTCATCCACCTCCTCCCCACCCTCCCCCCATCCCTGCCCCCCACCCCCTCTCCCTTTCTGCCACCCTCTTTCCACTGTATCACAGTTTCATATCCCTAGCTTAGTCGACAAAACATTATTGTAGTGATTCTGATTTAGGGAAATCAGAATGCTGTAGTAAACGGTGTCTTATAAGTGAAAGAAAAAGACACCTCGCCCATTACAGTCGAACCATGCGTACCGTATATTTAGCCATGAAGACGTGTTTTTCTGTGGTTCGAAAGATGGCACCGGACAAAAGATGCAGACAACTTATTCCTCTTTTTGTTCTTCTTGCTGTTCTTATTGGCGTGGCGTTGCTGGCCAGCAGTTCTTTCAAGTTGACGGAGATCATTCGGGGGCCTAGCTTTGCCACTTCTCATATACTACTGCAGGTCAGTCGAAAAAGAAATGTACTGGAAGTTCTACTGCGCTGCACTGCAATGTATAGTAATGTGCTGTCACTGATGTATTGTATTTTAGAGTATTGTATTTTAGAGTATTGTATTTTAGAGTATTGTATTTTAGAGTATTGTATTTTAGAGTATTGTATTCTAGAGTAATCAAAGAATGAAATAGTGAGGCCAAGAGAGGAGTTAACGAAATTGAACAAAGGGTGAATACTTTCTTTCTAATGAACTCTCCTCCACCAAAGTTTATTTTAGAGTATTGTATTGTACTGTGTTGTACTGTATTGAATTGTATTGTGTTGTGTTGCGCTTAATTGTATTGTATCGTATCATATCATATTGCTTTGTATTGTATTGCATTCCATTGTATTGCATTGCATGATATAATTGAATTGTATTGTATTGTTTTCCAAAACTGGACGAAAGAATACACAATGAACTTAATGTTCCACACTTTGCATGCACATTGGTTACATTTCTGTTTCTGCATGTTGTTTATGCCTGTAATAATGAGTTTTAATAATGAAACACCAACACGGAATTTAACCATAGGTTTAAATTTTAAAAAACCCAAATCAATTTGTATGTAAGACTGAATATCATGTACAGCAACCCAAATTCTATAAGTAGTATATCTATTGCTTGTTTCAAAAGGCCTACGGTTATGCCACACTTCCCATCTGTAACGAACCAATGTTTGCCTCAACACACTGTATACTTTACATATTTTACTGTATCCATCTACCCAAAACAGAAGGGCACATTTAAAAAAAAAATTAATCAGGAGAAAATCACTTAGAAAAACTTATGTGAATTATTGATTTTACCTTGAGCGATAAGGATGCCCACTAAGTGTGTGTGTGTGTGTGTGTGTGTGTGTGTGTGTGTGTGTGTGTGTGTGTGCGCGCGCGTGTGTGCGCGTGCGCGTGTGTGTGTGTGTTTTGGGGTGGGGGGGGGGGGGGGGGGTAAAGCTGTGTATGGATTAGTAATATTAAAAAAATTGCAACAATTGGCACGCGCGTGCGTGAATTTGTGTGTTCTTCTTCTTCGCTTTGACGTCCTATCACGAGGCTTAAGTCCAAGTAAGCCTAACGTCCCCATAATTATGGCAACACCCTTCTAAAATCACAATTCAAGTGAAAAGACATTAAAATAAAAGATTAATTCATTCATTCATTCATTCATTCATTCATGTATGACAACACCCGTAGAAAATGTATTTTCCGTCCATTTGTATTCACATAATTATTTGGGAAGTGGTTGTCTTGGCATTTCAATTAAATAAAAATAAAGGGAATAAATCACGCGGACAGATCCATGTCTATGTGTGTGACAGTGTGCATAGTTAGAAATAAACATTGGCAACAGTGTGCGCATGCGTGCATCACTTTATGTGTTCTTCGATTTAACGTCTTACCACTAGTCCTTAATGTGATTCAGAAAAGTCAAACACATCATCTATTTAACTGCTTTATCTGTTTTTGTGTGTTTGTTCGTCTGTTTATACGTTTTGGGTGTTGCTGTGTTTTTTTGCCAGGCGTCAAACGCTACTGCCAATCCTGTTTGGAAGCAGCAGCCGAAGAGCCCGTTACCACAGCTGCAAATCGCCAGTAAAGGGGAGAACATTAAAGTCAGCGACAATACCGAGGTACACGTCATGAGCGCTGTCCAAAGAGAAGACTACCCTGTCCCTGGCACCATCAACGTGGTATTAACTGCATGGGTTCACGGAAAAGGCAACACGTTCGTCTGCTGCTTCACCAATTCCACCACCACCACCACGTCAGTCCAACAATTCACGCAAGTTACAGCAGTTGAAGTTTACTTCGGCGGATACTTATCCGTCAGCATGCGTCATGCAATGTTCAACTGTCCCCTGAGTGGTCTTTCTACGACAAAACTGAAAACAACGTTCCAGTTCGTAGCGTTCTCTGCGAACAGTTGTCAAAGAAACGTGACTCGAGCTGTTCACGAAATAGTCAAACCGAAGGAAGTCAAGGTAGAATCTGGACTGAATTCCAATAAACATGACAGTCATTTTGCCGTCTGTTTGAAAGTGGCGTACGGGGATTTGTCGCCGCGGAGTCTTGTGGAATGGTTCGAGTTGGCCAAGATTGTAGGGGTGTCTGTGGTGTATGTGTACCACCACAACATCAGCGAAAGGAACATGGCGGTGTTCAAGTATTACCAGGGAACTGGGTTTGCCTTGTTGATACCCGTGACTCCGGCAGCGAAAAAAGGTGGGTATGAAAGACACGTATATGAGACAAACACACGCATGCGCGCACGCACGCACGCACACACGCGCGCGCACGCACACACACACACACACACACACACACACACACACACACACACACACACACATTCGCGCATACACATCATTATTTATTCATTTATTTGTTATTAATCACTTATTTGTAATAATGCATTAACTTTTTGGAACAGATGTAGTTTAAAGTTTGTTTAGAAACTTCAAGATCAGCTGAACTTCGCTGTCCATAAATGAACATGTTGGATATATTCGAATGCATTCGAATTGCGCGTGTTTTTTTCATTCATATCATGGTTGTTGACTAGGTCAAGCTGGGAATAAAAGCCGCGTGAGTTTGGAACTTAATAAACACCGTATGCTATTTAATGTTATTTGGGTTTTACTTTTTTCTCTCTTTTTTTTTCTGGGAATACATTCATTGTGTAATAATAATATAACCCCCCTATGTAAACTAATCCTGGATAAACTTAGTGTATGTATGTATACTTGTGAATGGATGTATGTATGTATGTACGTACGTACATATGTACGTCTGTATGTATGTATGTATGTATGTATGTATGTATGTATGTATGTATGTATGTATGTATGTATGTATGTATGTATGTATGTATGTATGTATCTATGTATGTATCTATGTATGTATGTAGATTTGAAATAAAATCTCAGTATACTGCTGTGCACCGTGCCTCTGATCTAAAGGACTTGAAAGTTGGAGCATTTGAAATGCACAACTAGTAAAATTTGATAAACTTTTATGTCCAAATGTCTTTATAATAAAAAAAAATTAAAAAAAAAAAAAAAAAAATATATTTTATGTTTTTATAATCGAACATGAGAATCAAGACCAGTTACAAGAACTTGGATTCTTGATCTATGTTCTAAAAAACATAGAGTGCTAGTTTGGCTTTTCCTCCCTTTGTGGGGGAGGCAGACAGACAGTCGTTTTTTTTTTTTGTTTTTTTTAAATTTATTATAAAGACATTTGGACATAAAAGTTTATCAAATTTTACTATGTATGTATGTATCTATGTATGTGTGTGCACATAGGTTGTTATGATATCAAGTATATGCCAGTAAATAAATGAATGCCACTGATCCAATGTCATGATCAATGGAGCAGGAAATCTCCCTGGCTGTCTGACTATGTGTGCTAATGTCATGTCTGATAGGCTTAATCGCGCATTAAGCTTAATGGGCAATAGTTTTGCCCATTAGACTTAATGAGAAGGAGAAATCGTGAAATGTGCTCATTAAGTTTAATGTGCAAGAACCTCGGTGCGCAATAGGCCTAATGTGCACGAACTGAGCAAATAGTAGAGAGGTTATGTATGAGACAGAGAGAGAGAGAGAGAGAGAGAGAGAGAGAGAGAGAGAGAGAGAGAGAGAGAGAGAGAGAGAGAGAGAGAGAGAGGGGGGGTGGGGGTAGAAAAGACACATTGTGTGATATGAAGACAATGACGGAGAGACAGAGTGAGCGAACTAGTGACAGACAGACAGACATAGAGAGAAGTAGAGAGAAGTAGAGAGAGAAGAAGAGGAGTGAATATATAGAGAGAAGTATAGGGGAGAGACAGATAGAACAGATAGTGTGAGGTGGAGACAGTGATGGAGAGAGTGAATGAGTGAGAGAGAGAGAGAGAGAGAGAGAGAGAGAGAGAGAGAGAGAGAGAGTGTGTGTGTGTGTGTGTGTGTGGTGGTGTGTGTGTGTGTGTGTGTGTGTGTGTGTGTGTGTGTGTGTGTGTGTGGTGTGAGAGAGAGAGAGAGAGAGAGAGAGAGAGAGAGAGAGTGTGTGTGTGTCTGTGAGAGAGAGAGAGAGGGGGGGGAGAGAGAGAGAGAGACAGAGAGAGAGAGAGAGAGAGAGAGAGAGAGAGAGAGAGAGAGAGAGAGAGAGACAGACAGACAGACAGAAGCTGGATTTACTCTGACCTGTATTCCCGATCGGACTGGCTTTGAAGTTCAATTGGGTCGACGTGCCCTCTTGTGACAGGAAGCTATGGGCTTTACTGCAACAACTTTGTTGTCTTGCACTTTTTCAGCAGGCAGTTTTCACAAAGGGAGCTTGATCTGATCTCTCGTGACATGGACATTCTTTTTAGACAGTCTTTTTTAGTGTGTTTTTCACCACCGTGTCCACGTGCTTAGCACTATTTCGAAATGAAAACGGAAGTAATAGACGAGTTGTGTGCCCGTTAGGACACTTCGTTCCGGTTAGGAAATGCTGTAAACACGGCATGGCTGCTCCGTAATTGAAATAGAGGGGTGTTTAATTGCTCAGTTATCAGTTTGTAGATTTAATAATAGTAAGTCCTGTTTCATGTTTCTTTCTTAAAGTGTTTACATTCGTTGACTATGAACAGTTATGTTCTTATTTGTTTACTTGATACGACCACATTAATACCCTAAGACTTGAAGACATATAGTTGTTGTCTAAGGTAGGTAACTTCCATTTTTTAATTCTAATTTTGAACCGGAACTACCCCAAACCGACTTCAAGACGAGACAGTAGGGAAAGATAACCCCAAAAGACCGAATTATGAGACAGTGCTATATGCGCTTCTCGTATTGCATAACAAACATCCCCAAGAGAGACGTAGAACTGAAACTGACTTTTGCTTCCTGGCCTTACCAGCTTCTTCACAGGGTCACCCAGCTCCACAACGTCAGTACCATTTTAAAAAGTCCTATTCATCAGGTAGGTATGTGTTGTTGTTTTTTCACAAACGAACGCACAGTGATTATCTTGCTGATAAAGGCTTTCGTGTCTTCTTCTTTGAACCCCAGTCAATCGTCGACTGCATACGACACAGCTCAAATGTGAGCTTTGTTCGTAGCTGTACATTTCCGAAAGTTCCACCCCTCTCTGATATTTGCAATATTTGATATTAGCAGTTCTGTCACAACTTTTAGCCCTCTTTGTGACAAGCCAACCAGTTTTCGAACTTTCACGGTGACGGAATTTTTAATTAAGAAACTGCCAAGTCGACTACCAAAATAAAGGGTTGAGAAAAGCGCGAGGGTCGTGCTCCTGGTGAGAGTTTTATGTTGCCCTTTACTCGGATTTGAGTCAATTTCACTGATTGGTCGAGGCCGGCCAAAGGGGGACTGCGAGAGGAAAACAGAAACTGTTCACTGGACTTCGAAAGTATTGAAGTTTCTGAGAGTGTAATGTTGGTCAGTTCGTTATCGACCGGCTTGCAAGAAAGAAGAGAAGTAGCCTGCCAGAGGAAAGCGCATATCTTCGCCGACTGCGCCAGGACTTCGGTGTCCCATTCAGAGGCGAGGTAAGATTCGGTTCTTACTTGAGAAGAGAGCAGCGACCGGTGCTGGGACCTTCAAGGTACCTTGGAGAAGGTTGGACCGGGGAGAGGAAGTCAGCGAGTCGAACTCCTCGTCTGGAACTGCTCGGGTGTACATAGCCCCTACACCCATTCACCAGGAGGTTGTCCTGACTTTTTCCGAGCAGCACTCCAGCGAGCTTCACTGGCCGTTTGGGGTAAGTGAGAGGGAGACGGTTGCTTCTGTTCAAAACAAAGTAGTTTTGTTGTCGCGTTGTTAATGTTATTTCCGAAGTTATAACTGTTTGGTCCAGAAACGGTTATGTTCGGGTGTGTTTTACGGTCCGTGTGAAAGTCCGGACAATATAGACTCGTATTTAGAAGAATAAATGTCGTTCGCATCTTTTCGTGAAAGATGGTCGTTCCATTTTTAAAAGGAGATAAATTAACCGCGCGTTCCTATTTTTTGTGTGCAAAATTACTTACCTTTTCGGTATTGTTTTCATAAATTCATAACCTCTATTTGGTTGGGGCGTTACAGTTTTCTGCCTGGGCAGGGGAGTCCTTGTGCAAATTGTATCGTCTGTGAGTCCTTGTACAAATTGTATCGTCTGTGAGTCCTTCTACAGGTCAAGATGTGCCACCCCCCCTACCTATCTCGGTTAATTGTATTTTTCCGTTATTGCCTTTCTTACCATACATAAAGCTGTATTTTAGGAACATTTTTAGCTAATAACCTTTTTGGAATACTAACCCTAACCCTAACCCTAGCCCTAACCCTAACCCCCACCGTATAAGACGGGAAAACGCAACGAACCACAACTGTGACAAATCGCGGTGTACTGCAGTACATAGTGGGGGGTAGGGTTAGGTATAGGGGTAGGGTTAGGGTTAGGGTTAGTATTCCAAAAAGGTAATTAGCTAAAAATGTTCCTAAAATACAGCTTTATGTATGGTAAGAAAGGCAAAAACGGAAAAATACAATTAACCGAGAAATGCATGGGGGGTGGCACATCTTTACCTTTACCAGCGGTGTTAACAATTGTGCAAAGCAGCAATATTGGTCGTTTCCGAGTTAAAGTCAAACGCTAACGTTTTGTTGTAACGTTTTTCGGATAAGTTAGCGTGTGATAAGCTAGGCATTGATTTGATGTGATGCATGTCTCTTTGCTCAATTTCTTCTTAGCAACCAGTCGTTCTAAATTATATCCCTTTTAACTAAGAACACTTGTAGTAAGTTGTTTCCCTTGATTTTGACTGACTGGTTTGCTGAATCATCTATCATTTCTTCTTTATCATCGCCTCGCTTATTACCACTCATAAACGTAGGGATCTTCTGCGACACTACCTTCGCAACAGTAGCGGTGCATGTTCTTATGTAATTGGCACGCATTTCTCTTGTGTGTATTTAGCCAAACACAGGAACCCCGATTGAGACGAGGAGAGACCAGATATGGTGAGGACCGAAGTCAGAGGGGGGGCCGCCTGAACTACCTTCAGGATCCGTCATGCTCGAGCCTCCAAGGGTACGCCCAGACCCTTTCCAACTGGACGACGCCAAACGTCCAGCTACACCGATGCGGAGTTTGCGTCAAGATCCACGGTTCGCGAGGACTTTCAACCTTCTGTGAAACGCGCCGAGTGTGGCACACTACCACCGACAATGACACTGTGCACCCCGTAACTTTAGAGAGTGTGTGTGAGCGAGGGCGGTGGCTTGCCTATTCTCTTCTAGTAGCATTGGAATAATTGTAACGTTTTCTTTAGGTTGGTCCATACCCCGGGTAGATCGTTTGTTAGGTGGTAATTACTGGGAAAGAAGGTGGGGATTTTTCTTAGGTTGAAGTCAAGTAGTTTGGTTCTTCAGTTTTAATTACGTCCCTAGTTTTTCAGTTCCATTATATGCAAAATTACCATTGATGCCAAGGAATAAATATTCATGTTTTTTGTATCGTAAACTGGTCCCCGGTGTTGCTCGTGTGTGAGTGGAGGAAGCATGTGGATGCACCCCAATGTGAACCGTTACCCCTAGACAACAAACCCTTTACAAGTTCTCTGAATGAGGAATACAAATCAGTTGATCAAACCTCAGTCATCGTGCTGAGAGGAATTCATGAAAGCAGACCCCGCAAAAGTGATAAACGGTCATCTTTGTCTGAGGCTTTGTTCACTCTGTGCTCACCATTACTGTTGCGCATTATGCTTAATGTGCACAAAACTACTCATTAGGCTTATTGGGCAGGTCATCTTACCCATTAAGCTTATTGCGAAAATCTTCTTGCTCATTAAGCTTAATGTGCAGATTAAGCCTACTGGACACGACAATAACACGATAACGTTTAAACAGAGGGACCTAGGAGACTCACTTTTTTCCACACACATAGTTAATATATCTACGCCAAGTTCCAAAATGTAAAATCATCGGTCAAAGCTCAAGGTCACTGGGAAAGAAAATGTTCTTGGTTGCCTATGTGTGTATGTTAACACGATAACGTTTGAATGGGGGGACCCAAGAGACACAACTCTTGCACGCTCATAGGCTGTTAGGATATCTACGTCAAGTTTTTAAAACAAAATGAACATCATCACTCAAAGTCACTGGGAAGGAAAATTCCTGGCTGCCTGACTGTACGACGAGTTCGAAAATAAAGGTTATCGGTCAAAGGCCAAGGTGATCACTGGAGCAGAAAATGTGCAGCATGACGGCTGGAGATAATAGCGTCTTAACGCTCTAGTTTGTTTTTTGTTTTTTTAATCTACCATCTTTTATCACAGCAAGTGGTGACCATGGTCCCTCCTCTGATTTGCATTAGAATTGCGCAGATGCGGTTGCTGCTAGTATATTTTCTGGCACTAAAGCACTGAGGAGCTTACTACATTTTCATCTTCCCTTGACAGACTCCGCCCTCTTTTTTCCCTCCAGCCACTGTTCAGATCCCCCTCCCCCCTCCCCTTTTGGTATCTCCCCTACCCTCCTTTCCATCCATCTCCTTTTGACCACCTACCTTAATCGTTTGACCACTCTCTCTCTCTCTACCCTCTTTTTAATCACAGCAAGTGGTGACCGTGGTCCTGTCTCTGAATCCCAACTTCAAGCCTATCATCTCCACAGGGGTGGAGCTGTTCCTTTCCTGGTTCTTCCCTTTCATCCCTCTAACTCACTCCCTCAATCCCACCCTTGCTTACGTAATTGCCATTGCCGTTTAAATATAACTTTTCATTAATTTATTTCAAAGTTCAACTTTAATTGTACTCTCAGGTCAACCTCCCAGAGGGTTCACCCACCCGAGGTGGGAGGAGCAGGCGTGGATTGACGGGCACGTGGCCTGCAACGACTGCCTGCAGAGGCTGCACCGCTACCCCTTTGTGGCCGTCATGGATCTCGACGAGCTCCTGGTCCCCATGCCCCCCTTTGACACCATGGGCCAGGTCATGCAGGTGAGGAGTACAGATAAACAAACACACACACACACACACACACACACACACACACACACACACACACACACACACATATATATATATATATATATATATATTATTGGCTAATGTTAAGATCAGCTCTATCCGCTGTTCCAGGGTGAAGGCTTAGAGTTAGGGCCAATCAGCTCCCTCCGACGTACCTTTTCTGTGAAGCTGATTGGCCTAATTCACCATGAAACCGCGGAGGGAGCTGATCTTAACATTTACCAACTTTTTAAACAACAGGCTGTTATGAGGTCGCACCCGAAGGCGGGAGGCTTTTTCGTGGAATCTTTCATCGTGCTGCTCGACTGGCCAGCCACCGACAACGACACTTCGGTCACCTTCCTTCGCCACCTAGCCCGCACCAAAAGCAACACGCTGGACAGCCAGGGAAGAGGAAAGAGCTCCCCCAAAATGATTGTCCTCCCTCAGAGGGTCAAAGTAGTGGCCACTCATAATTTTGTCGCCAACGGGAACTTTCTGGGGTGAGTTATTTAAACTCGTGCACGCACATAATATACGCGCGCGCAGCAGACACACGCGTGTTCGCGAGAGCGCGCCGACGCACGCACATAGAGACTGCACGGGCAGAAAGAAACACGCACAGACGCATGGACGTGCGCGCGTGCCGCACACACACACACACACACACACACACACACACACACACACACACACACACACACACACACACACACACATAACCTAAACACACAAAAACGCACAGATGCGCACGCGCACGCACGCACGCACACACACACACACACACACACACACACACACACACACACACACACACACACACACACACACACGTACATATACTCTCTCTACATATCACGCACACATACACACTAATACACACACACACACACATACTCAGAGGATACTCTGGGGGGGAGAGAACGAGAGAGAGAGAGAAGAGAGATGTGAGAGAGAGAGAGAGAGAGAGAGAGAGAGAGAGAGAGGAGAGAGAGAGAGAGAGAGAGAGAGGGGGGGGGGGGGGGGAGGGGAAGGGGAGAGACGGGGAGAGAGACAGAGATGCAGACAGAGACAGTGAGACCAAGACAGCGAGACAAAGACAAACAAATAAAAGAGAGGGAGTGGGTTTCGACCTCCTACAAAACTGCATTCAAATTAAACGCCACCTAGTGGCAAAAGCTATGGACCATATTATTAAGGTCTTGATTTTCCGAGCGGAATTAACCAATAAGTAAAAGAATGAAGAAGGAAACAAATATAGGGTAAGACGGGGTAAAAAGCCCATGGGCGGGTAAGAAGCCCATGCCAATTATCTCATGAAATGAAGCAAATTTCAGTCAACAATTTGCCCATGAGACGAGTGTTAATGTTTAGCGTTCGTCTCACGGGCAACATTTGACTCAAATTTGCTTCATTTCATGAGATAATTGGCTTGGGCTTCTTACCCGCCCATGGGCTTTTTTTTTACCCCGTCTTCACCTATGGATTAGAGTAAATACGGACACGTGCGTAGGCCTTTAATTATTTCCCCCTTTCTTTCTTTTACTTATTTACGGATTGCGCATGGGTGTCCGCGCAGAGCATCCGCGTGTGTGTGTGTGTATAGGGCCTAACTCCACCCAAACAGGTAATCGATATGAACTGTGAAAGGATCTAGTTTTGCTGCTTCTGCTGCTTTCTCGGCTATTTAAAAAAAATATAAAAAACGAAAAAAGAAAAAAGAAAAAAAAAAAAAAAGAGAAAAGGAACAAGGAAAAAAAAAAAAAAAAAAAAAGAGGGAAAGGAAAGGAAAAAAAGAAAAGAAAGGGGTTAAAAATGAAAGGTGGAAGTGGTGGTGGGTTGCATGATGAGTGAGCAAGATAGTGGAGAGTGGATGAATGATTGGGTGTGGTGTGAGAGTTACATATTTACATATTTGTTTTAATGTAAATTTATGTTTCATATTTTTATTTTGATATATCTCATCTTATTTTACATGGTGGAAGACAAGTTTTTCCACGTGCGTTGTACAATGCCAATGGACAATTAAAGAAACTTATGACTTATGACTTATCTTGTATTTTAGCCCCCCACCCCCACCCCATCACCACATACACACACACACACACTCACATTTTTCGCATTGAACATTTCGATGGCTTGGAGTCAAAACGGACTATCTTTAGATAGTCCATTGACGTATTATTGGACTTATTACAAAAAACTAATAACTTGTATCAAGACAATGACTGCAGAAATATATAAAAAGGGGGTTATGCTTTTTATATTTCTGCAGTCTTTTTCTTATACAAGTTATTAGTTTTCGCAATATGTTCAATAATATGTCAATGGACTATCTAAAGATAGTCCGTTTTGACTCCAAGCCATCGATTTTCAATGAGAGAGCAAATGTCACCCCTTTGGCGTCCGCACAGGTGGCAGAGGGAGGGGAGGGGGGGGGGGGGGGGGGGGGAAGGAAAGAAAAAGAAGGGGGGGGGAGGGGGGGGGGGAAAAAGGGCGGGGGGGGGGGAAAAGGGAGTAGGAGGGGGGGGGGGTGATATATAGGAAGGGTGATGTTGAGAAAAAGGGAAAGGGATAGGGGGGGGGGTGGGGGGGGGGGGGGGGGAAAAAAAAGGATAGGATTAACCTATTAATAGGAATAAGGTTGGGGAGGATAGAGGGGGGGGGGGGGGCGGGGGGGGGGGGGGAACAAGGAATGGAATGTTTGTGATCAGCCTAAGTTGATTTTCATGAAACTGAATTCATAAAACTGAAGCAAAAAAAGCAGACTTCGAGCTTGGGTGCCTTAAACATGAGTAATAGGGGAAGGGGGTTGACTGAAATACAAGATTGTTGCTTTCTCTTTCTTCTCCGTGTTCAGGTACCAGATGCCCACAGCCAACCTGACCTTCCTGCACTACAGGAGCTGCAAGGAAAAGTTGAATGGGTGCCTGTTTGAGCGCACCAGGGACCGTTCACTGCTGAGGTTCAAACCCCAGTGGCTGCAGGCCATCAGCAGCCTGCCCCTGGCCAGCCTGGGCTGTGGTCGGGATTACGCTCAGTCCCTGAAGGCAGAGGCTGCCAAGCGGTCCTGATTCTTCTCAACCGCACGTGTTACGCGAATATTGCGCAGTTCAAGTACTGCGCGGTGTTTTGCGCAACATGGGAACTGTGCAACGCTTGTTGCCAAGTTCGTGAATTACGGAATTTATTTGCTGCGCAGTATGTGAACTGCGCAAAATGTCGATACACTATGCTTATGCCGGTGTTAGGAAACACCGCCGAATAATTGTGACTCTTGTAGAATAATGAGACCAAGGTCAATAATGTCTCAGAGAAAGTAGATCCGGGTCTGCAGTGTTTTCTCCCCGTAGAAATGCGTACTGTAAAACCGTAGAAACCTGACTCGGTTCTACTTTCTCCAGGGATTATTGACTATTGGTGAGGGTCAATATTTCTTGTAGCAATTACTTTTGTGTACATGTTCTTCCACGGATGGGTTCATTGGGTTTCCGGCTTCTGTAAGGTATTGCTTGCTTCCCAGCCTGCGGTGACGATTAAGCTGGACGTCGGTATTGTTTGCGTTTGAAATGTATCAGTTGGTCAAGTAAACAGAGGAATAACGGCAAAAAGAACAGATTCACAATTATTATATAATCAGGGCAGATCAAGTTGGGGTTTTGTTCATTTTATTTTATTATTTATAAATTCCTTCGTTGATCTATGTTTTGCAAGCAAAATGAGAAGAATTAAAAACATAATCTATGTATTGTTTTGTCCTCACAGATCACGCTCTGAGGCTATAATAGGCTGTAAGCCTTTTGCCCTCGTTAGTGAAAATTCTTTGTTCAGAACTTGATTGTCTTTATGACCCTTGGATTTATTTATGACGTTAGTGTATAATTAACACTCAACTTTTCAATTCAAGCATGTCCAAATTGGTAGAAAACATAAATGTGGCTATTTCTTTATCCATGTGATTTTTAAAGGCATTTACAGATGGTGCATTGACGGTATAATGGGACGAACTATCCCATACATTTATTATTCTGTTATTATTATCTTGTAATAAGATTATTATTTTTATAATTAGGATTCTACCCTTTAGGTAGAATACTATTGCATTTGTAAGAGGTTTTTTTCTTCTTTTCCTTCCCCTGTTTTCGTCTGATTTGGCTGAAATTTTCAGGATAGTTGAGGACCTTAAGGGTATGTAAACATATACTGTATTAATGATTTCGCTGAATTTTCGGCAAAGTATGGCCGAAAAAACGCGAAATCGGCGAACTTTCAATCTTGAATATCTCAAAACGGCAGAACAAAATGCCTTCATTTTCAAAACTATATATTTAAAAATAAATGTCCAACACTTCAGTTATAGAAACAAACCGGAAGTACCAACCGGAAGTGCCCCAGCTATGGTCAGGCAGCTTTTATTTGGTTCACAGAATAGCCCAAAACCGGAAAGTGACATCACAAAACTAACTTTTGTTTATTGTAGCCCTTACTCTGGCCCAGTGCGGAAAGAAGTGTGATGTGATGATATGTTAAATAGTTTGGAAGTTATTCAAATTTATGTAAATTTGGGTGTCGCATTCACTGATTTCCATGGCATTTGTGGATTTATATTTGTTACGCAATTTTAATGACATTGGCAGGAACGTTGCAGAGTATTAGTCTTATGTCAAATTTGCAATATCAAAGCGATTGGCCAAATTGTGTCCGGAAAGGGCCAAATTTTAATCTTAAATAACTCATAAACGGCTGCAGGCACTGAATGCGTTTCATATTTTCACAGTATTCACACCGCACTGGGTGTGCTCCTAGAGCGTTTAAGCTAGGGAACGACAAGAACACCATCTTCACACGTTCTACTTGGCGACATTCAAAAACGCGGATTTTTAAACCGGAAATGTTTCAAAAGCGCGTATTAGACCCATGATACGAAAGCGCGGAGGGTGACTTACCAGAAAACGAAAATGAGTGTGGAGCATGGGAGACACGAGAAATGCAACTCAGCCAGCCCGCGTTCGTGACAACAAATCAGTAATGGTGTTACAGGCTAGTTTGTCACAATGGCACTTGTCAACGGTGTGACACATCATAATAAAACATGTCTCTCTCTCTGTCTGTCTCTCTCTAACTATCTCTCTCTCTATCTCTCTCTCTCTGTATCTCTCTCGTGTCATATAAACATGTAATCTCTCTCTCTCTGTCCTCTTTCTCTCTCTCTCTCATCTCATCTCATCCCCTCCGGTCGTCTTCTCGCTCTCATCCCTCATCTCCCTCTCCTCCTCTCAATTCCTCTTCTCTCCCCCTCATTCTCCTCTCCTCCTCTCTCCTCCTCCTCTCTCTCTCTCTCCTTCCGTCTCTCATCCTCTTCTCTCGTCCTTCACTTCTCCAGTGCGTCCTGTCTCCGACGACTCCACTCAATCTCACAAACGATCCTCTGTCCTCTCTCTCATTCGTTCTCAAAAGAGAGAAATCTCTTCACTCATCTCTCTCTCTCATCTCTCTTATCTGCATCTATCTCCTCTCTCTCTCACTCACTTCACTCACGCTCACTCGACTCTTCTCTCCTCTCCTCGCTCTCATCTTCTCTCTCCGGGCTGCTCTCTAAAAACCATCCCCTCGTGGGCCTCTCCCACACTCTCGGTTCTTTTCCCTCTCCTCTCTCTCTCTCCTCTCTCTCTCTCAACAGGATTGTTGATTATTGATCTCTCTCTCTCTCTCTCAGCGTCTCTCCCTAGGTCGTCATCTCCTCGTCGCTCTTCTCCGTCCTCATCCCTCTCTCTCATCTCTCTCCTCGTCTCTCTCACTCATCTACTCTCTTCTCCCTCATTCTCTCTTAAGCTTGATGTCAAAAGCATGTTATTGCTTATGGTCTATTACCCTCTATAAATAAAATTGCATTCCAATTCAATTCAATTCAATTCATTCATTCCAATTTCATTTCAATTCCCTCTCTCTTCCTCTCTCCCTCTCTGCTACCTTTGTTTAATTGTGTATGTGTAATTCTATGGCCTTGCCCTGATGTTTGTATTCTTAATTCTCGTATATGTAGTCAAAAGGTGCACCTTTATGGCATTTGTATGTGAGAATACATGCCTATGGTCATGTTTGTATTCTATGTTCGTATATGTCCAAGGACAGATGGGAAGACTATAGTATAGGCGTTGCCTTAAATTCTTTATCCTTGAAAATAAAGTTCACAGTTTTCTCATCTCTCGCCTCTCTTCTCACCTCTCTATCCCTCTCTCCTCATCTCTCAATCTATTCTCTCCCTCTCTCTCTAACCCCGTCACCCTCTCTCTCCGTCCTCTCCTCCCGCCCTCGTCAGAACATCTCTCGCTCTCCTCGGTTCTCTTCGGTCTCCTTCCAATCACTCTTCCCTCCTCATCCTCTCTCCACTCTCTCCAATCTCCCGGATCCAATGTTCTCTCCTGCTCACCGTCTCCCGGACTCACGTCTCCTCTCATCTCCATCTCCCCTCTTCTTCGACCTCATCGTCCTCTCTCTCTCCCCCCCTCTCTGTCTCTAATATCCCTCGTCTCTCCGTCTCCTCCCCCGCTCGTCCTCCCTCTCTCTCATCTCCTCCAATCTCTCTCTCTCTCATCTCCTCTCCCTCTCCCCCCCTCTTCCGTCTTCTCTCTCTCCTCTCCTCGTCTCTCTCTATCTCTGTGGCGTTGTGATAAAAAGATAAGTAGAAAACCACTGAGCAGATTCTATCCTGATTTTCGTATAGTCTCTTGGAATTGTATGTAGGCTCAGTAGTTAGCTACGGGATCTTTGCAACCGTGAAGACCGTTGAGCACATCATCTAACTTGAAATTGAACTGGTTCCACCTCTACTTTTCACTTTCTAGCTGTTGGAATTCCCTCCTAATCTACCTCCTACACTAGACGGAGCACCGACCAGAGGACCCCTGGAGTGCTGTCCAGGTGAAAAACAATCCATGGTCTATCCCCTCCCGTTTATGGTAGTGGTCCAGGGCCTGTATTCAACGTTGAGATAGCATTAGACTTTAGCATGGATGCTAACTTAGAAGCTCTTCCATGTCCTATAGGATTGAATAGGCTTTTGGAAGAGCTTCTAATTAGCAACATGCCTAAGTCTCATGCTATCTCAACGTGAAAATACAGGTCCAGGCGAAACTAATTGGCTGCGTTGCCATGGTGACAGTAACAGGGAGGAAAGATCATTCACTTGAAGATTAGGGTGAAATGTTCCTTTCACAAGTATGGCTTAAATCATTCTGAAAGTGATTTTTCTACGTGTTTGGTTTCTTGTGTTCGTTGAAGAAACAGAGTTAAGCAAACACAAAGTCTAAGATTGTGGAGGCTTCTGTCTTGAAGCGTGGAACAAAGAATATGGATGACCTA
>CM065701.1:39734102-39751600 GCA_017654935.2 Phymorhynchus buccinoides
CTCTCTATCTCTCTCTCTCTCTCTCTCGCTCTATCTGCCTCACTTTCTCTGTCTCTCTCACTCACTCTCCCCTGTGTGGCGTTGGTGTGTGTCTGTGTGTCTGTCTGTCTCTGTTTGTTGGAATGTTTCAATGTTTCAGCATCTCTACTCCCCTTTCCCTCCGCCCCCCCCCCCCCTCTCTCTCTCTCTCTCTCTCTCTCTCTCTCTCTCTCTCTCTCTCTCTCTCCCTCTCTCTCTCTCCTCTCTCCTCTCTAACACGATTATGTTTATTCCCAATGTATGTGGCATACATACATGTACATTTCTTCTGAATGTCTCAACAATGGCACTGTGACCTCTGTCTTATTGTTCACTGTCCTTCACCCCGAATGTGTTTGTTCTTATTGTTTGTGTGTTATGTGGATATAATGTATAGAGGGGCGATGGATATAGTCAAGCAATGGAGGTTTGAGTGGGGAGTTGATAGGTGAGTAAGACAAAGTGAGCGAGCGCCCTGTTGACCGAATATTAGTCTCGTTGTTTCTTTCTCATCATAAATCGTTGTGTCGACTCCATAACACATGCTAGCCATTAGTATTATGCGTGATTTTGCTGACTCTTACACTCTGTGTTTTGTGTAGGTGTGTGAGAGAGACTGTGGAGTGTGTGTTGATGTGTGCGTGTGTGTCACAATGTTTGCGCGCGCGCGTGTCACAGTGTTTGCGGCGCGAGTGTGTGTGTGTGTGTGTGTGTGTGGGGGTGTGGAGTGTGTGTGTGTGTGCCGCGCGCGCGCGCGCGTGCGCGCGCGTAGTGTGGTGGTGTGTGCGTGCTCTGTGTGTGCGTCAAGTCAAGTCAAAATCATTTTTATGAGGGTTAAAGATAAGCTGACAAAGCTTTTTTTCATCCTGCGTGGTGTGCTCGTTTGTTGTGTGTGTGTATGTGTGTGTGTGTGTGTGTGTGTGTGGGTGTGTGTGTAACTGGCGTGTGTGTGTGTGTGTGTGTGGTGTTATCTTTGGGTGTGTGGTGTGTGTGTGTGTGTGTGCGGGCGACGTATGTGCGTGTGGGTGCGTGCAGGCGCGTGCGTGCGATGCGCGTGCATATGTCGCGTGTGTGTGTGTGTGGTGAATACCAGCGAATATTTATTTTCCCCTGTCCTCGATTCGCTTGGCACTTGAGCCAACAACCGTTTTTAAAAAAAAAAAAAAGAAGGGATACATTTGTACACATGTGGGTTTAGCATACAACGTAGGGGGAAATGTACTTTATTGTTTATGATAGACCTAAGTGGTTCACTTACGCCACACGGCCAGTGTTTGTTCTGAGCGTCTCAGTTTCCGTGCGTAGCAAGCTGGTTTTGTACTTACTTACTTCCTTTTTTTTCACTACGCGATAAAGGCGTGTTAACACTGTCACGGTGTTTTGCTTTAGCTAATATTAAGCGCGAGTGCGTGTCTGTCAATCCGTAGCTTAGTTAAGGGTTTCTTGTGTAATTATTAGCGCTTGTGTGTGTGTGTGTGTGTGTGTGTGGTGTGTGTGTGTGTGACTGGGTGTGTGTGTGTGTGAGTGTGCGCGCGCAGCAGCGTTTGTGCGTGCGTGCGTGCTGGGAGATCTATCAGTGAAAAGTAGGTCAGGGCCTGTATTGCTAAGTCTCGTGCTATCTCAACGTGAATACAGGCCCAGATCAGCTTGAGGTCTATGAAGGGGGGTGATGAATGCGGGGGGCGGGCGGAGGTGGGGGTGGTAGTATAGTGTGAGAAAATGCCTTTTTTGTGGAAAACTCTATTTGTAATGGTTTGGATTCTAGGGGATTACCCCAGGACTCACAGGTGTGAAAGGGGGAGGGGGGATGCAGGAAGAGGGAGGGGGGGGGGGAAGTAAGAAGGTGGGGAGTATAAAGTGGGAGTGTATGTAGTAGGGGAAGAGTAGGGAGTTAGGGGGAGTATCGTAATGGGAGTTAAGTGAAGAAGTTAGTTAAGTATCGCTTAAATGAGTTTGTAGTTATCGTGATTCGTTTCGGGTTGTTCCTTTTCGGGTTGATAAGTGCGTTGTTTTGTTGCTGTTTCTGCTCATATTTTTTAACTTTTTTGTGAAGCGTTTTTTAGAGCCCCCCCGTTAAGTGATGAAATTAAGCGCTATGTTAATAAATTGTCATTATTATCATTAAATAACGAACAAGTTCTCCCTCCTTCCTACCACCCGGATGAATTGTCAACTCAGTGCGGGCGGTCGTGTGTTAGATTAAGCATACCAAGTAAGGTCTATGCTTCTGTTCCAGTGTTCTCAAAATTTGCGGTTCGTGTCGTGGGTTGAATCTTCGCACAATATGCCTTATGTTATGATTCTGTACCATGCCGTGAACCCTGTCACCGCCAATGTCTCATTGATTGATGCACCACAATGGTTTAGCACCCATTTCCACTAAAAAATTAAGGCATCAAATCAGGTTCTGATATCCGAAGATGCTTTTTTTTTTTTTTTTTGTTAATTTTGGGAGGGTTAAGGACCGGCCTTAATGTATACATTGTCACAGAGGAGGAATTCACAAATATCCCTGCATGATAACTTTTTTTCTCCACCCAGGTGTTTTAAGGGGTTAATGGTTACTTTCGCTTGAAAAAAAAAGAAAAATGGTTGGCGTCTTGAAAGGGGTGTTAACTGTATAAGAGATATGTCGAGGCAATTTTAACATTTCTTCCCCTCAACCCAAAAACGGTACAAGTGCAGTTGTAGTGAACGCGCACTATAATTTCACTTGCGATAAGTGCAGTTGTAGTGCACGCGCACTATAACTTAACTTGCGCTCCAAGTGTCAAGCCGTGTACTATCCGGGACAGAAAATATTAGTTAATTTTTGTACGGAAAAAGTGATATTTTCATTCTTCAAATCCCCTATAGAGAAAGCACTTTTTCCGTCTAAGATGGTTCAAATAGTGTTGTGAGGGGAAGAAATGTTAATATTAGCCAATATTTGTATAAGGAAAACATTGGGCTTGTCATCATTCACAATAAAGGGACAAGTATGGATAGTTTTTTTGTGCACACACATTGGTTAAGTCATAATCACGGATCCCAAATCGTTCCGCAAAACAAGGGGTCCCAGGGGACTCCTTCACATACAGTATAGAGGGTCCTAGAGGCAGGACTCTAGAGGGTCCCAGTGGCATTGCGAATGATAAAAAGATATTTTCTAGTGAATCCCTGGGACCCCCCTGCACATTGAAGAATGTTTAATCCTGTATTATCACCGTCTTTGAATCACCCCCCTCCACCCCCCCCCTCCACCCCCCACCTCCCCCCACCCCCTCTCACAAAACAAAAAGCAAACAACAACAAAAATTAACAAGGGCGTCGCCGAGTGGCAGATATGTCCGTCACCAGCAATGCCACGCACTTGCGACACCCCGTATAGATTTAGAGCTTCGTTTAGTTAGAGTGGTCACATCCTGACACAACATTGGGAAGGGATTCTGTTTCTTCTAGGTTCACGAGATACAGCTTGACGAAGAAAACATTATAGCGCCAAAGAAGGAAACAAAAGAAGGAAATTTCGGTTTTCAAGGGCACACTTCAAGGTCAAGGTCAGCATGGTGATAATTTATGCTCGGATGTTTTCTACTATATGGTATACAGTACCACACACAATCTGAAAAGCTTCTGTCAAGTACAAAAAATGTGGTAAATATGGCTTAAAACCCAATTTGTAGACACCTACCACTTTCAAGGCCTACTGATCTCCTTGACCTTGACCTTGACCTTGGTTGGTATGCCACTATCAGAACGGGCATAGGCCAAAGTACCTTCATGCCACATTTAAAGTCTATAACACTAACGGTGTGGGAGTTATGGCCTCGGAAAGATTTTCGGTTTTAAAGGTCGTAACCCAAGGTCAAGGTCAGGACTGCAAAATGGATTGCGCGGATGCATTCCACTCATGGTGACTACAAAAGCACACACAATTTGACGCGATTCGGTCAAACGTTCGGGAGATATCCTTGGGACAGACAGAAGGAGAAAAAATGACCCTCCGATTTTCAGGCTCCAGCGATCTTTTTGACCTTGACCTTGATCGGTATGCCATCATCAGAACGGGCATAAGCCAAACCACCTTCATACCAAGTTTCAACATCCTATGTTGATCGGTGCCCGAGATATGGCTAAAAATAGATTTTCGGTTTTCAAGGTCGTACGTCAAAGTCAAGGTCACGACGGCAAAATGGTTTGCGCCGATCTCTTCCTATTAAGGAGGCACACCTTCACACAAAAATTTGACGCGATTCGGGTCAAGCGGTACGGGAGATATCCTTGGGACAGCCAGAAAACAAAACAAAAAACAGACAAACCAGCCCATCCTTGGGACAGACAGAAAAAACCCCAAAGAAACAAACAAACACCCAAAAAAAAGACAAACAAAAACAGACTAAACCAGCCCATCGCAAAGTCCGATCACCTTCGGTGACGGACAAAAACATGAATGAGCCAATTCGGCGACAGTTCTTAACATCCAAGTGTCCATGTGCTTTCTCTATCTATTATGGTTTGTATGTATGGGTTTTTTTTAATTTTATTTTTTGGTATAATTTTGATTGAACCTTTTTTTTCTTTCTTCCCCACATTATTTCACAAGGAAGAAAAACAAAACAAATAATAGGCAAAAATCAAATAAATACATACAGAAGACAAACAAACACATTTACACGCATCTGTGCCGTGGAAGTCATTGAAAAATGTTATCACAACATCTTGAGGTAACAATGTATCATCACTATGTGGAGTAACTAAAAACAGATAGCTCAACATTTCAAATTGTGAGTTTCAAGCTCTGAACAACAGGTATTACTCATATTTTAAAATGCTTAAAAAAAACAACAACCGAAAGTTCATATATATATGACTAATCATTACTAGGTATCTTATTAGTGAAAGTTTTATAATATCAATTTATATCATTGAATATTGCAGTGAATGGAGCCCACCTGGCAGCAAAATCATTATACAATACTTTGTGCCGTCATTGTTAAGTTTAGTGTGTTGTCACCTCGTCAAAGTCTTTTTAAAGACGAAAATTTGGTTTTATTCACCGTGTTTATTGTTTATTTCACCTTCATGTGCTTGTGTGAGTGTAGCGTTTTGATGTTTTTTAGTTCAATTATACAATAAGTTTTTGTGTGAAATATATTCTTCTATTTTGTATCTGTATTTCAGTTTTGTAAAGTAAATTTTTAAGACAGGTATATCATTGTTTAACTTACAGTGGGGTATGTATTCTTTTGCTAACAACAACATAAAATAAAACATATGATCAATTTGTATATTTTTGTCAAATCCAACAATTGCAAGTGCTTTGTTTGTTTGTTTGTTTGTTTTTGTTTCCTTTTGAGGATTTTCCTGGGTGTGCTTCTCTTGTTTTTTGTGGTGCACAGGGCTATGTGAATGGGTACAGAAGGCGGCCTTGATGGTAGTTGTGTGTCTTTTAGGGATGGAGTGTTGGGTGTCTATAAAAAAAAATGTTGTCTGTTGTTGTTGTTGCTGTTGTTGTTGTTGTTGTTGTTTGTTCTTCTTCTTCTTCTTCTTCTTCTTCTTCTTGCATTGCAACATCCTCCATTGAATCTGATTATTATGACGCTAGATGCGTCCTGCTGCCGTTATGCACCTAGGGTGAAGACGGGGTAAAAAATGCGCATGGGCGGGTAAGAAGCCCACCACAATTATCTCATGAAATAAAGAAAATTTCAGTCAAATTTGCCAAATGAGACGAACGAATGCTAGACATTAACGCTCGTCTCATGGGCAAAATGAGACTGAAATTTGCTTTCATTTCATGAGATAATTGGGGTGTGGGCTTCTTACCCGCCCATGCGCTTTTTACCCCGTCTTCCCCTAACTAAGAACTAGTTAGGCCCAGCTTTTGTCCGACTTCGGCTGGAGGAAATCCTTTTGAAAGCGTTTCTTGAAAACAAAGGCTGCAGGGTAGAATGGACTGCTAAGCCAGAAAAATAGTAGATGACAGTAAGTATATAGGGAACAGGCAGAGTCAAAGAGAGTGACAGATTAGAGGAAGTTACAAGCACAGAACCTCCAGAAGGTTCTGACCATCACTAGTGACCTTTAAGTAATTATCCGCATGCAAAATTAAACATTCATACATTATCGTAGTAGCATTGAAGCAGTATGCAGTTGTTGTCACAGCAGTTGTTGCTGATTGTTATCTCAACAGTGCATTGTTACCGGCCAAACGATTCTGACCGGCTATTGTTTTATCTGCTCATGTCTATTGATCTTTTGTCTCATGTTTTTATTCCATGTTCAATTCTCAATTCTTTGTAAAGTGCCCTGTAGCCTACATAGTAGTAGGATGGGCGCTGTATAAATGTTCCTCATTATTATTATTATTATTACTAGCGCAAACGCCTAGTACTTGGCAATGCACCGTACTGGTAACGCCTAGTAACGGTAAAGCCAAGTACTGGTAACGCTGAGTACAGCAAATTTGAAGCGGATTCGGTTAAGAAAAGGTGGAGTTATAAGGCCCCGTTTCCCGTTGGCGCTGCTCTGAGAGGGACGCGCTCTCCCGATTCTCTTCCAATTTACAGCCAGGCTTTGCCCGGGCCATAGCAAGCCTGACAGCAAATTTGAGGCGATTCGGTTAAGAAACGGCGGAGTTATTCGTGAAAAAGGTGAAGCAGCGTATAGCGCGCGCGTTTCTGAAACCAATTCGCTTCCGGTTTGGCACACCGATAGTCACCGTCCCCGGTCATGGTCTCTGCCGAGAGTCCGGCGGATACGCGTTTCACGCATTTGCAAAACCGCGCAAATGACACGGCCGACCCGTTTGCCATAAACCCCGTTGGGCCGTTGCCAGTCGCAACCCGTTGTGTTTCAGACACACTCACAGCAAATTTGAAGGGGGGGTGAACGATTCGGTCCAAACACACCGGCGACATGGACGTTGGGTTGGCCATAAGGCCGATGGGGGCGGGGCTGACTTGGGCGTTTTGTGTTTCAGACGACACACACACACGGGGGGGGGGGGGGGTCGGCCGCGGGCGAGACCCGCGACGAGGGCGGGGGGGGGGGGGCTTTTACCCGGGAGGCGATGGGCTCTTGTATTATTATGGCAATACCGATCGATGTGAGGGAAGCGGTGCGGGGATGGGGAGGATATTTATGAGCGGGCAAAAGGCGGGGCGGTGGTGTGGTACGGTAGTATGGCAGGAGCCTCACGGGGGAGGGTGGGGGAGGATCGGTTCGGATGGGGAGCGGTGGGGGGGTGGGGATGTGTGTCGTGCTTCATTATTTATTATGATGGTGTCCGTCTGCTCTCTGTGAAGTTTCCCTTGCAGATGATGTCCGGTGGCCAGATTTCGGAACGCATTAAACCTTGCAGTTGATGCTTTGGATGCTGCTCGTTGCTGTCCAGCTTCATGTCGGCCATCACCCTGCTGGGGACTCCAGTGGAGATGTACCAGTACACCACCATCTACTTCTACATCGGCCTGGGCTACGCCTTGGGCTGGTCATTTTGCCGGGGCCGCCCACATCTACGTCCCCATCTTATACCGCCTCCACATCACCAGCGTCTACGAGGTCTGTCACACCCTACACCACGAGGAGACTACGAGGGGTCCCATGCAGCCAACCCGCCGTTCTTTGCAACTTAAGCACACACAAGTCAAGTCAATAGTCATCTTTATTTTCCAAACAAAACCCCCACCTAGGGGCACAAGAAAATTGGCATCACAATTCTGTTGCGGCAATGAACAATATTGGTTTGAAATAAATAACATACCAGTGCACAAATCTAGACATATAAACTTGCAATATTTCATCTGCAAAGGCGCGTACACGCGCACCCATGCACACAAACACTCTTAGTAAGGGAAGACGGAGTAAAAAGCGCATGGGCGGGTAAGAAGCCCACCCCAATTATCTCATGAAATAAAGAAAATTTCAGTCAAATTTGCCCATAAGACAAATGCTAGACATTAACGCTCGTCTCATGGGCAAAATGAGACTGAAATTTGCTTTCATTTCATGAGATAATTGGGGTGGGCTTCTTACCCGCCCATGCCGCTTTTTACCCCGTCTTCCCCTAATTGAATTTCTAGAAAGATAAATAAAAAATAAAAGAACAAAGCAAAGCAAACGTTGCTAGCCGTTAATCCTAGTGGCAACGAAAAAGTTGTCATTTGGTCATTGCGAGCATAAGTATGTTGTGTGAGCCTTTGTCTTGTTAGCAGATGTCGTACAAACTGATACCAATAATACTAGTAACAATACAATCCACTATGATAATAATATGACTTTGCTTAGCCCTTTCACCGCCAGCCATTTTTCAGCCCAAAAATACCATTGAGCTTACCTGGGTAGAGAAAAAAAAAATTCTGCAATATTGCAAATTCCTCTGTGACATGTATAACATTAGGCCTATCCTTACCTCCCAAAATCACGAAAAAATAGGGTCTTCAGATAACAGGCCCTGATTTGATGCTTTTCAAGTAGTCATAACATGGGTGTCAAAAACATTGTGGTGCAAAAATGCGACATTGGCGGTGAAAGGGTTAAACCATAGTATGCGTGCTTTGCTATAAATAAGTCCCTTGTGTGTGTTGTGCATTTAAAAATCATATATTATTAAAGTGATTTATCTTAAACGGTAATATTTTCTGTACTTTGTTTTAAAAATGTTTATAATATTGGCAACATGTTTTGTTTAAAAGAACTACCCCCCCCCCCCCCCCCCCGACGTCACGTGTCACATTCCCTCTTAATATGTTTGGAAGATTTCCTAAGATTTCCTTACCAGCTATAAGAGGGAAAACACTCACGTGTAAAACCATTGATTTTGACACGTGACGTGGTGGGTCTTTAAGCACTGCTGTTTTGTTCTCAAGTGATAATCATCATCATGTGTGTTTTGATTTAATGGTATTGTCATTTATGTTTTAGAAGCACATCTTGTTTTTAATGTATACTAGCGCAACGCCGAGTACGAGTAACGCCTAGTAACGGTAACGCCAAGTACTGGTAACGCTGAGTACAGCAAATTTGAAGCGATTCGGTTAAGAAACGCTTCCGGTTTGGTAGCACGCGGTTGTGAAAAGTCGTATAGCGCGCGCGTTTCTGACCCGATTCGCTTCCGGTTTGGCACACGGATAGTCACCGTCCCCGGTCATCTACCTACCAAAATCACCTGCAATCGGTCCAGAAACGCCGGAGATACGGGCGCCGAGAGGCCGGCGGATGCGCGTTTCGCGCATTTGCACAAACCGCGCAAATGATACTTGGCCGCCGGGGTCGCGTTGCCGTTGCCATCGCACCCCGTTAGGGCTCACAGCAAATTTGAAGCGATTCGGTCCCCCCCGAAAAAACGGCGGAGTTTATAAGGCCCGTTTTGTGTTTCACACACACAACAACACACACTTCTTACACGGACATACGCACGTTTCTGGCTTTTACTATATGATGATGATTATAATGTGTCTTGTTTTAACTGTGTCAATCGCAGACATCACCACGCTTCATTTATCTCTAAGAGATAATCAAGTTGTTTGAGTTAGTTATTTGTCGACTTGTCGATGGCTTGGAGTCAAAACGGACTATCTTTAGTAGATAGTCCATTGACGTATTATTGAACTCTTTTACAAAAAAAACTAATAACTTGTATAAACAATGACTGCAGAAATATTATAAAGGGAGGTTATGCTTTTTATATTCTCGGCAGTCTCTTTTTTTTATACAAGTTATTAGTTTTCGTAATAAGTTCAATAATATGTCAATGGACTGTCTAAAGATGGTCTGTTTTGACTCCAAGCCATCGTTGTGTCCATTGGATATTGTTTCAGTACTTGGAGAGGAGGTTTGGCAAGACGATCCGAACTGCAGGATCTGTCACCTTTGTCATACAAATGGTAGGTGATTGTGTTTGTATAGTGACATTTGGCTGTGCAGTGAAACCTCCCTTATATAAGACCTCCCATCATAAGACTCCCTCCCATATAAGACCCACTTCTCTGAGACATTGCCCTTCTTTGAAAGTATTAAAATTACCTCCCTTATAAGACCCCTCCCTTATAAGACCTCATTTGGGATGATTTTTGAAAGGTCTTATAAGGGAGGTTCGACTGTGTTAAAAAATAAAATGGATGTATTTTCTTTGTTATTTGTAGAGTTGAGAACCGGTTAAAAAATCCGAACCGGTTTTAAAAACCCGGTTTCCCCTCTGCGAACCGGTTTTACCGAACCGGTGTCATTAACCAGTACTCGCATCACTAGTTTCACCTATGCAAACACATATTTATTTGTCAGAATATTCACACACACACCGCACGCACGCACGCGCACGCACGCATGCACACACGCACGCACACACGCACACACACACCACACACACACACACACACACACACACACACACTAAAGAAATTTATATACACGCACACACACACTCAACTCAACACTCAGTCAAAGTCAAAGCCATACACCACCACAAACTAGAAACAGCTACTCTTGGCTTACAAAAACCCAATCTGCGCTGAGAATCAGTGTTGTTCTTCGAAAAGAATGCGTTATTCTAAGAAAAAACTTACTTTCAGTTTGCAGTTAAAAAAACGGTTCACAGCAACTCGAACCGGTTTTTCGAACCGCGAAAAGTTTAGCACCGGTTTTTCGGTTCAAACCGGGGGCGCTTTTTTCTCCCCACCTCTAGTTATTAGCAGTCTGTTTCGGAGGGGGAAAACCACCCAGCACATTTTGTTTACATCGCGACGGTGGCTAGCACGTAAACAGCAAGCAAAACTGCAAAAACATAAAAGCAACAAAATACCAAAGTGCAACGCCGAGCGGCTGCAAAAATCCCCTCGCAGCATCATCACGAGCTACTCCGAAAATCGGAATGTGTCGGCTGTACACATACATAAAAACGCATCCAAACAGCACGTAACTACATAAAAAAAACCCGCATGAAAACAGCACGAAACCGAATAGTTTTTATATATATAGCCTTAGGGTTCGGATCCGTGATTTGAGCGCGCGCTATCATGCGCACACGAGCGCACAGAACAAAATCATGACAACTGTGATATAGACCATTCATCAAGAAATGTTGCGAAAAAAACTGCATTGAAATACATGCAAAAATTCGCGAGATATTAGCGATTATGTGTTTCGGGGTTTGAACCCCGTAACTGGCGCGACCTTGACCTTAATGTAAAACTAAATACATCAGTGGATAGCTGGCATCTTGGCAAACTAGTATACCAATTTGATGATGATAAGACTGAATAGTTTTTGAGAAAAAACGGACGAAGTAGCCCGGACGGACGGACGGACGGACGGCACGGACGGATCAGCCAGAAACAATAGCTCGGCTCGGGGACTAAAAAACCAAAAAAAAAACACCACAACAATTGCAACAAAACATAGGCACCTAGTATTGTTCCTACACTTGTCAGATGCTGTATATGGCCATAGTGTTGTACGCCCCATCCCTTGCACCTGAATGCAGGTGAGAATCAAATAATCAGTTAAACCCCTTTCACCGCCAAAGTCGCATTTTAGCACCACAGTGATTTAACTTGTATGTCACTAAAAGGCACCAAAGACCCCATACATTGTCTTAGTTTTAGGAAGTAAGGATAGACCTTATTTTATATATGTCACAGAAGAATCCCCAAAACTGCAGATCGATTTTGTTCTCTACCCAGGTAAATATAATGGACATTTTGGGCTGAAATATGGCTGGCGGTGAAAGGGTTAAAGTTGTAGCAGTGCGTAATAGCCTATAAGTAGTAGTAGTAGTAGTAGTAGTAGTAACAGCAGCAGCAGTAGTAGTAATAGCAGTGGTATAAGTAGTAGTAGTAGTTGTAGTAGTAGTATTATTAGTAGTAGTAGTAGTAGTATCGCAGCAGTAGTAGTAATAGCAGTGGTATACTTAGTAGTAGTAGCCGTAGTAGTAGTAGTAGTCGTAGTTGTAGTAGTAGTAGTTACCGGTAGTAGCCAGTAGTAGTAGCAGCAGCAGTAGTAGTAATAATAGTGGTATAGTAGTAGTAGTAGCCATAGTAGTAGTAGCAGTAGTAGTAGTAGGTTGGCAGCACAAACTGCCTCGCTCTCTCTCTCTCTCTCTCTCTCTCTCTCGCTCTCTCTCTCTGTCTCCTCTCTCTCTCTCTCTCTTCTCTCTCTCGTCTCCTATCTCTCTCTCTCCTCTCTCTCTCTCTCTCTCTCTCTTCTCTATCTCTCTCTCTCTCTCTCTCGCTCTCTCCTCTCTATCTCTACGTTTCTCTCTCTCTCCTTCTCTCTATTTCTCTCTCTCTCTCTTCATCTCTCTGTCTCTTTCTCTCTCTCTCTCTCTCTCTCTCTCTCTCTGCTCTCTCTCTCTCTCTCTCTCTCTCTCTCTTCTCTCTCTCTCTCTCTCTCTCTCTCCTCTCTCTCTCTCTCAATGTGTATCTTTATTCTGATTCATGTGTGTGTTAGGTGTTTCATGCAGATTCCTTGCAAAATATGAATAGCCATTTTTGTTAATTTATAAAATCCACAGCTGGAATAAGTTCTCCTGCTCTCCATAATGTCACAGTTCATTGCTGTCATGAATATATATCTATCCCAGTCAGTCAGTGTCACTGTATCCGTCAGTTGTACAGGTATACCAGTTGCAACAAGCCTTGCGGAAGTGGGGGGGGGGGCGGGGGGGGGTTAGACTGTTCGCGTGCAAATTTGCAGTCGCTCGCTACTATGAAGAGTGTGGTATCAAAAAAACAGTCTATCTGAACAGATCTTAGACGGAAAAAGTGCTGTCTCTATCGGGGATTTGAAGAATGAAAATATCGCTTTTTCTGTCCCGGATAGTACACTTGACACTTGGAGCGCAAGTGAAGTTATAGTGCGCGTGCACTACAACTGCACTTGTAGAGCTGCAAATTTGCACGCGACAAGGCCTACTAGGCCAAGGAAAACAAGCAAAACTAATATATTCAAACTTCTGTTAATAAAAAAACGTTATGTTCCTGAATGATATGAATGAATGAATGAATGAATGTAATCTTTTATTTAACGTGTTCCACTTCACAGTGGATATTACACGACTTTCAGCGATGGCTTGGAGTCAAAACGGACTATCTTTAGAATTATAGTCCATTGACGTATTATTGAACATACATGACAACTAATAACTCAAGTATCAAAAAAAAGACTGCAGAAATATAAAAAGCATAACCCCACGTTATATATATGTATGCCAGTCCGTTGACATATTATTGAACTTATTACGAAAACTAATAACTCCCAAGTATAAACAAGCGCGAAAATCGCAATAGTTTGTGGCACGCCGTCTATTTTTACCACTCCAATCATGAGTTACAACGAGTCGCCTCCCCTGGCTTTTCAATAAAATTTAATCTGTAAACCAGAATGTTATCTCTGCACCATTTCGTAACTTCTTATATCTTTTGGAAAACATTTAAAATACTATGTATCCTACTTATACTCATCAAAAGAAGCACCGCATACTCGTCGTCGTGTCTGTTGTAGTGTCTGTATTACATATGTTTATTATTTTGTACGCTTTTTAAAATACATTATTTTAAAGAGCGGCCTCAAATAATTTGAAGTGTAGCCTCGATTTACACTCAGCCGAGGCGTGGCTACCGCTACACCTATCTATATTGTTAAAAAAAAAATCGGGACTTTACTGGTGTTGCACTGCCTCCGGGCATTGCCTCCAGTATTGTTTCCCACCATATTTGTATTTACAAATGTCCCATATGTGTCTGATTCAGACCAAGAGGGACGTAAAACACCATTTTCGCGCGCATGTAGAATCGACTCGATTTGAAGTGCGACAATATTGTCAAAATGTGCCACAATTTTGGACCGACAGACAGACCGACGACAAAGTGAGTTATAGCGTTTGTGGCTATGAGCCACAAACAATAAAAGGACTGCAGGAAATATAAAAGGCAAAACCCCCTTATTGCATTTCTGCAGTCAATGTTTGATACAAGTTATTAGTTTTTGTAATAAGTTCTAATAATACGTCAATGGACTATCTAAGATTAGTCCGTTTTGACTCCAAGCCATCGAGTCTGGATTTAGTGTTATGTTCCCCGCCGTTCGAAAATGTGAATACAATTAAATGAAACGATGACCTGGTGCACGCATACTATTAACCTAACGCTGGACATGACATTCGGTTTTACTGAAGCTGAATATATAAGCAGAATACATTAAACCGCTAAGAGAGAGAGAGAAGAGAGGCGAGAGAGAGAGATGAGAGAGAGGAGAAAGAGAGAGAGAGAGAGAGGGAATGAGAGAGAGAGAGAGAGAGGAGAGAAACAAAAAAGAGAGAGGAGGGAGTGAGAGAGAGATTGAGAAGGAGAGAGAGAGTTAGAGGGAGTGAGTGAGACAGAGAGAGCTGAGAGAAGAAGAAGGGGGAGAGAGAGAGAGAGAGAGATCGAGAGAGAGAGCTGCGAGAGTGAGAGAGAGAGACGTTCGAGAGAGAGAGATGGAGAGAGACGGGCAGGCAGAGAAAGAGAGAAGACAAGGTGAAAAACACCCAGATCGATAGACAGAGAGAGAGAGAGACAGAGGACTGAAAGAGAGATAAGAGAGGAGAGCATTATGATTAATGAGACAACTAGGGACGTTTCATGTGTGTTCTTGAAAAATTTTTTTAAAAAAATCAGACATAAATAGGACTGAAAACAGCAAGAACAACACAGACGTGTTGTGTGTGTGTGTGTGTGTGTGTGTGTGCGTGCGTGTGCGTGCGCGCGTGCGTGTGCGTGCGTGTATATGTGTAGTGTGCGTGTCTATGTGTGTGTGTGCGTGTGTTCGTGCGCGCATGCATGCGTGTGTGTGTACGCGCGCGCCCTGTCCCGCGCGTGTCTGAGCGTGTGTGTGTATGCGTGTGTGTTGTGTGTGTGTGTGCGCGCGCGCTGGCGTGTCGTGTATGTGTCTGCATGTGCGTTTCTTTCCAGTGACGGGATTCAACGCTTTGGGGCGCCGTGGTGTCGGATGGGAACAGTCTGCACCCTCTACACGCCATTAGTAGGGTCACCACACGCAACGCACGCACACGCACACGCACGCCACACACACACACACACACACGTACGCACGCACGCACGCACACACACACACACACGTACGTACGTACGCACACTTGGGGGCCCAAACGCACATAAGCACACACACACACACACACACACACACACACACCAACACACAACACACACACAGACACGCATGCACACACACACACAAACACACACGCACACACACGTCGGTACACACACACACAGCATACACAAATACACACACCACACAGCCGCGCGCACTCACACACACACACACACACACGCACGCACGCACGCACGCACGCACACACACACACACACACACGTAAGTAACATACGGCACACTTGCACGCACATAAGCACACACACACACACACACACCACACACCACACACACAACAACACACAACACACACACACGCACTCACACACACGCACACACACACGCACACACACACACACCACACACACACATTCACACACACACACACATTCACACAACACGCGCGCACCACACACACACACACACACACGCGTCGCAACGCACATACGCACACACAGACACAGAGAGTTCCATAAGGTGTGTGCACACGCGTGCGCACACACATGCACACACGCACGCACACACACACGCACACACGCACGCATACACACACACAGGACACACACACACGCGTGCGCACACACACGCACACACGCGCGCACACGCACACACGCACAAACACGTACACACACACACATACACACGTGCATTAACACACACACAGGACACACGCGTGCGCGCACGCACACATACGCACACGCACACACTGAGACACACACGTTACACACACGCACATACGCACGCATACAACACACACACGTACGTACGCGCGCACGCACGTACACATCGCACACACGCACGCACACACACACGTACACACACGCACATACGCACGCATACACACACACAGAGGGACAACCCACAAACGCGCGCGGCGCACTCACACACAAAACACATACGCACACACAGGGACACTACACACGCGCACGCACACATACATACATACACACACTCACACACTCACATACACACACGCACATGCGCACGCATACACACACATACACACACACAAAGGACACACAAACACGCGCGCGCGCGCGCGCAACACACGCACGCACGGCACGCAAACACACACAAACACGCACACGGCGCACGCACTACATACGCCACGCACACACGCACTATTGCACACCACAGCGGGACACACACGCCGTCGCGCGCGCACACACACACACACACACACACGCGCGCGCGCGCACATTAACGCACGCACACACACGCGCACATACGCAAACACAAACACGCACATGCACACACAGAGGACAACGCATGCGCATACACGCACACACACATACACACACACACATACACACACACACACAATGGGACAAGCACACACAATGTTTAGAAACATGATTGTGTTAAGCTCCACACTTCTAAGGACGTGTGGGGGGGGGGGAGAGAGAAAGAGAGAGAGAGAGAGAGAGAGAGAGAGAGAGAGAAGAGAGAGAGAGAGAGAGAGGAGAGAGTTGTAGTAGAATTGAATTGGACATTTTTTAATGAGGATAAATGGATAAACAAACAATGCTTTTTTTTTTTCTGACATGTCCTCGACAAAAACAAGTTAACAATAATGACACAAACAAATCAAAACATTACAAGGAAATCACGAGAGAGAGAGATGAGAAGGGAGAGAGAGGAGGAGGGGTATTCTGGTCTAGGTCTATGATGTTTCATCTCAGGGGGCAAGGGATTGGAGTGGGGGGGGGGGGGGACGTCACTCGGGATTTTTTAGATTGTGAGGGAATGGATGAGGAGTTGGGTACACTTTTTAAGTTTGTAAACGAATATTCTAATGCACGCTGTCATTTAATACTAATGTGTTTAGCTTCTTGTGTGTGCGTGCGACGTGCCCGCAAGAACATTATCCTTGTAGGAGGACAAAAATAAAGCAAGGTTGAAGTGAAATGGTTGTACTCATTACATGGACACTTGAGTGAAGGCAAATACCACTACCGCGAAATTAATGAAGCACAAGACTAGATTATTAAACGCTCTGCTTTTTTTTTTTATAAAGGAATATACAACAGTTATTTCCATTTTTTTTCTTCTTCTATATTTTAGCCTCTCGTTTAACCCTTTCACCGCCAAAGTAGCATTATTTTTTAGCACCACAGTGATTTAACACCATGTCACTAAAAGGCATCAAACCAGGGTCTGTTATCCAAAGACCCTATATTCCTTAATTTTGGGAGGTAAGGATAGGCCTATTGCTGTATGCATGTCACAGAGGAATTCCCAGTATCGCAGATGATGTTGTTCTCTAACCAGTTAAGTATAATGGTATTTTTTTGCTGAAAATTGGCTGGCGTTGAAAGGGTTAAAAGCTAGTATAGACAATGGTTGAT
>CM065701.1:39752100-39762100 GCA_017654935.2 Phymorhynchus buccinoides
TATTTATGTAGTTATTGTAAGAAAAGGTGCAAAACTTGTTAGTATTTTTTTAATTTATGATAAATAAAATGTTGATCACTAGTAATTATGCAGATGTTGTTGTTGTTGTTGAAACGTCGTTTGGAACAATCCCTTGAAGGGTACCACAACACCAACGGTTCATTGATCTTACGTAGTCTTGCTTGTGTGAAAACATTTAGGAGCTCATGTTTGAATTTCCATGCATGTAGAACGGACATAAAATCAATGCAATAAGAGTTGAAAATAACAACTTGTAAAACGACAAAGATAGATAATTACATAAATAGTTGTTCTTATTTTTATTATTGAAGGGCTAGATATCTTGAAAGAGACATGTAATAGAGTTATCATAACAGAAGGCATATGTTTGCATTTCCAGAGCAAATGTGGTAACAGGTATTCTACCTCCCAAACCTTTGTTCCCTCCCACTCCTGGTGCGAATTTATATGGAAGTCTGCTAATCTATTGTTAGTAACCGTCAAAATCTGCTGCATTCCGTCCAGCCGTTGATGAACTGGTCAGATTGAATTGTGCCCAAAGTGGCCGTTTGGGCAAAATTCAGCCAACATTTTGGAAATGGAAAATAGAAAACCATAGCAATTTAATCAAAATAAACAGAAATTTGAAAATCTATGATTACATCAATTTTAATAACTTCAAATGTTCAACATATCACTACCACAGTTCTTCAGACCTGCCAGAGTAAGGGGCTACAATACAATCATTAGTTGTAGACATAGCCTCCGGTAATCGGTTGACTCCAATGGCTAGATGCCTGGACCCTAGCTGGGGCACTCTCCGTTTGATTTTTTTTACCGGAAGTATTGCCAATATCTCTTTAAGAAATACTGGAAAATAGAACCAGTGCAGCCGTTATGAGTTATTCAAGATTAAAATGGCTAAATTTGTTCATTGCGGCCACAATTTGGCCAATCGCTTGATATTGCCAATAACATAAGAATAATACTCTGCAAACGTTCCTGCAGTTCATTAAAATCGCGTTAAAAAAAGACACAAATGGAAATCGGTGAATATTGACACAACCCAAGTGTACATAGATGTGAATAACTTCCAAACTATTTAACATATCAACACGAGACTTTCCCGCACTGGGGCCACAGTAAGGGCTACAATACCTGAAAGTTAGTCTTGTGAGTCACATCCGGTTTTGGGCTATCTGTGATACCAAAATGAAAGCTGTCGACCTAGTTGGGGCACTTCCGGTTGGTACTTCCGGTTTGCTTTTATACTGAAGTGTTGGACAATTCATGTGTTAAATATATCCTGTGAAAATGAAGGCATTATTTGGTTCTGCCGTTTTGAGATATTCAAGATTGAAAGTTTGCGTTTTGGGGTATATTTTGCCGAAAACTCAGCGAAACTCGTTATAGTGTAAATGTGGAAATCCCTTATTATCCGTTGCAAACTTTCCTGAAATTGCAGCTAAACAGACGAAAAAGGGGAAGGAAAAAAAAAGAAAAAGAAAAAAAACCCATAACGGGTAGAATCTAATAATAAGAATATACTACTACTCTATACTATACTACTTAATACTACTACTACTAATAATTAATAATAATAATAAAATCTCTATTTCCAAGAAATAATAACAGATAAAAAATTTATGGGATAGTCGTCCCAATTATACGGCCAATGCACCATCGGTAAATGCCTAAAAATCACATTGATAAAGAAATAGCCACATTTAGGTTTTCTACCAATGTGGACATGCTTGAATTGAAAAGTTGAGTTAAATTATCACACTAAGTCATAAATAAATCCAATGCATAAAGACAATCTGAAGTTCTGAAACAAAGCATTTTTCACTAACGAGGGCAAAAGGTACAGGCCTTTATAGTGCTAACGTGATTCTGTGAGGACAAAACAATAATAGGATTCTGTGTTTTAATTTCTTATCATTGTGTTTGCCAAAACATAGATCAACGAAGGGAATTTATAAGATAAACAAAATGAAAACAAAACCAGACTGATATGCCCTGATTATCGATAATCTGTGAAGCTTTTCCTTTTGCGTATCCCTCTGTTTATTGGACCAAACTGTACATTTTTCAAACGCAAACAATACTGAAGTCCAGCTTAATCGTCACCGTCAGGCTGGAAGGGAAGCAATACTTTACAGAAGCGGAAACCCAATGACCCATCCGTGGAAGAACATGCACACAAAAGTACTTGCTACAAGAAATTGACCCTCACCAATATCAAGAGTCCCGGGAATGAGAAACTCGAGTCAGGTTTCACGGTATTACAGTACGCATTGCTACGGGGGAAAAAAGTAGACCTTCGTTTTTTGATCCGGGTCTACTTTCTATGAGACTATTTGACCTTGGTCTCATTATCTACAAGATTCACAGTTATTCGGCAGTACTGTGTCCTAACACCAGCATAAGCTAGTGATTGCCATTTTGCGCATTAACCATACTGCGCAGCAAATAAATTCCGTAATTCACGAACTTGGCAACGAGCGTTGCACAGTTCCCGTGTTGCGCAACACACCGCACAGTACTTGAACTGCGCAATGTTCGCGTAGCACATGCATTGAGAAGAATCAGGACCGCTTGGCAGCCTCTGCCTTCAGGGACTGAGCGTAATCCTGACCACAGCCCAGGCTGGCCAGGGGCAGGCTGCTGATGGCCTGCAGCCACTGGGGTTTGAACCTCAGCAGAGAACGGTCCCTGGTGCGCTCAAACCGGCACCCATTCAACTTTTCCTTGCAGCTCCTGTAGTGCAGGAAGATCAGGTTGGCTGTGGGCATCTCATACCTGAACACGGAGAAGAAAGAGAAAGCAACAATCTTGTATTTCAGTCAACCCCCTTCCCCTATTACTCATGTTTAAGGCACCCAAGCTCGAAGTCTGCTTCTTTGCTTTCCTTTTTATGAATTCATATTTCCATGAAAATCAACTTAGGCTGATCACAAACCTATCCCGCTCACTCCCCCCCCCCCCCCCACACACACACACCACAAAAAGGGTGACATTTGCTTCTCATTGACAATGTTCAATGCGAAAAAATGTGAGTGTGTGTGCGTGTGGTAAGTGGTGGTGGTAGGGGGGGGGGGGGTGGGGGGGGGGGCCTAAAATACAAAGATAAGTCATAAATTCATCAAGTTTCTTATTAGTCCAATTGGAATTGACAAACGCACGGGAAACTGTCTACCACCATGTAAAAAAGATGAGATATGTCGAAATAAAAATATTAGTAAAAAAATATGAAAACTAAATTACATTCAAAATAATAGGTAAAATAGTACTCACACCCCAATCATTCATTTCCGCTCTCCCTATCTTGCTACTCATCATGCAACCCCACCACTCCGCTTGAGTCATATCTAAACCCTTCCTTTTCTTTTTTCCTTTCTTTTTCTTTTTTTCTTCTTTTGTACTAGCCGAAAGCAGCAGAAGTGGAAAAATAGATACTTTTACAGTCATATCGATGACCTGTGGGTGAGTTAGGCCCCGTACGGCATTACACGCTGGATGTTCTGCGCGGAAACCCATGGCAAACCATAAATAAGTAAAAGAACGAAGGGGGAAAATAATGAAGGCCTACGCGTGTCCGTATTTATAATCCGTAGGTGAAGACGGGGTAAAAAGCCCCATGGTGGGTAAGAAGCCCATGCCAATCATATAATTTGGCAAGTGGGGTGTGTGTGTGTGTGTGTGTTGTGTGTGGTGTGTGGGTGCGTGTGGTGTGGTGTGTGTGTGTGTGTCTGAAACACAAAAAACGGGCCTCATAACTCCGCCGTTTTTCGATCCGAAATCGCTTCAAATTTGCATTGCACCTAACGGGGCGATAGCAATGGCAACGGAGGCGGCCGTGTCATTTGCGGCGGTTTAGCAAAATGCGCAAAACGTGTATCCATCGGCCTCTCGGCGCCGTATCTCCGGTATTGCCTGGAAGGATTGCCTTCGAATTCGGAGTAGATGATGGTGATGGGTGTTACGCCGCGATATACGCCGCTTAAACTTTTCAAAACAACGTTGTAACCAGATTCGACATGATTCAAAATTGGAAAGGGCATGGCCAGGGATAGTGACATATCTTGGTGCAAAATGTCAACAGCATTCCCTTCATAAGGAGTCAGGGCTGAAACACTTGTTAGGGGAGCTGCTTCTCTGAAGATCTTTGTTGTCCATCTCTCGCAGAGTTCGCCACACAGAAAGGACTGCCCGCAACAAGAGGAAGGGGTGGCACAGCGGAGGACGTTAGCGAGGATTACTTAGCAAAAACATACTACTATCAAGCAATTCTCCGCTTATTGTCTTCCAACTAACAAGAGGTTCACGCTCTGCGGGTGGGGAATCATTGACCTTGGACTGAGGTTAGAGGGTCGCGTGTGTGGGTGTCTGTGGAAAAACAAAAACGGGCCTTATAACTCCGCCGTTTTTCGACGAATCGCTTCATTTGCTTTGAGCCCTAACGGGGTGATAGGCAACAGCAACCGTGGTGGCCGTGTCCATTTGCGCGGTTTGGCAAATGCATGCGGACGCGATCCAACCTGCCTCTCGATCGGTGCCTGTATCTCCGGATTGCAGATCGATTGCCTTCGAATTGGTGGATAGATGATCCGGGGATGGTGATATCGAGTGCCAAACCGGAAGCCGATCGATGAGAAACGCGCGCGATATAGCCGCTTCCACCTGTACAAATTTGTTTTCTTAAACGGATCGCTCCAATTTGCTGGTTAGGTTTGCTGTTGGCCAGGGCAAAGCGGGCAGCAACCTGGAAGAGAATCGGGAGAGCGGTCACTCTCAGAGCAGCGCCACGGGAAACGGGGACCTTATAACTCAGACGTTTGTTAACCGAATCGCTCGAAATTTCTGTACTCAGCGTACCAGTACTTGGCGTTACCGTACTAGGCGTTATGACTCTCAAGAGCAGCACCAACCGGAAACAGGGCCTCATTAACTCTTGCGTCTTAACAAATCGCTTAAATTGGCTGTACTCAGCGTTAACCAAGTACTGGCGGTACCGTTATAGGCGTTACGGTTACAGGAGTGCGCTAGTTATATTATAAAAAGGCAAAGTCTGTCTGTCTGAAAACACAAAACGGGCCTTATAACCCGCCGTTGCTCGACGAATCGCTTCAAATTTGCTGTCAGGCTTGCTGTGGTCGGGGACAAGTCGCAGCCAAATTGAAGAGATCGGGGAGCCGGCACCCTCAGAGCAGCGCCAACAGGAAAACGGGGACTTTATAACTCTGCCGTTTCTTAAACGAATCGCTTTTTCGCAGTACCTCACATCAAAGCATACCAGTACTTGGCGTTACGTTGCTAGGCTTACGTTATAGACGTTACGGTACTCGGGTTGCGTAGGTCTCATGACCTTACCGCTAAAATTTCCGTCAAATGTTGCCCATGAGACAACGCAAAACATTAACATCGATATTATGGGCCAAATTGTTGACTGAATTTCTTCATGTCATGAGATAATTGGCATTGGGCTTACTACCAGCCAATGGGCTTTTTGGTTTAAACAAGAAGTAGTCAAGAATAGAAAATCATACAATAGCAGCAATACATTATGAACTTCGGATACAACAAAGCTATGGGCTTTTTACCCCGTCTATACCCTATATTTGTTCCTTCTTCACTCTTTTACTTATGTTCGTATTGTCCGCTTAGAAAATCCAGACCTTAATAATATGGTTCATAGCTTTGGACACTAGGTGGCGTTTATTTTAATGCTGTTTTGTAGGAGGTCGAAAACCCAGTCCCTCTCTATATCTGTTTGTTCTTGTCTTTGTATATCACTGTCCTCTGTCTGCACGATCTCTCAAAATCAAAATCATCTTTATTGAGGGTAACGAATAAGCTGACAAAGCTTTTTTCAGTTGCCCTCATGTGTGTGTGTGTGTGTTGTGTGTGTGTGTGTTTGTGTGTGTGCTTGCGTGCGTGCGGCGTGCGTGCGTGCGTGTGTGTGTGTGCGTGCGTGACGTGCGTATGCATGCGCGCGCGCGCATCTGTGCGTTTTTGTGTTGTTTAGGCTATGTGGTGCGTGTGTGTGTGGCACGCACGCGCGCGTCCAACAAGTCGTGCGTGTTTGTTTCTGCCCGTGCGTCTGTATGATAGCTGTTGACGTCGGCGCGCGCTCGCGATACACGTTGTGTCTGCGCGCGCGCGCATGTGTTGATAGTGGAGATGATCGTCCAATTGTCGAGACCTTATGGACGTTCTTCATGAGACTGTAAGTTTTATTCTATAAGTATAGAATTTTTTTCTATAAGATATATAATTTATTCTATATTATAGATTTTATTCCATAAATATTATAATTTGTTTCCATAAATATATAAGTTTATTTATAATTATAGAATTCTATAGATATAGATTCTATAGAATTATAGATTTTATTCTATAAACACAGAATTTTATTATAGAATTATAGAATAAACATTCTATATTATCATTTACAATAGGCCCTATTATTATGGTTATCATGTAACAGCTCTCATAAATACAGAATATATTCTATAAATATAGAAACGTTTTGGTTTATTTTTGTATTACAGATTAGTCTTCCATAATATCGAATGTGTCTATAATAATAAGCAATTCTATAAAAACAGTTAAGCAGGTCTATGAGTTTGTGGCATTCTATATTTACATAGCAATCGAATAACATTCTATATTATAGAAGCATATTTTATGATACAATGTTCTATTAATGTAGAAGCATTTTTTTTTTTTTTAACTAACATAGAATAGTTATTATATGTATATAGAGGCTCCCATATTCAGAATTACAGTTGATAGAATAAAGTTTATGGATGGGGCTTCATACTTCTCGGGGTGAAGATGATCAATGGCTGTAGCGTGCAGTGTTAAATATACTCACCTCCGAAAAAGTTCGGATGGGGGAAAAAAAACCCAAAAACCATGAGTGGACACTTCGCTGACCCTCTTAGGGGGACACTCACTTTGGGGAGATCTTCCCCCTTACTCGGCTGTCAGCGGTATTGCTCTTGGTGCGGGCTAGGTGCGAAGGAAGGTGACCATTTAGTGGCGTGGTTGGTGGCGGGGCAGTCGCGCACCATGATGAAAGATCCATGTAAAAGGCTTCCCGCATCGGGTGCGACCTCATGCAGCCGTTGTTGAATAATTAAGTAAAAAAAAAGGAGAAAACCCAAGCATACTGAAACACACACGACTAAACGGGCAGGTATCCATACTATACTGCCATCTTATAAGCTTTAATGGGGACCTGAGGATGAGCGTTTGCAAGAACACGTCGAGGTCACCAGAAAGACAGCCTTTTCAAGGATCGAACACTCAATTTGCTCTGGTTTCCTAGAAATCAAACCGTCAAAACGGGGGATTCATCCTTGGCGGAGATGCCGGAGAGAGAAGCCATTTTGAATGGGGTGGGGTTGGGCTAAACCCAGTGTGGTTCCAATTTTTTTGTTGTAGTGTAGCTAAAAAAAATAATTAAAAAAAAGATATATCGTTGTTGTGAGCGAAACTCTGTTGGTAACTTGCAAACATTTTGAAAGATCAATAAAAGGCTTGTATTGCGAAAATAACATCGTGCAAGCAATTGGTCGCCATTACAAAAGTGAACGGCACGCGCTCTCTTTCAGTGAAAGAATCTTGACTTCCAGCACCTCCACAAGGATGGATCGCCGATTTGACGGTTGATTCTAAGAAACCAGAGCCAAAGTGAGTGTTGCGATCTTTAAATAGTGTTTTTCATGGTGATCTCGATGTTTTTCTTGCCAAAAACTCATTCCGTCATAGTCCACATTAAAGACCCCCACGTCACGTGTCACATGCATTCCCTCTTATGCTTGGAAGATTTCTTAAGATTTTCTTACCCCTCTAAGGGAAAAACACGTGAAAAACCATGATTTGGACACGTGACGTGGTGGGTCCTTTAAGTTGGATCTGGATCCGGATGCATACGTTGTAGAGGCGCCTATGGAGGCCATCCAGAGTAAGCCCCCCAAAGGAAGGCGACAATTGACGTTCTTGTTGATGCTGACTCCCTTCTTATTTAACTGTGACTTATGTGCTATAGGGTATAATGATGGAAGTGTCATGTTATGAATTGTACTACATTTTTTTTGTTTTCAGGTTTTGTACGTTGTTAAGATTCATGGATTGTGTTTTGCTATACGTGGTTGAACTTTACGCGGTGACAGTCCTGAGATAACCATAGCTGTTGACGGGACTATAATCGACTAACTGAGTAACTGACTTGTTGAAATTGGACTCGCTCTCATGTTTGGTTAAGTTTGTGTGCGTTTCAGTGAGAATGTGTTTTCTGTGTGTTTGATGAAATGTGTGTGTATGTGTGTGTATGTCTGTGTGCAAGAACGCGTTCACTCTCGTGCGTGCACGTACGTGAGTGTGTTTCTGTTTTGCGTGTGTGTCTGCTGTGCGTGTGTGAGTTTTTCAATGCTGATTGTAAAGCGCTTTGTGCTCGATAAAAAGCGCTATATAAATATCCGTTTATTATTATTATTATTATTATTATATTAATAATTTTTTACGTTTTATTCTGTAGCAGACGCCACTTTTGTTGGCGTTTTACACACGTTTAAAGAAAGAACTGCAGCTGTTGTTAGTGTTTCAGTTCATTGTTTCTGTTTGTGTTTATCTTTATATGATAAATGTTGTCAGCAGATCTTATGAACTATTTTGTGTTTACATTTTCTATTTTATTGAACTACATTCTTTGTGCAAGAATGCGTGTTACAGTGTGTGTGTGTGTGCTGCGACCATTGTTGTGAAAATGGATGTTTCTTCGTTTCTCTGCATGTCTCCTATTCATTTCTCTGCATGTCTGAGCCTGTTTATTTTTCTTGCATTTCTGTTGATGCATATCAGTATTAATCGGTGTGTGTGTGTGTGTGTGTGTGTGTGTGTGTGTGTGTGTGTGTGTGTGTGTGTGTGTGTGTGTGTGTGTATGTATGTGTGTTGTGTGTGTGTGTGTGTGTGTGTGTGTGTGTGTGTGTGTGTGTGTGTGTGTGTGTGTGTGTTGTGTCTGTGTGTGTCTCTCTCTGTGTGTGTGTGTGTGTGTGTGTGTGTGTGTTGTGGTGTGTGTGTGTGGTGTGTGTGTGTGTGTATAGTGTGTGTGTATGTGTCACGCGCGCGCGTAAGTGGAAGAGAAGCAAATCGCGATCGCCAACTGAACGTAACGAATGGTTGAATGTTACCTCCCTTTGTGAACGAATACACAAAGGGAGACGCATGTATAAAACTAGAGCGTTAAGACGTTAAATCACAAACCGCGCGGCAGCGTTTTCGGCTCCAGTGACCTTGACCTTTGACCCATGACCTTCATTATCGAACTTGGGCTAGATCTCTCCATTACCTACCCCGCATGCAAAATCGAAGAATCCTACGTCCATCCGTTCAAACGCTAGAGAGGATACCGCGTGGCAGCGTTATTCGGCTCCAGTGACCTTGACCTTTGACCCATAACCTTCGTTATCGAACTTGTCCTATATCTTCCTACTACCTACCCGCATGCACAATTTGAGCACCTTAAGTCCATCCGTTCAAACGCTAGAGAGGATACAAACATACATACATAGTCCACCTCAGACACTAGTGAAAACATTACCAATCCGCTCTCTATGATCCCGGTTGGTAATAATGAGCTTTATATAAATTGGAGTCATAGTTCAGTGTCCTCAACATTATGCAATGGTTCTTAAAATCAATAAATCATCTGATTTCGTGAAGCAAGCAACAGAATTGCGTTTTGCATGAAACAAGCAATCCTGTTGCCTGTTTTATGAAACAAGGAACAAAAATGCTTGCACATTATTTTCATGAAAAAAACCCTAGGGCAGAGCACTTCGTGAAAATTAGAATTGTTTACCTCCATTACTCGGTCAAATTACCATAGCAACAATGCAGCAATGGCGTCAAAGCTTGAAACCGCAGGATGTGAGTCAGCGACTTGCAAACATTTTTTATATAGAAAAATGAGGGTCGTCCATGCAGTATC
>CM065701.1:39767100-39771571 GCA_017654935.2 Phymorhynchus buccinoides
TGTTTCCTTCGTTAGGCGCATAACGGCAGCATGACGCATCTGCGCTCATAATTGACAGGAAACTGTCTTAGCGATATTCCTTGAAAACGTTGTGGTTTAGGGTTTTTTCATATTAAAAAGGACAAAACAAACCTGTGTCGTTCAGCGGTTTTTTTTAATTTTGTCTTAGCGATCTTCGAAGAAGAAGAAGAAGAGTGGTGTGACCCTCACCTGCATGACCTGACCCATGGTGTCGAAGGGGGGCATGGGGACCATGAGCTCGTCGAGATCCACGACGGTCACAAAGGGGTAGCGGTGCAGCCTCTGCAGGCAGTCGTTGCAGGCCACGTGCGCATCCGCCCACGCCTGCTCCTCCCACCTCGGGCGTGTGAGACCTCTGGGAGGTGAACCTGAGAGTACAATTTTTTAAAAACAAGCGCGAAATCGCAATAGTTTGTGGCACGCGGTCTATTTTTACCACTCCAATCATGAGTCACCTCCCCTGGCTTTTCAATAATTTTAATCTGTAAACCAGAATGTTATCTCTGCACCCTTTCGTAACTTTTTATATCTTTTGGAAAACATTTAAAACTATGTATCCTACTTATACTCATCAAAAGAAGCACCGCATACTCGTCGTGTCTGTTGTAGTGTCTGTATTACGTATGTTTATTATTGTGTACGATTTTAAAATACATCATTTTAAAGAGCGGCCTCAATTTGAAGTGTAGCCTCGATTTGAAGTGCGACAATTTTGTCAAAATGTGCGACAATTTTGGACCGACCGACAGACCGACAGACAGACAGACCGACAAAGTGAGTTATAGGTTTGTGGCTTGAGCCACAAACAAAAAAACCCACCCAACAACAACAACAAACTAGAGCGTTAACTCTTTGGTTTCTGTATATTTAGAGAAGTTTCAACCACTGTTCATGGGCCTGAGAACCTCTTTAGCTGCTGAGAAGTTTTATCCCGTTGATTCCTACGGGACTCTTTTTTGCTCGTGATATCATGCAACATGATGCAACTGTTATTAATTTTCTCTTCTGTAATTGCAATGAGGGTTTTTTCCCTTTTTCTTACTGGGGCAAGCCCCCCCGCGGGGATACCGAGGGGTCTTTTGTATAAATAGTTCCCCCACCTTCTGGAAGTTCTGTGCTTGTAACTTCCTCTAATCTGTCACTCTCTTTGACTCTGCCTTCTCCCTTTGCTTGCTGTCATCTACTATCTTTCTGCCTGTCTGGACCATTCTCCTGCCTTTTTTTTCAAGAAACAATTTCAAAAAAGATTTCCTCCAGCCGAAGTCGGACATGCTGGGCCACTAGTTATTTCTTTGCTTAGGGCGCATAACGGCAGCATGACGCATCTGCGCTCATAATTGACAGGAAACTGTCTGAGCGATCGAAGAAGAAGAACTGGGGCAGGTATTGTTGTATATGAAAGAGAAACAGGCTACTGAAAACATGCCGCATATTCACAATAAAATAACACCCCTTTATACAGTTTTACTCTCTCTGGAAACCCAGGAATAAGGAGATAGAGAGCTCTATAAAGCTAGGAATCTGCGGTTACTCCCATTCAACCTCAAAAGCGGTTCTCATAAACGAAAGAGTTCAGACGCTATTATCTCCAGCCACCTTGCGGCACATTTTCTCCACCTTGGCCTTTGACCGATGACCTTTATTTTCGAACTCGATCGGCGTACAGTCAGGCAGCCAGGAATTTCCCTTCCCAGCGACCTTGAGCGATGATGTTCATTTAAAAAAAAAAAAAAAAAAAAGATTCTGATCGCTTCTCGGGCCTTTTGGCTAAGACAGTGATTCAAAGAAAAAAAAAAGGAACATAAATTTTTGTTTGTACCATGTGGTTGGTTTTGTTCAGCCCGTCGTACATGGCGAAAGAAAGCTGATACGCGACGTTAAACTGAACTTTTCCATCCGTACATATCCTAACAGCCTATGTGCGTGCAAAAGGTGAGTCTCTTGGAACCCTACCCCGTTCAAACGTTATCGTGTTAACATACACACATAGTCAGGCAGCCAAGAACATTTTCTTTCCCAGTGACCTTGAGCTTTGACTGATGATTTTACATTTTGGAACTTGGCGTAGATATATTAACTATCTATGTGCGTGCACAAAAGTGAGTCTCCGTGTTAATGTCGTGTCCAATAGGCTTAATCTGCACATTAAGCTTAATGAGCAAGAAGATTTTCGCAATAAGCTCAATGGGTAAGATTGCCTGCCCAATAAGCCTAATGAGTAGTTTGGTGCACATTAAACGTAATGCGCAACAGTAATGATCTGCGCATTAATCCTTATGAGCAAAGAGTGGAGTAAAGCTCAGACAAATCAATGTAGGGGGGGGGGGGGGGGGGGGGGGGGGGGGGGGTGGGGGGGTGGTGGGGGGGGGGGGGGGTGGGGGGGGGGGAGGGCCCACCATCTTGACCTTTACCAGAAAGGCAAACACGGAAAAAATGGAATTAACAGAGAAAATCTATAGGGTGGGGGTGTGTGTGGGGTGGGGTGAGGCGGGTTGTTTGGGGTGTGGGGGTGATTGGGGGTGTGGCAGCGGGGGGTGAGTGTATTATCCTGGACCTTTTTACGGAGAAGTTAGAATTCTGGACCTTTACCGGGGTCTGCCTTTCATGAATTCCTCTCGAGTCACGATGACTGAGTTTTGATCTAACTGATTTGTATTACTAGGTTCAGAAGAACTGCTAATAGCTGAGGAGGAATGGCTTTTACCCCACGTGTCGTCATATCCGGCCACCAGGAGCGCTCCATAGTATGGGAGACCGCCATCTTAGTCCTTACCCTTTTTTTGAATAATGCTAGATCGATGCTGCGTATTTAAATATTTGGCTGTTCCAATTCGAAACTTATCTAAATTGTATTTATGACATCTGGATGTTTTCTTTACACGTTAAGATAACATTTTCACGTTTGCTTGTGTACACAATCTAGACTAAGATGGCGACATTTTCCGTTGGATAGGGTCGAAGATGCGCACGCAGGTGGGTTGGGAGCCATTGTTCAGAATTGGTTCATTTTGAAGTACAGGTGTGAAACTTTGGCATGACGCTTGCTTATGTATTGTGTCTTATCAATTCCTGAGGTAGGGGTCAAGACATTTGCAATTCAGCCTTTCTTAAACCGTTTCACGATGCCACGGGTATTTTTTATTGTGGAAATTTTCAGTTTAATGAAACATTCTAGAGCTGGGAGGGACCCGTGAAGAAGGATGGTAAGGCCAGGAAGCAAAGAGTCAGAAGAGTCAAGTGCTGACTGTGGTCACTTACTGGAAGGAAGGAAAGGGCAGGAAGGAGGAGGAAGACCAGTTTCAGTTCTACGTCTCTCTTGGGGATTTGGTTTCATGCAATACTAGAAGCGCATATTGCACGTGGACACGGTGGTGATAAAAACACACAAAAAACAAGCGCGAAATCGCATAGTTTGTGGCACGCGGTCTATTTTTACCACTCCACTCATGAGTCACCTCCCCCCTGGCTTTTCAATAATTTTAATCTGTAAACCAGAATGTTATCTCTTCACCATTTCGTAACTTTTTTATTATCTTTTGAAAAACCTTTAAAACTATGTATTCTACTTATACTCACCGAAAGAAGCACCGCATACTCGTCGTTGTCTGCTGTAGTGTCCTGTATTATTTATGTTTATTATGTTTGTACGCTTTTAAAAAATACATCATTTTAAATAAAGAGTGGCCTCAATTTGAAGTGTAGCCTCGATTGAAGTGCGACAATTTTGTCAAAATGTGCGACAATTTTTGACAGACAGACAGACAGACAGACCGTCGACCGACCGACCGACAAAGTGAGTTTATAGGTTTGTGGCTTGAGCCACAAACAAAAAGACTGTCTAAAAAGAATGTGCATGTCACGAGAGATCAGATCAAGCTCTACCTCTCCCTTTGTTAAAACTGCCTGCTGAAGAAGTCCAAGATGAACAAAGGTGTTGCAGTAACGCCCATAGCATCCTGTCACATCGTCGGGGGGGGGATTCCTCCCGCTGAGAGGCTCGGGAGGACGCACGGGGCAGGGCCGGAAAAATCCTGTGGCCCTGGTAATGCTCTTCCTACTTACTTTTCTAATACGGATAGAACTCGCAGTATCTGCTCTATGCTGTGCCGGACTCATATGGGAGCTGCTACACACACTTCCTGCGTGCTTCGCTGGCCTCAGTTCCTCACAGCTTTCGCCTGTACCCTGAGGTCGTAGAGAGGCTGTGTCCAAATCATCTGGTCGCACTACTTCCTCCATGCTTGTGCCTGTGCGGACAGTGTCTTTGCTTCTCCTAGCTCGCTGTCTGGGGCTGAAGTGTCGCGAGGGAAAGCGAGGAGAAGGACAGGGAGGCGAGGCCGGCCGCCCGCAGAGGGCGGAATGAGACGAGCGCGCATGCAGTAGCGAGGTAGCTCGGCGCGGAGGAGGGATCAGGGAGGAGCAGCGCGTTGCTGGGAGTTGCGTCAGGAGC
>CM065701.1:39772071-39774571 GCA_017654935.2 Phymorhynchus buccinoides
ACGCATGGGACGTGCGCGCGTGCCGCAACACACACACACAACACACACACACACCACACACACACACACAACACACACACACACACACACACATAAACTAAAACACACAAAAACGCACAGATGCGCACGCGCACGCACGCACACGCACACGCCACACACACACACACACACACACACACACACACACACACACGTTACATATTTACTCTCTCTAAATATCACGGCACACATACACATAAGTACACAACACACACACACAGACTCATGAGATAGTGTGAGACGAGAGAGAGAGAGAGAGAGAGAGAGAGAGAGAGAGAGAGAGAGAGACGAGAGAGAGGGGGGGGGGGGGAGAGACAGGGGAGAGAGACAGAGATGCAGACAGAGACAGTGAGACCAAGACAGCGAGACAAAGACAAACAAATAAAAGAGAGGGAGTGGGTTTCGACCTCCTACAAAACTGCATTCAAATTAAACGCCACCTAGTGGCAAAAGCTATGGACCATATTATTAAGGTCTTGATTTTCCGAGCGGAATTAACCAATAAGTAAAAGAATGAAGAAGGAAGGAACAAATATAGGGATGAAGACGGGGTAAAAAAGCCCATGGGCGGGTAAGAAGCCCATGCCAATTATCTCATGAAATGAAGCAAATTTCAGTCAACAATTTGCCCATGAGACGAGTGTTAATGTTTAGCGTTCGTCTCATGGGCAAAATTTGACTCAAATTTGCTTCATTTCATGAGATAATTGGCATGGGCTTCTTACCCGCCCATGGGCTTTTTTTTTAACCCCGTCTTCACCTATGGATTAGAGTAAATACGGACACGTGCGTAGGCCTTTAATTATTTCCCCCTTTCTTTCTTTTACTTATTTACGGATTGCGCATGGGTGTCCGCGCAGAGCATCCGCGTGTGTGTATAGGGCCTAACTCCACCCAAACAGGTAATAATCGATATGAACTGTGAAAGGATCTAGTTTTTGCTGCTTCTGCTGCTTTCTCCGGCTATTTAAAAAAAAAATATAAAAAACGAAAAAAGAAAAAGGAAAAAAAGAGAAAAGGAACAAGGAAAAAAAGAGGAAAGGAAGGAAAAAAGAAAAGAAAGGGTTAGAAATGAAGGTGGAAGTGGTGGTGCGCTGCATGATGAGTGAGCAAGATAGTGGAGAGCGGATGAATGATTGGGTGTGGTGTGAGAGTTACATATTTACATATTTGTTTTAATGTAAATTTACGTTTCATATTTTTATTTTTGTGAAATTGATATATCTCATCTTATTTTTTACATGGTGGAAGACAAGTTTCCATGTGCGTTGTACAATGCCAATGGACAATAAAGAAACTTATGACTTATGACTTATCTTGTATTTTAGCCCCCCACCCCCACCCCATCACCACATACACACACACACACTCACATTTTCGCATTGAACATTTCGATGGCTTGGAGTCAAAACGGACTATCTTTAGATAGTCCATTGACGTATTATTGGACTTATTACAAAAACTAATAACTTGTATCAAACAATGACTGCAGAAATATAAAAAGGGGGTTATGCTTTTTATATTTCTGCAGTCTTTTCTTATACAAGTTATTAGTTTTCGCAATAAATTCAATAATATGTCAATGGACTATCTAAAGATAGTCCGTTTTGACTCCAAGCCATCGATTTTCAATGAGAAAGCAAATGTCACCCTTTTGGGGGGGGGGGGGGGGGAAGGATAGGTTTGTGATCAGCCTAAGTTGATTTTCATGAAACTGAATTCATAAAACTGAAGCAAAAAAAGCAGACTTCGAGCTTGGGTGCCTTAAACATGAGTAATAGGGGAAGGGGGTTGACTGAAATACAAGATTGTTGCTTTCTCTTTCTTCTCCGTGTTCAGGTACGAGATGCCCACAGCCAACCTGACCTTCCTGCACTACAGGAGCTGCAAGGAAAAGTTGAATGGGTGCCTGTTTGAGCGCACCAGGGACCGTTCACTGCTGAGGTTCAAACCCCAGTGGCTGCAGGCCATCAGCAGCCTGCCCCTGGCCAGCCTGGGCTGTGGTCGGGATTACGCTCAGTCCCTGAAGGCAGAGGCTGCCAAGCGGTCCTGATTCTTCTCAACCGCACGTGTTACGCGAATATTGCGCAGTTCAAGTACTGCGCGGTGTTTTGCGCAACATGGGAACTGTGCAACGCTTGTTGCCAAGTTCGTGAATTACGGAATTTATTTGCTGCGCAGTATGTGAACTGCGCAAACTGTCGATACACTATGCTTATGCCGGTGTTAGGAAACACCGCCGAATAATTGTGACTCTTGTAGAATAATGAGACCAAGGTCAATAATGTTTCAGAGAAAGTAGATCCGGGTCTGCAGTGTTTTCTCCCCGTAGAAATGCGTACTGTAAAACCGTAGAAACCTGACTCGGTTCTACTTTCTCCAGGGATTATTGACTATTGGTGAGGGTCAATATTTCTTGTAGCAATTACTTTTGTGTACATGTTCTTCCACGGATGGGTTC
>CM065701.1:39782071-39784571 GCA_017654935.2 Phymorhynchus buccinoides
AGAAGATGGGGGAAAAGGAGCTGCACGCGCGATGGGGATAAAGCGGTTAGACACCCGTCGCCAATCGGTGAACAAATAAATAGTAGAGAGGGCGGGAGGGGGGGGGGATGGAGGGAGATGGAGAGGAGAGAGAGAGAGAGAGAGCAAATATGTTTTCTTTTCCTTTGCTGTTTCGTGAAAGCTTCGTTTAAAGGAATCATTCAAAGTACATGTATGTAGAGAAAAAAAACCTACACATCTCGAACATAGGCCTACAGGCCTACATTCCTATGTATTTCTTAAATTAATGTTTAAAATAATACTTTGTCATACTTTCTGTGTGTAAAGAGGCTATGCTTCATTAGGCATATCTAATTTGTCCAAACAATGTAACACTAGTCTAAAAAGAACTGTTTTTCAACGCGTTTCGCTGGGATGCATTTAGATGTCCTTAAACCGGGAAACAAAAATAATACGAAACAAAGAATTTCGTATTTACTAGTAGATTTTACTTATAGGACGTAGTGTATTGTAAGTGTGATGATGTGAACGTATGTAGCCTATAAATGTGTAATATTGTCAGTAGTTCTGACAGAGCAGTTTATATTGATAGTAGTTAAATAATTATGGTTTACAGATCCAGTCCATCTTAAGCGATGTGAACAAACACAAATAAAATAAAACTTCAGTAATTTGATTCAAGGAGGGAGAGAGAAGAGAGAGAGAGAGAGAGAGAGAGAGAGAGAGAGAGAGAGAGAGAGAGAGAGAGAGAGAGAGAGAGAGAGAGAGAGACAGACAGGGAGAGACAGAGAAAGAGAGACAGAGACAGGCAGAGACAGAGAAAGAGGTGGAGGGGACACACAGAGTGAGAGAGACACACACAGAGAGTGAGAGAGAGACAGACAGAGAGAGACAGAGAGAGACACTGGACACTGAGAGAGAGAGAGAGAGAGAGAGAGAGAGAGAGAGAGAGACAGACACAGACAGACAGACAGACACACAGAGAGAGACACTAGAGACTGGACCCTTTTAATGACATTAACACTGGGTTCTCATGACATGGGGGAAGCATCATTTTCATTGCAAAACATTGGAGAACAAAAATAATAATATAATGTTTGAAATAAAGGGTACTAAAAAGAACTAAATTATTTGCAAATCAATTTCAAATTTAAGTTATATGAATCATATTAAGTATTCTAGTATATAAAGTTCTCTTATTTTCTCTCTCACTAAATTAAACACACACACACACACACACACACACACACACACAAAAGCACACACACACACACACACACACACACACACACACACACACACACACACACACACACACACACACACACACACACACACACACCACAAACACTCACACACATATATTCTGGCCAGTCACCGGTTAAATGTTTTAAAGAACTATTAGATATCCATTCTTCATTATATATTTTGTAAGCATTTTTTTAAATTTTACTCTCCATGCTTCAGCTATGAACTTTGCAATAGAGATTATATCAGCCTCATCTTCTGATGTCAGTAAAGCCGCAAGATCTTTTCTAACAGCAAATTCTTTTTGTTAGCAACAGTACACCTACTCCTAATGCTATCAAACGGGTTACAATAAAAAACAAAGTGGACTTCATCATCAGTTACAGCATAACCTAGTGGACAAGGGGTTTCTGTAGATGTGTCAAGTAATAACGACTTTTTATTGGCATTAAGACCAAAGGTACGCAATCGAGACCTAGCATAATTACTGCGATGCCATTTGTCAGTTATAGTATACAAAAACATTTCCACCTGAAAAACACTTTTAAAAGTAAAAAAAAACATTGATATTTATCATTAGTTTCCATCTATGAGTGCCAATTTTGTTTGAAATTGTCAATCAGCCTTGCTTTGAATTCTGAAATAAACTGTTGTTCATGACCTACATTCCGACACAACCACACAACCCCCAAACCATTTTCAGTCAGCACTTTTTTTAATATAAAATGCCCAGTGTTCATGGCCATGTTCCATTGATGCAACATCATATTATATGCTTGTTTACGAATTCGGGTATCAGACAATTTTAACAATTTCAACCAATATTTTATGCATTTTGTATAGGATCTTATATGCAACGGGTATCTTCCTGTTTCACCATATAACATCTTATTTGAGGCATGAATTGGAACATTAATGAAACGTTTGATGCCATATGTGTGCACCTCTCCATTTTTGTGTTGTTATATAAACCCCAAACGTCAGAAGCACATGTAAGGATTGGTTATATCTGTGTATAAAACAACTTAAAAATATTTTACAATCAAAGCATTTCAATTTTCTTAGTGCTTTAAATATTTCTATTATACCTTTTTTTCCTTTACGGCACATTTTATTCCAGGGAAGCGTAAGACTTAATTTAGTTGTAAACAAAACCCCCAACTATTTGTAAGAATTCACTACTCTCAATTCAGAATTTCCATAAAACGATTGATCTCGCACAGATAAGTGACCTCCCATACGAAATACCATA
>CM065701.1:39789571-39792071 GCA_017654935.2 Phymorhynchus buccinoides
GTGTTGCGATCTCTGTAATAGTGTTTTCATGGTGATCTCGATGTGTTTCTTGCAAAAACTAATCCGTCATGGTCCACATTTAAAGACCCCCCACGTCACGTGTCACACTCATTCCCTCTTATGCTTGGAAGATTTCTTAAGATTTCTTACCAGCTCTAAGGGAGAAAACACGTGAAAACCATGATTTGGACACGTGACGTGGTGGGTCTTTAAGCTTGATCTGGATCTGGATGCATACGTTGTAGAGGAGCCTATGAAGGCCATCCAAGAGAAGCAAAGAAGGCTGACAAGTGTGGGATATATATCATAACTTCACATAGCATTATTATCATTTGCGTATCATTAGCCCATTACTGTACGGTCACAAAAACAGTTGAACTTCATATTATTCAGTCCGGAAAATAAGCCGACTGACCATGCACGAAGAGCTACCGCACCTCTGTTTTACGTATTTTCTGGGCCTGTGATCATCAACATCTCAAAGAATTGACGTTCTTGTTGATGCTGACTCCCTTCTTATTTAATTTTGTTGAAATTGGACTCGCTCTCATTAACTGTTTACGTTTGATTCTGTAGTAGACGCCACTTTTGTTGGCGTTTTACACACGTTTAAAGAAAGAACACATAAGGCGTGTGTGTGTGTGTGTGTGTGTGTGTGTGTGTGTGTGTGTGTGTGTGTGTGTGTGTGTGTGTGTGTGTGTGTGTGTGTGTGTGTGTGTGTGTGTGTGTGTGTGTGTGTGTGTGTGTGTGTGTGTGTGTGTGTGTGTGTGCCCATACATGTATCTTGTCTTTGTAGTTGTTCCTATATCCGTTTTATGAAATACTTTAATCAGTTGAAGGCATTGATAAATGTACACTCTCTCTCTCTCTCTCTCTCTCTCTCTCTCTCTCTCTCTCTCTCTCTCTCTCTCTCTCTCTCTCTCTCTCTGTCTGCCTGTTTCTCTCTCTCTCTCTCTCTCTCTCTCTCTCTCTCTCTCTCTCTCACATTTATACTTCTCAACCAGATAACGTAAAAGAAATATGCTCACCAAATTGTTATTGCAGCGATCATCTGCCAGTTTGTATTACGTGGTCCAAAAAAGGTGTTAAAATTCCAAACAATTGTCATACATTCGTAACTTACAGAAATGTTTCTCATTTTGATCTTGACAAATTCCTGTTTGACCTCAGTAATTCATTTTTGTCTCTAGTTTATCAGTTTACGGATCCTGATGAGGCATTTGAAGTCTTCTATCACAACTTTTTAAATATTTATAACAAACATGCACCATTCAAAACCATACGTGTTAAAGATACTCCTAAGAAACCCTGGTTAACTGAAAGTGTAATGAAGGCTATGAATCAAAGAGACTCTCTTTTTGCAACAGGGGCTAAAGATGACGCTCGGAAACAACGAAATTTTGTCACACATTTAAAAAGAAAAGCAAAAATGTTATATTTCAAAGAATTAGTTTCTTCAAAAACAGACCGTAAATCGATTTGGACCGCCATTAACCAGATAACTAATAAAAAGACCAGCACAAAAAATAACATAACGAAAGATTTGTCTTCTGAAGAATTTAATATACATTTTTCTAAAATTGCCAAATCTATTATTCAAACTGATAGATCAGCTGAAAACGATCTGAATAACTTATACGACTTTTGCGCTTCAAAGAACATTTCTTCAGAACTTACCATACCACCTTTAGCTGTATTTGAAGTCTATCACTATCTTGTTAATCTTAAACAAAGCAGTTCCAGAGGATTAGATGGCATTGACGGAAAAATTCTGAAACTCTCGGCTCCTATCATTTCAGAATCGCTTACCTATATTTATAATTTATGTATTTAAAAAAATAAGTTTCCAAAAGCATTTAAATCTGCTAAGATTACTCCTATATTCAAATCAGGTGACAAATCTGACCCAAGTAATTACAGGCCCATTTCCATCCTGTCCATTCTATCCAAACCTTTAGAAACACTCATTAAAAAGCATATTATTAATCACTGTGATAATTTTAATCTTTTCCATCCTTGCCAATCTGGTTTCAGAGCTAAACATTCTTGTCATACAGCCCTCACTACTCTTGTTGACAAATGGCTTACAAATATCAACAACAATGAAATTACTGGAGTACTTATAGTTGATTTTATCTAAGCATTTGACATCATAGATCACTCACTTTTACTTAGAAAACTTAAATTGTATGGTTTTTCTTGTGACACTATTGAACTCATGTCGTCGTTTTTAGTTGACAGAAAGCAGGTGGTGGCTATAAATGGTTCTGTGTCGTCGCCCAAAATGACTGAGTATGGTGTTCCTCAGGGCTCTGTTCTAGGACCTTTGCTTTTCTCAATTTACATTAACGATTTGCCTCTTGTTTTAAAAGCACTTTGTGAACTGTTCGCTGACGATACGACAATACACACAAACCATACTGACTATGGATCAATTATGCATACACTACAAAGAAATATTGATATACTGATCAATTGGGCAGAGCTAAATTACATGAGC
>CM065701.1:39794571-39797071 GCA_017654935.2 Phymorhynchus buccinoides
TTCGGAGTAGCTCGGTGATGCTGCGAGGGGACTTTGCAGCCGCTGAAGGTTGCACTTGTTCCTTTTCGTTTTCATTTTTGAACTATAATGTTGAAAATGTGTACCCCAAATTAAGGGATATTTCTTTTATTAATTATGTTTCATCGTTTGATTTTGTTTGTCTCACTGAGACTTTTATTGATCAGACATTTGATTTATTGTATTTTCTCTGATTTTGTAACGTTTCATGCCCCAGGAAAAAAAAACTTTCTCATTTTCGTCGAAATTCAGTAGGGGTGCTGCTATTAATATAAAAAAGAGCCTTGAAAAGAGCATTAAAGAAGTTAAAGTCAATTCTTGTCATATGATTTCTGTAAGAATTGATATTATTTGGATAAGGATCTAGTCTTAGTTGCTTGTTATGTGGTGCCCAAAGGAGGCGCTTTATATAATGATTATGCTATTAAAGATGGAATATCGATTTTGGAAAAGAATCTGCTTCAACACTTTGATCTGTAAACCATAATTATTTAACTACTATCAATATAAACTGTTCTGTCAGAACTACTGACAATATTACACATTTATAGGCTACATACGTTCACATCATCACACTTACAATACACTACGTCCTATAAGTAAAATCTACTAGTAAATACGAAATTCTTTGTTTCGTATTATTTTTGTTTCCGGTTTAAGAACATCTAAATGCATCCCAGCGAAACGCGTTGAAAAACAGTTCTTTTTAGACTAGTGTTACTTTGTTTGGACAAATTAGATATGCCTAATGAAGTATAGCCTCTTTACACACAGAAAGTATGACACTGAAAAAACGTATTATTTTAAACATTAATTTAAGACATACATCGGAATATAGGCCTGTAGGCCTATGTTCGAGATGTGTAGGTGGGTTTTTTTTTCTACATACATGTACTTTGAATGATTCCTTTAAACGAAGCTTTCACGAAACAGCAAGGGAAAAGAACACATCTTTGCGCTCTCTCTCTCTCTCTCTCTCTCTCTCTCTCTCTCTCTCTCTCTCTCTCCCCCCCTCTCTCTCTCTCTCTCTCTCTCTCCCTCCCTCCCTCCCATCCCCCCCCCCCCTCCCTACTATTTGTTTGTTCACCAATCGGCGACGGGTGTCTAGCCGCTTTATCACCATCGCGCGTGCAGCTGATTTCCGTACCAGTCAATCACAGTTAAACAGGCTCCCCACCCTCTTTTCCCCACTTTTCCCCACCCTCCTTTTCCCCACCCTCCTTTTCCCCATCTCTTCGCCCAATGTGCATCCCCAACCCCGCCCCATTACCTGCCCCTACCCCCCATTTCCCTTCTGCTTTCTCCAACATGTTACACTCCCCCCCCCCCCCCCCCCCCCTCATAAACATATGAAGAAACTCTTCCCCACCCACCTCACCCCAAATTCATCTCCCTTTCTGCCACCCTCTTTCCACTGTATCACAGTTTCATATCCCTAGCTTAGTCGACAAAAACATTATTGTAGTGATTCTGATTTAGGGAAATCAGAATGCTGTAGTGAACGGTGTCTTATAAGTGAAAGAAAAAGACACCTCGCCCATTACAGTCGAACCATGCGTACCGTATATTTAGCCATGAAGACGTGTTTTACTGTGGTTCGAAAGATGGCACCGGACAAAAGATGCAGAAAACTGATTCCTCTTTTCGTTCTTCTTGCTGTTCTTATTGGCGTGGCGTTGCTGGCCAGCAGTTCTTTCAAGTTGACGGAGATCATTCGGGGGCCTAGTTCTGCAAATTCTCAGATACTGCAGGTCAGTCAATAAAGAAATGCACTGGAAGTTCTACTGCGCTGCACTGCAATGTATAGTACTGTTCCGTACTGTGCTGTCATTGATGTATTGTATTTTAGAGTATTGTATTTTAGAGTATTGTATTTTAGAGTATTGTATTATAGAGTATTGTATTATAGAGTATTGTATTTTAGAGTATTGTATTTTAGAGTATTGTATCATAGAGTATTGTATATTAGAGTATTGTGTTCTAGAGTAATCAAAGAATGAAATAGTGAGGCCAAGAGAGGAGTTAACGAAATTGAACAAAGGGTGAATACTTTCTTTCTAATGAACTCTCCTCCACCAAAGTTTATTTTAGAGAATTGTATTGTACTGTATTGAATTGTATCGTGTTGTGTTGTGCTTAACCCTTTGGCTGCCACCAACGTATCACGTACTGACCTGATGACATCACTGATGATGTTATCAAATGAAGAGGAATAACCCTGATATGCTGGCTTTTGCTCTAACACAGTCAAGAGAGTTATATTCCCAGACCATTTTGCCAGATTGGCTCTATCAGTTGTCTTTTTTATGGCATGATTTGCCCAATGATTTTTGTCTTTCATTTTCTCTGGCAGTCAAGGGGTTAATTGTATTGTATCGTATCGTATCATATTGCTTTGTATTGTATTGCATTCCATTGTATTGCATTGCATGATATAATTGAATTGTATTGTATTGTTTTCCAAAACTGGACGAAAGAATAC
>CM065701.1:39802071-39807071 GCA_017654935.2 Phymorhynchus buccinoides
CACGCACGCACGCACACACACACACACACACACACACACACACACACACACACACACACACACACACACACACACACACACACACACTCGCGCATGCATATCATTTATTCATTTATTTGTTATTAATCACTTATTTGTAATAATGCATGAACGTTTTGGAGCAGATGTAGTTGAAAGTTTGTTTAGAAACTTCAAGATCAGCTGAACTTCGCTGTCCATAAATGAACATGTTGGATATATTCGAATTGCGCGTGTTTTTTTCATTCATATCATGGTTGTCGACTAGGTCAAGCTGGGAATAAAAGCCTCGTGAGTTTGGAACTTAATAAACATCGTATGCTATTTGATGCTATTTTGGTGGGGGTTGTTTTTTCTCTCATTTTTTTCCGGGAATGCATTCCTTGTGTAATAATAATGTAAGCCCCTTATATAAACTAATCCTGAATAAACTTAGTTGATATGCGTGTTTGTATGTATGTATGTATGTGTATGTATGTGCGTATGTATGTATGTATGTGTGTATGTATGTATGTATGTATGTATGTATGTGCGTATGTATGTATGTGCGTATGTATGTATGTGCGTATGTATGTATGTATGTATGTATGTGTGTGTGTGTGTATGTATGTATGTATGTATGTGTGTGTGTGTGTGTGTGTGTGTGTGTGTGTGTGTGTGTGTGTGTGTGTGTGTGTGTGTGTGTGTGTGTGCACATAGGTTGTTAGGATATGAAGGCCCAGTAAACAAATGAATGCCATTGGTCAAATGTTATCACGTGGTCGGATTTTAAACTGTGATCTCCTGTGCTCACATTTTGACGTGGTGACAGCCCTGACTTGGCCGTAGCAGTCGACGGGGCTATAAACATCAATCATGGTCAATGGAGCAGAACATCTCCCTGGCTGTCTGACTATGTGTGTTAATGTCATGTCCGATAAGCTTAATTGCTTAATGGAAATAGTTTTGCCCATTAGACTTAATGAGAAGGAGAAATCGTGAAATTTGCTCATTAAGTTTAATGTGCAAGAACCTCGGTGCGCAATAGGTCTAATGTGCACGAACTGAGCAAATAGTAGAGAGGCTATGTGTGAGACAGACAGAGAGAGAGAGAGAGAGGGGGGGGGGAGGGGTAGAAAATACACATTGTGTGATATGAAGACAACGACGGAGAGACAGAGTGAGCGAACTAGTGACAGACAGACAGACATAGAGAGAAGTAGAGAGAAGTAGAGAGAGAAGTACAGGAGTGAATATATAGGGAGAAGCATAGGGGAGAGATAGACAAAACAGATACTGTGAGGTGGAGACAGTGATGGAGAGAGTGAATGAGTGAGTGTGTGTGTGTGTGTGTGTGAGAGAGAGAGAGAGAGAGAGAGAGAGAGAGAGAGAGAGAGAGTGTTTGTGTGTAGAGAGAGAGAGAGAGAGAGAGAGAGAGAGAGAGAGAGAGAGAGAGAGAGAGAGAGAGAGAGAGAGAGAGAGAGGGAGAGAGAGAGAGAGAGGGAGACAAACAGACAGACTGACAGACAGAAGCTGGATTTACTCTGACCTGTATTCCCGATCGGACTGGCTTTGAAGGTCAATTAGGTCACCTTGCTCTCTTGTGTAGAAACGATGTGACAGGATGCTATGGGCGTTACTGCAACACCTTTGTTCATCTTGGACTTCTTCAGCAGGCAGTTTTAACAAAGGGAGAGGTAGAGCTTGATCTGATCTCTCGTGACATGCACATTCTTTTTAGACAGTCTTTTTGTTTGTGGCTCAAGCCACAAACCTATAACTCACTTTGTCGGTCGGTCGGTCGATCTGTCTGTCGGTTCGGTCGGTCGGTCCAAAACTGTCGCACATTTTGACAAAATTGTCGCACTTCAAATCGAGGCTACACTTGAAATTGAGGCCGCTCTTTAAAATGATGTATTTTAAAAGCGTACAAAATAATAAACATACGTAATACAGACACTACAACAGACACGACGAGTATGCGGTGCTTCTTTTGATGAGTATAAGTAGGATACATAGTTTTAAATGTTTTCCAAAAGATATAAAAAGTTACGAAATGGTGCAGAGATAACATTCTGGTTTACAGATTAAAATGATTGAAAAGCCAGGGGAGGTGACTCATGATTGGAGTGGTAAAAATAGACCGCGTGCCACAAACTATTGCGATTTCGCGCTTGTTTTTTGTGTGTTTTTATCACCACCGTGTCCACGTGCAATATGCGCTTCTAGTATTGCATGAAACCAAATCCCCAAGAGAGACGTAGAACTGAAGCTGACCTTCCTTCCTTCCTTCCTTCCTTCCTTCCTTCCAGTAAGTGACCACAGTCACACTTGACTATTCTGACCTTTGCTTCCTGGCCTTACCAGCTTCTTCACAGGGTCTCCCAGCTCTAGAATGTTTTTTAAACTGAAAATTTCCACAATAAAAAATACCCGTGGCACTGAAACGGTTTAAAGGCTGAATTGCAAAATGTCCCTACCTCAGGAATTGATAGACACATCATAAGCAAGCGTCATGCCAAATTTCACACCTGTACGTTAAAAATGAACAATTCTGACAATGGCTCCAACCCACCTGCGTGCGCATCTCGACCCTTCCAAGGGAAGTGTCGCCATCTTAGTCCTTATTTGTGTGTACACAAAGTGAAAATGTTATTTAAACGTGTAAAGAAAACATCCAGATGTCATAAATACAATTTAGATAAGTTTCGAATTGGAACAGCCAAATACGCAGCATCGATCTAACATTTTTCAAAAAAAGGTAAGGACTAAGATGGCGGTCTCCCATAATATGGCGCTCCTTGTGGCCGGATATGACGACACGTGGGTAAAAGCCATTCCTCCTCAGCTATTAGCAGTTCTCTGAACGAGGAATACAAATCAGTTGATCAAAACTCAGTCATCGTGCTGAGAGGAATTCATGAAAGCAGACCCCGGTAAAGGTCAAGATCTAACTCCGGTAAAGGTCAGGATATACCCCCCCCCCCCCCCCCACACACACCCCCCCCACCCCCCACACACCCCCACACCCTAGATTTCTCGGTTAATTCCATTTTTCCGTGTTTGCCTTTCTGGTAAAGGTCAAGATGTGCCCTCCTCCCCCCCCCCCCCCCCCCCCCCCCTACATTTCTTTGTCTGAGGCTTTACTCACTCTTTGCTCATAAGGATTAATGCGCAGATCATTACTGTTGCGCATTACGTTTAATGTGCACCAAACTACTCATTAGGCTTATTGGGCAGGCAATCTTACCCATTGAGCTTATTGCGAAAATCTTCTTGCTCATTAAGCTTAATGTGCAGATTAAGCCTATTGGACACGACATTAACACGGAGACTCACTTTTGTGCACGCACATAGATAGTTAATATATCTACGCCAAGTTCCAAAATGTAAAATCATCAGTCAAAGCTCAAGGTCACTGGGAAAGAAAATGTTCTTGGCTGCCTGACTATGTGTGTATGTTAACACGATAACGTTTGAACGGGGGGTTCCAAGAGACTCACCTTTTGCACGCACATAGGCTGTTAGGATATGTACGGATGGAAGTTCAGTTTAACGTCGCGTATCCGCTTTCGCCATGTACGACGGGCTGAACAAACCAACCATGGTACAATCAAAAATTTATGTTCCTGAATCACTGTCTTAGCCAAAAGGCCGAGAAGCGATCAGAATCTTTTTTTTTTTTTTTTTTTTAAATGAACATCATCGCTCAAGGTCGCTGGGAAGGGAAATTCCTGGCTGCCTGACTGTACGCCGATCGAGTTCGAAAATAAACGTCATCGGTCAAAGGCCAAGGTGGAGAAAATGTGCCGCAAGGTGGCTGGAGATAATAGCGTCTGAACTCTTTCGTTTATGAGAACCGCTTTTGAGGTTGAATGGGAGTAACCGCAGATTCCTAGCTTTATAGAGCTCTCTATCTCCCTATTCCTGGGTTTGCAGAGAGAGTAAAACTGTATAAAGGGGTGTTATGTTATTGTGAATATGCGGCATGTTTTCAGTAGCCTGTTTCTCTTTCATAAACAATACCTGCCCCAGTTCTTCTTCTTCGATCGCTCAGACAGTTTCCTGTCAATTATGAGCGCAGATGCGTCATGCTGCCGTTATGCGCCTAACGAAGGAAACAGGAAAGCTGAAAATCCACGACGGTAAAAACATCACGGCATGTGGACAGCACGGCAGGATTTGTTTGTCGTTGTCGTCCTAGGTTCCGTCACGAAACCCGAAGGTTTGAATCCATGCAAACGGCACGGAACCTTTTCTGTTTGAAAGACATGGCGCCCTACCTATCCAAACATGTTGATAATCAGGTGCTTTTTGTTGATGAAATATTGAGAAGAGAAGCAGAAAAGAAAAAAAACACAGATCGTGGAAGTGAATGCAGTCAGTTCGCTGATGCACGTAATTGTCTAGACAACACACACACACACACAAACACATCCATACACACACGCGCGCGCGCACGCACACACTCACGCACGCACACACACGAACTAGTAGTTAATGTGAAGCTTAGTAGGTATAATGACATTTGGTTTTGGGGGTTTTTGATTTGATGTTTGCATGTTTTCTTGCTTGATGTTTTAATTTATTTTTCAGTTTGCGTGCCTTTCTAGTTTCGGCTTTATATCATGAGCACAGAAGGTAACACTCAGACCCTTTACCCAAATGTTGTGGGGGTGGGTTTTTTTTTATCATTGGTTGACAATAGCCTGTTGAAAGAGCCAATAGTAAATGAGAGCTGTGCTATGCATGATATTATACAGTTTGGAATATCATGGTACAGCTTAGTCTTTCGTGGAAGTCTAGGGGAAGACGGGGTAAAAAGCGCATGGGCGGGTAAGAAGCCCACCCCAATTATCTCATGAAATTAAGCAAATTTCAGTCTCATTTTGCCCATGAGACGAGCGTTAATGTCTAGCATTCGTCTCATGGGCAAATTTGACTGAAATTTTATTTATTTCATGAGATAATTGGGGTGGGCTTCTTACCCGCCCATGCGCTTT
>CM065701.1:39812071-39822071 GCA_017654935.2 Phymorhynchus buccinoides
TGTTCCCGAACCACTGTCCCAGCCAAAAGGCCGAGAAGCGATCAGAAATTCGCTAAGTGATTTAGCGTCTTGACGCTCTAGTTTTATACATGCGTCTCCCTTTGTGTATTCGTTCACAAAGGGAGGTAACATTCAACCATTCGTTACGTTCAGTTGGCGATCGCGATTTGCTTCCCTTCCACTTAGGCGCGCGTGACACATACACACACACACACACACACACACACACACACACACCGATTATACTGATATGCATCAACAGAAATGCAAGAAAAATAAACAGGCTCAGACATGCAGAGAAATGAAGAAACATCCATTTTCACATCAACGGTCGCAGCACACACACACTGTAACACGCATTCTTGCACAAAGAATGTAGTTCAATAAAATAGAAAATGTAAACACAAAATAGTTCATAAGATGTGCTGACAACATTTATCATATAAAGATAAACACAAACAGAAACAATGAACTGAAACACTAACAACTGCTGCAGTTCTTTCTTTAAACGTGTGTAAAACGCCAACAAAAATGGCGTCTGCTACAGAATAAAACGTAAACAATTATTAATAATAATAATAATAATAATACTAATAATAAACGGATATTTATATAGCGCTTTTTATCGAGCACAAAGCGCTTTACAATCAGCATTGAATCACTCACACACGCACAGCAGACACACACGCAAAACAGAAACACACTCACGTACGTGCACGCACGAGAGTGAACGCGTTCTTGCACACAGACATACACAGACATACACACACATATTTCATCAAACACACAGAAAACACATTCTCACTGAAACGCACACAAACTTAACCAAACATGAGAGCGAGTCCAATTTCAACAAGTCAGTTACTCAGTTAGTCGATTATAGTCCCGTCAACAGCTATGGTTATCTCAGGACTGTCACCGCGTAAAGTTCAACCACGTAGAGCAAAACAAATCCATGAATCTTAACAACGTACAAACCCTGAAAACAAAAAATGTAGTACAATTCATAACATGACACTTCCATCATTATACCCTATAGCACATAAGTCACAATTAAATAAGAAGGGAGTCAGCATCAACAAGAACGTCAATTCTTTGAGATGTTGATGATCACAGGCCCAGAAAATACGTAAAACAGAGGTGCGGTAGCTCTTCGTGCATGGTCAGTCGGCTTATTTTCCGGACTGAATAATATGAAGTTCAACTGTTTTTGTGACCGTACAGTAATGGGCTAATGATACGCAAATGATAATAATGCTATGTTAAGTTATGATATATATCCCACACTTGTCAGCCTTCTTTGCTTCTCTTGGATGGCCTTCATAGGCTCCTCTACAACGTATGCATCCAGATCCAGATCCAGCTTAAAGACCCACCACGTCACGTGTCCAAATCATGGTTTTCACGTGTTTTCTCCCTTAGAGCTGGTAAGAAATCTTAAAGAAATCTTCCAAGCATAAGAGGGAATGAATGTGACACGTGACGTGGGGGGTCTTTAAATGTGGACCATGACGGATGAGTTTTTGCAAGAAACACATCGAGATCACCATGAAAACACTATTTACAAAGATCGCAACACTCACTTTGCTCTGGTTTCTTAGAAATCAAACCGTCAAATCGGCGATCCATCCTTGGTGGAGGTGCTGGAAGTCAAATTCTTTCACTGAAAGAGAAGGCGCGTGCCGTCACTTTTGTAATGGCGACCAAATTGCTTGCACGATTTATTTTCGCAATACAAGCCTTTTTATTTATCTTTCAAAAATGTTATGCAAGTTACCAACAGGAGTTTCGCTCACAACAAACGATATAGCTTTTTTTAATTATTTTTTTTACTACACTACAACAAAGAAATTGAACCACAATGGGTTTGGCCCCCACCCACCCCATTCAAAATGGCTTCTCTCTCCGGCATCTCCGCCAAGGAGGAATCACCGTTTTGACGGTTTGATTTCTAGGAAACCAGAGCAAATTGAGTGTTCCGATCCTTGAAAAGGCTGTCTTTCTGGTGACCTCGACGTGTTCCTTGCAAACACTCATCCGTCAGGGTCCACCATTAAAGCTTATAACAGTATAGTATGATACCTGCCAGTTTATTCCGTGTGGGTTTCAGTATGTTGGGTTTTCCTCCTTTTTTTTTAACTTATTAATTAAACAACAGGCTGCCATGAGGTCGCACCCGATGGCGGGAGCCTTTTACATGGAGTCTTTCATCATGGTGCTCGACTGGCCAGCCACCAACAACGACACTATGGTCACCTTCCTTCGCCACCTAGCCCGCACCAAGAGCAACACGCTGGACAGCCGAGGAAGGGGGAAGAGCTCCCCCAAAGTGATTGTCCTCCCTAAGAGGGTCAGCGAAGTGTCCACTCATGGTTTTTCCCCCAACGGGAACTTTTCGAGGTGAGTTATTTAAACACGTGCACGCACATGCCATTGAATCGTCTTCACCCCGAGAAGTATGAAGCACCATCCGTAAACGTATTCTATAACGTAATTCTGAATATAGGAGCCATCTATAAACATAGAATAACTATTCTATGTTATTAAAAAAAAAAAAAAATGCTTCTACATTATATAAGACATTGTATCATAAAATATGCATTCTATAATATAGAATGTTATTCGATTGCTATTGTAAATATAGAATGCCACAAACTCATAGACCGGTGCTTAACTGTTTTTATAGAATTGCTTATTTATTATAGACAACATTCGATATTATGGAAGAATAATCTGTAATACAAAAATAAACGAAAACGTTTCTATATTTATAGAATATATTCTGTATTATAGGAGAGCTTTACATGATAAACATAATATAGGGCCTATTGTAAAATGATAATATAGAATGTTATTCTATAATTCTATAATAAAATTCTATATTTATAGAATAAAAATCTATAATTCTATAGAATTCTATAATTCTATAGAATTCTATAATTATAGAATAAAATTATATATTTATGGAAAACAAATTATATATTTATGGAATAAAATCTATAATAATAGAATAAAATTATATATCTATAGAAAAAAATTCTATAATTATAGAATAAAACCTTACAGTCTTCATGAAGAACGTCCATAAAGGTCGGCGACCAATTGGACGATAATCTCACTATCAGACACATGCGCGCGCGCAGCAGACACAAGCGTGTTCGCGAGCGCGCGCCGACGCACGCACATACAGACGCACGGGCAGAAACAAACACGCACAGACGTGTGGACGCGCGCGTGCGTGCCACACACACACACACATAGCCTAAACACACAAAAACGCACAGATGCGCGCGCGCGCATGCAGACGCACACGCACGCACACACACACACGCACGCACGCACGCACGCACGCACGCACGCACACACACACACACACACACACACACACACACACACACACACACACACACTGAGGGCAGACTGAAAAAAAGCTTTGTCAGCTTATTCTTTAACCCTCAATAAAGATGATTTTGATTTTGAGAGATCGATGCAGACAGAGACAGTGAGACAAAGACAGCGAGACAAACAGATAATAGAGAGGGAGTGGGTTTCGACCTCCTACAAAACAGCATTAAAAATAAACGCCACCTAGTGGCAAAAGCTATGAACCATATTATTAAGGTCTTGATTTTCTGAGCGGAAATAACCAATAAGTAAAAGAGTGAAGAAGGAAACAAATATAGGGTAAGACGGGGTAAAAAGCCCATAGCTTGTTGTACTCGAAGTTCATAAATGTATTGCTGCTTTGTTATGATTTTCTATTCTTGAATAACTTCTTGTTTAAACCAAAAAGCCCATGGGCGGGTAAGAAGCCCATGCCAATTATCTCATGAAATGAAGCAAATTTCAGTCAACATTTTGCCCATGAGACGAGTGTTAATGTTTAGCGTTCGTCTCATGGGCAACATTTGACTGAAATTTGCTTCATTTCATGAGACAACTAGCGCAACCCCGAGTACCGGTAACGTCTAGTAACGGTAACGCCTAGCAACGGTAACGCCAAGTACTGGTAATGCTGAGTACTGCAAAAAGCGATTCGGTTAAGAAACGGCAGAGTTATAAGGCCCCGTTTCCTGTTGGCGCTGCTCTGAGGGGTGACGCGCTCTCCCGATTCTCTTCAAATTTGCTGCCAGACTTTGTCCCGACCACAGCAAGCCTGACAGCAAATTTGAAGCGATTCGGTCGAGCAACGGCGGAGTTATAAGGCCCGTTTTGTGTTTCAGACAGACAGACATTTGCCTTTTTATAATATAACTAGCGCAACTCCGTGTACCGGTAACGCCTAGTAACGGTAACGCCAAGTACTGGTAACGCTGAGTACAGCAAATTTGAAGCGATTTGGTTAAGAAACGGCAGAGTTATAAGGCCCTGTTTCCCGTTGGTGCTGCTCTGAGAGTAACAGTAACGCCTAGTAACGGTAACGCCAAGTACTGGTAACGCTGAGTACAGAAAATTTGAAGCGATTCGGTTAACAAACGTCGGAGTTATAAGGTCCCGTTTCCCGTTGGCGCTGCTCTGAGAGTGACGCGCTCTCCCGATTCTCTTCCAGGTTGCTGCCAGGCTTTGCCCTGGCCACAGCAAACCTGACAGCAAATTGGAAGCGATCCGTTTAAGAAACAAAGGAGTTATTTGTGAAAAGGTGAAGCGGCGTATATCGCGCGCGTTTCTGAATCGATTCGCTTCCGGTTTGGCACATCGATAGTCACCATCCCCGGTCATCTATCCACCAAATTCGAAGGCAATCGATCTAGAAATACCGGAGATACAGGCACCGAGAGGCCGGTGGATACGCGTCTCATGCATTTGCCAAACCGCGCAAATGACACGGCCACCACGGTTGCTGTTGCCATCACCCCGTTAGGGCTCAAAGCAAATTTGAAGCGATTCGGTCGAAAAACGGCGGAGTTATAAGGCCCGTTTTGTGTTTCACACAGACACACACACGCGCACCCGCTAACCTCAGTCAAGGTCAATGATTCCCCACCCGCAGGCGTGAACCTCATGTTAGTTGGAAGACAATAGCGGAGAATTGCGTGATAGTAGTATGTTGCTAAAGTAATCCTCGCTAACGTCATCTCCGCTGTGCCACCCTTCTCTTGGTTGCGGGCAGTCCTTTCTGTGTGGCGAAACTCTGCGGAGAGCTGGACAACAGAGGATCTTCAGAGAAGAAGCCCCCCTTAAACAAGTGTTTCAGCCCTGAACTCCTTTATGAAGGGATGCTGTTGACATTTTGCACCAAGATAGTCACTATCCCTGGCCATGCCCGTTCCAAATTTTGAATCAATGTCGGATCTGGTTACAACGTTGTTTGTGAAAAGGTTTAAGCGGCGTATATCGCGGCGTACACCGTCACCAGTCATCTACCGTCCGAATTCGAAGGCAATCCGTCCAGCAATACCGGAGATACGGGCGCCGAGAGGCCGATTGATACGCGTTTTGCGCATTTGCTAAACCGCGCAAATGACACGGCCACCTCGGTTGCCGTTGCCATCGCCCCGTTAGGGCTCATAGCAAATTTGAAGCGATTCGGTCGAAAAACGGCGGAGTTATGAGGCCCGTTTTGTGTTTCAGACACACACACACACACACACACACACACACACACACACACACACACACACACACACACACACACACACACACACACTTGCCAAATTATATGATTGGCATGGGCTTCTTACCCGACCATGGGCTTTTTACCCCGTCTTCACCTACGGATTAGAAATACGGACACGTGCGTAGGCCTTTAATTATTTTCCCCCTTCTTTCTTTTACTTATTTATGGATTGCGCATGGGTTTCCGCGCAGAACATCCGCGTGTATGCGTACAGGGCCTAACTCCACCCAGACAGGTCATCGATATGAACTGTAAAAGTATCTAGTTTTGCCACTTCTGCTGCTTTCTCGGCTATTACAAAAAAGAAAAGAAAAAAAAAAAGGAACAAGAAAAAAAGGAACAAGGAAAAAAAGAAAAGAAAGGGTTAGATATGACTCAAGGCGGAAGTGGTGGTGGGTTGCATGATGAGTGAGCAAGATAGCGGAGAGCGGATGAATGATTGGGTGTGGTGTAAGTACATATTTACCTATTAGTTTTAATGTAAATTTATGTTTCATATTTTTTATTTAATATTTTTTATTTCGACATATCTCATCTTATTTTACATGGTGGGAGACAAGTTTCCACGTGCGTTGTACAATGCCAATGGACAATAAAGAAACTTATGACTTATGACTTATCTTGTATTTTAGCCCCCCCCCCCCCCCCCCCCCCCCACTACCACCACCAATTACGCACACGCACACACACTCACATTTTTTGAACATTTTCAATGAGAAGCAAATGTCACCCTTTTTGTGTGTGTGTGTGTGTGGGGGGGGGGGGGGGAGAGGATAGGTTTGTGATCAGCCTAAGTTGATTTTCATGAAACTGAATTCATAAAACGGAAGCAAAGAAGCAGACTTCGAGCTTGGGTGCCTTAAACATGAGTAATAGGGGAAGGGGGTTGACTGAAATACAAGATTGTTGCTTTCTCTTTCTTCTCCGTGTTCAGGTACGAGATGCCCACAGCCAACCTGACCTTCCTGCACTACAGGAGCTGCAAGGAAAAGTTGAATGGGTGCCTGTTTGAGCGCACCAGGGACCGTTCTCTGCTGAGGTTCAAACCCCAGTGGCTGCAGGCCATCAGCAGCCTGCCCCTGGCCAGCCTGGGCTGTGGTCAGGATTACGCTCAGTCCCTGAAAGCAGAGGCTGCCAAGCGGTCCTGATTCTTCTCAATGCATGTGCTACGCGAACATTGCGCAGTTCAAGTACTGCGCGGTGTGTTGCGCAACACGGGAACTGTGCAACGCTCGTTGCCAAGTTCGTGAATTACGGAATTTATTTGCTGCGCAGTATGTGAACTGCGCAAAATGTCAATACACTATGCTTATGCTGGTGTTAGGAAACACAGTACTGCCGAATAACTGTGACTCTTGTAGAATAATGAGACCAAGGTCAATAGTGTCTCAGAGAAAGTAGACCCGGATCAGAAAAGAATGTCTACATTTTTTTCTCCCCGTAGCAATGCGTACTGTAAGACCGTAGAAACCTGACTCGGTTCTCCATTCTCCAGGGACTATTGACTATTGGTGAGGGTCAATATTTCTTGTAGCAATTACTTTTGTGTGCATGTTCTTCCACGGATGGGTTCATTGGGTTTCCGGCTTCTGTAAAGTATTGCTTCCTTCCCAGCCTGCGGTGACGATTAAGCTGGACGTCAGTATTGTTTGCGTTTGAAATGTATCAGTTGGTCAAATAAACAGAGGGATAACGGCAAAAGGAAAAGCTTCACAATTATCATAATCAGGGCAGATCAGGCTGGTTTTGTTTTCATTTTGTTTTATCATTTATAAATTCCTTCGTTGATCTATGTTTTGCAAACACAATGAGAAGAATTAAAAACAGAATCTATGTATTGTTTTGTCCTCACAGATCACGTTTAGCTATAATAGGCTGTAAGCCTTTTGCCCTCGTTAGTGAAAAATTCTTTGTTCAGAACTTCAGATTGTCTTTATGACCCTTGGATTTATTTATGACGTTAGTGTATAATTTACACTCAACTTTTCAATTCAAGCATGTCCAAATTGGTAGAAAACATAAATGTGGCTATTTCTTTATCAATGTGATTTTTAAAGGCATTTACAGATGGTGCATTGACGGTATAATGGGACGAACTATCCCATAAATTTATTATTCTGTTATTATTTTCTTGTAATAAGATTATTATTATTATTAGTAGTAGTAGTAGTAGTAGTAGTAGTAGTAGTAGTAGTAGTAGTAGTAGTAGTAGTAGTATTCTTATTATTAGGATTCTACCCGTTAGTGGGTTTTTTTCTTTTTCTTTTTTTTCCTTCCCCTTTTTTCGTCTGATTTAGCTGCAATTTTCAGGAAAGTTGCAACGTATTAAGTAAGGGATTTCCACATTTACACTATTAAACGATTTCGCTGATTTTTCGGCAAAATATAGCCCCAAAACAGCAAACTTTCAATCTTGAATATCTCAAAACGGCAGAACAAAAATAATGCCTTCATTTTCACAAGTATATATTTAAAAATGAATTTCCAACACTTCAGTTATAAAAGCAAACCGGAAGTACCAACCGGAAGTGCCCCAACTAGGGTCAGACAGCTTTCATTTGGTTCACAGAATAGCCAAAACCGGATGTGACGTCACAAGACTAACTTTCAGGTATTATAGCCCTTACTGTGGCCCAGTGCAGAGAGAAGTCTGGTGTTGATATGTTAAATAGTTTGGAAGTTATTCACATCTATGTAAATTTGGGTGTGTCATATTCACCGATTTCCATTTGTGTATTTTTTTTAACGCGATTTTAATGAAACTGGCAGGAACGTTGCAGAGTATTATTCTTATGTTAAATTGGCAATATCAAAGCGATTGGCCAAATTGTGGCCGCAAATGACCAAATTTAGCCAATTTTAATCTTGAATAACTCATAAACGGATGCACTGGATTCATATTTTCAGTATTTCTTAAAGAGATATTGGCAATACTTCCGGTAAAAAAAATCAAACCGGAAGTGCCCCAGCTAGGGTCAGGCATCTGCCATTGGAGTCACCGATTACCGGAGGCTATGTCATACAACTAAATGATGGGTATTGTAGCCCTTACTCAGGCAAAGGTCTGAAAGAACTGTGGTGGTGATATGTTGAACAGTTTGGAAGTTATTAAAATTGATGTAAATCATAGATTTCAAATTTCTGTTTTATTTTGATTAAATTGACTATGGTTTTATATTTTCCATTTCAAAATGATTGGCTGAATTTTGGCCCAAAACGGCCACTTTGGGCTACAATTCAATCTTGACCAGTTCATCAACGGCTGGACGGAATGCAGTCAGATTTTGACGGATTACTAACAATAGATTAGCAATACTTCCAATATAAATTCGCACCAGGAGTGGGGAGGGAACAAGTTTGGGAGGGTAGAATCCTTCCACATTTGCTCTGAAATGCAAACATTATGCCTTCTTGTTATGATAACTCTTATTATCATGTCTCTTTCAAGATATCTAGGCCTTCAATAAATAAAAATAAGAACAAACTATTTATTGGTAAATTAGCTATGCTTTGTCGGTTTACAAGTTGTTATTTCACTCTTAGTGCATTGATTTTATGCCCTTTCTACATGTCATGGAAATTCAAACATGAGCTCCAAAGGTTTCCCACAAGCAAGACGTACGTAAGATAAAGAAACCTTATGGTGTTGTGGTACCCTTAAGATTGTTCAAAACGACGTTTCAACAACAACAACAACATCTGCAGTAATTACTATGTGAATCAACATTTTATTTATCTATAAAATTAAAAAAATACTAAACAAGTTGCACCTTTTCTTACAATATAAGACATAAATATTAAAACGTTGTTATTCAAAATCATTCTGACATTTTGTACCAAAAATTCCAAATGGTGCTATTGCATACTAATAAAAAAAATTGTCACGTTATTGATGTCTGCTAAGCAGCTTCACAGAGGTAAAAAAAATATATAGACTTTGGTTTTTCACTTCACTTATATTGGAAATATATTTTTTTAAAAGATCAAATTAGTTGAATGTGTGTTGATTATGCATAAGAAAATGTTGGTGTGAATATGTTAACATTAATATGTTGAAATAATAATCATGGATTTTGTTTTATGTAAAGTGGCGTTTCATTTAAAATCTCAAAAGGGGAAAATTGGGAGGATAGGGTCAAGGGGCAGGTAGAGTCTGCTTAAATAAAACATGACTTGTTATTTTTGTATGTTTCTTCTTCATTTGAATTGCAGCACGGAATTTGGGCGTGTTTTTAGTTTTGATGCATTTGGTTCGTGAAAGTAAGTAGAAGTGGGTGACTTTGTAATCTGGCCTTAGATTTTTATGTTTGACTCAAACACTTTTTTTCTGTGCTTAAAGTGCTGAGTTATATTATATGTTTTTATGGTGGATTCAAATACTCC
>CM065701.1:39827071-39852071 GCA_017654935.2 Phymorhynchus buccinoides
TTTGCTCAAAATGCATATTTCGGTGTAAAATGGCCGCACGTAGAGTTATCAGTGTGTTTCAAAAAAAAATAAAAAAATGTTTGTTTGTCTGTCTGTTTGTCTGTTTGTCTGGGACAGCGCTAACTCGAGAACGCTTGAATATATCCACATGCAAGGTTACAGGTGGATACTAGGGGTCCACAGCTTGGACAAGTTCGAATTTGAGCAAATTCGGGTTAGCGGTTAATGGTTTAGGTTAAGATTAGGGTTAGGGTTAGGGTTAGGGATGCAAGCGTGTGTCGCGACTGGGTCAGTTTACGCAAGTACTCTAGTTGCTAATTATTTTTTGTCCAAGCACCAATCTTTCAAATGTCAATGGTCAAAGGGAACTAACTGTGCTAGGTATCGGGCAAGCAGTAAAAGCAAGAGTACTGGCCCTTTAACAAGTAAAGTATATACTAATAATCTGACTGGTTAGTTGCAGCCTATTAACACAAGTGTTTGCACTGCGTGTCGCTGTGCTTCTTGTTTTTCTTGTCACAAAAAACGACATCTCTATAACATTCGAGGTGCTCCCACACGGAGAGCGCGTCCCTGCTAGTGCGTTCCTGCTTTTCTAAAGGGGGGGGGGGGTGATGATGGGAACTTTGGTTCGATTTGCAACTTTGGTCTTGGAAACTTGGATTTTTAAAAAATGCCATAGAGATTTGTTTAGTAGTTGTTATGTAGTTTCCGTGCTTTTAAGCGAAGGGGGTTAGACACCTTGGTAAAGGTCAAGATGTGCCCCCCCCCCCCCCCCCCCCCCCCCCTCTACATTTCTCGCTTAATTCAATTTTTCCGTTTTTTCGCCTTTCCTACCAAACATGAAACTGTATTTTATGAACATTTTCAGCTCTTTGTTCAATCAGTACTAATTGCAGTCATGATAAAGGCCATTATCTAATACTAATAGGACCCCGGGTCCCCCCTATGTACTGCAGTATACCGCAGCATACACACCTTTATAGTAATCCGCGCCACTGGGAACCCCCAGTCATTCACGACCATCATAGCTCATCCGTTGGAATCACCCCCCTCTGAACTGACTGATCCGACCCTGATGTCAAAGTGACAAGACACATTTCTAAATCGAGTGACCTTGCAAATTGAACGAAATTGCTTGGTAGACGAAATTGTAACAGTTTACATCCCTTTTTTTTAAAAACAACCACATGTCCTCTTTGATTGTTACTCCGTCTGACCTTACTTTTTGACATCCTAATTGCTTGCCCTTTCTGTTCTACTCTTTCTGTTATCTTCTTCTTCTTCTTCTTCTTCTTCTTCTTCTTCTTCTTCTTCTTCTTGTTTTTGGGGCCCACTCAATCGTCCTTCGTGTCCTTGCTTGTTATGTCCTTATCAGCCCATTGAAAAGGCTTGAAACTCAAGAGGTAAATGTAACTCAAGAATGTAACTCAAGAGGTCGTGAGTATGACTGCGGTCTTGCATAAACCAAGCGAAGACAAGCTGTTTGTTATCTGTGCAAGGGTGACCTTGAAGTGTGTGAGCCAACGAAACGACCGTACAATTAGGTACATACCTTTTTAGCAAACCATTGCTTCCAAGTCGACCTTAAAGACCCACCACGTCACGTGTCAAAATCACGGTTTTCACGTGTTTTCCCTCTTATGGCTGGTAAGAAATCTTCCTAGTACAAGAGGGGATGTGACACGTGACGTGACGCACGTCACGTGTCACATTCCCTCTTATGCTAGACACAGTGACGCACCACGATTAAGTCCCTTGGTTTATTTTCTGGGTTGCTGTGACCCACATACGAATTTCCCCATATTCAAATTGAGTCTGCTCTTTAAACTGATGTGTCGATTCGAATGTGGGGCCATTTATATAGGAGTCAGACTTGGTCAAAACAAGATTTATTTCCAGTTATAAGAGGGACACCACGTGAAACCCGTGATTTTGACACGTGATCTGGTGGATCTTTAAGATTTCTTACCAGTTATAAGAGGGAAATCACGTGAAAACCGTGATTTGGACACGTGACGTGGGGGGTCTTTTAGTTTGACCCTGTGCGTGACTCTTTATAAGGGGCGGGATGGAGGTGGGGGTGAAGGTGGAGGCGGATCCGGAGGGAGGTCACAGGGTTTCCGGACACCCCCCTTCCCTAAAAAAATAAAACAAAGAAAGAAAGACCTCTTGTAATTCCAATCCAGCGTGTTATCTTTTTTATTTCTTCCAGGAGAGGCCTTTTTTTCTGCAATTGCGTCTTTGACATTGATTCAAACTGTGATGATCAGCTTTTACTCCCAGACCCTCCACCCCAGCCATTGGAACCACCCCCTCTAGGCTGACTGGTCCGCGCTCCTGTGCCGTTGACCTAGCGAGGGTTGAAAGAGAGAGGGAGATGCAGGCAGACAAACGAGAGAGAGAGAGAGAGAGAGAGAGAGAGAGAGAGAGAGAGAGAGAGAGAGAGAGGGGGGGGGGGGGGGGCAGAGAGACAAAGAAAAGAGAGACAGACACTCTCACACAGACAGAGAAGGAATGGGAGATATTGAATGGCCTTGTTGATCTGTCTTGGAACGACCTGTTTAAATCACCTCAGTACAACAATAAATTCATACGGTAAAGGTTTTTTTAAAGAGAAAGACAGAGGCACACACCACACACACACACACACACACACACACAGGATGTAAAAAAGCTTTACCAAGCTTACTCTTTTATCGTCAATAAAGATCATTTTGACTTGACTTGACTTGACTTCACACACACACACACACACACACAACACACACACACACAGACGGCTTGGTGTAAAAAAAACCACGTTCTTAAGCACTTTGTTACAGTTATAAACAGTTCTTTTCGATGATTTGTATGGACAAAATGTAACAAAATGTTTGTTTGTTTTTTGTAATAATGATATAGGTATATTTGTCCTAGTTATTTCCTTGTCGATCATAATATAGACATCACTCTGTTTTGATGTTCGATTGTTTATCTATGTGTGTACTTTGTTTTATATTTCTGTGCCCCAAGTGGGTATGAAATAAAACATTTGCCTTGCCTTGCCTTGCCTTGCTTATTCAATGTACCATATGAAAATAAAAATGTTGACTTTGACTTGACTTTTGACACACACACACACACACACACACACACACACACACACACACACACACACGGTTCAATGTTCAAGGGTTTTTTATTCGAAAAAAGCCCCTTGGAGAGAAACAGAGCGAGGGCGAAAAAAGGGCTGCTGGCTGCTGATAGTGAGGGTCGATATGTCGTCTCGCTCAATATGTTTGCTAAAAAAACCATTTGTTGTGGTTCTGGTAACGCTGTCCCTGCACAATATGTATCAATATATCCAGATTTATCTTAAATGTGTTTTCTTAATAATTCCAGCCCTTTTGAAGAGATTCTTTCAAAGCACATCGTTGTTTTTAAATGTTTCCTTGTGAATTTAAAGAATAATTGAGTAGGAAATATTAACATTTTATTTCATTTTACAAACCAAAATACTTCGAACAATAAAAAGTGTCAATTTGAGTGATTCATAAAGGTCTATATACACGCTAAAACTATTCACAAGATATTCCTTTGTCCCCATGGCAACACAGTGAGCCGTAAGTCATATTAAGAGTGGGCTATCAACACACAAACAAAAACAAAAAAAAAAAAAGTGGGCTATCATGGGGAAATAGAGATCTTTTGTGAATAATGTTAACGTGTACCGAGACCTTAAGGAACAGACATTAATTATTGTGCGATGCTTAGTGCGGTTTGTGCATCTACTCCCATAACTGTCCACCAAGCAGATAAAATCAAAAGAACAATCCAAAACAAACGCACTAATCTGTATGAATGTAACAACCCCACATTGTCTAACGGTTAACTGCACATGTGGATATTTCAGGGTTTGTGTTTCCTGCCAGAACTTTCATTAAGTTGGTTCATTAAAAAAATGAAGAAGAAGAATCTTCAAACAAGGGCTATGCAAACAAAATTGCATTAAACTTATCATTAATTGTTGTGAAAGTATTATGACTCTAGTCATATTGTTATGGAAGACACCAAACCCCAAAATCAGATACTACATGGACTCATACCATAACCACAGCATCTTGCATAGGATGTCGTTATTGAAGCAAAGTCTCCATAGAAAAATAACAAACTCAGACCTGTAGCAGGTTGTCATATAAAAGGTTAGTATGTTTGGCTTTAGTAAGCCAAATGTCCAGTTGTTTGGACAGGCATCAGAAAGAATCAATGAATAACCAAACTGGAGAGAAGAGAGCAAGGACTCATTCATTCAGCATCCCTGACCAAAAGGTGTCTTACCAACATCATGCTTGCACAGGGTTTCTCGAAGCACTTTCCTGGAAATAATGCATTCACGCGGATCATCACATATGGAATTAAAATCAAAGCGTCGTAAATTTTAAGAAAACCGGCACTACCACGAAGAGGCTGAGACTGTCATTGCTCATCGAGTTTTGGTTTTAATAATTTCCCTTGAGCTGACTATGGTTCCATGTTATATCTCTGTGAGTCAATGAGCTGAGACTTGTCTCCCCCCGGTACCAAGATAACAGGGTGAAATGATATGCATAATTAAAACCAAAACAATTGGTTAGGAGACCAGTCTGGTGAACAGATTTTCTAATCGTTTTTAAACACTAAAGCCCTGACCTGATGAGCAATGAAGGTTTCAGCCTCTTCTTCGGAGTGGTTTTCTTCAAAGTTGCACTGTTTGCTATGAAAGTACTTCAGTAATCAACGAACAAGTATGATATGCTAGTAAGACGCTTTTTGCGCATGGGTGCTGACAGCATGTCCTTGAGAGAAACAGCAAGCTTCTTCTGTGGATGATGATGCAGTATAACTGTGTGTATCTTCTGTCAAGCGATTGTCCAGAGATAGATAACGTCACTTTCACCATAACCCAGAATCACACAGTCTACTCATTTTGATGAAAGCCTGTTGCAGATCTGAGATTGTCTTAATTGATGGTGTTTACCTCATTCTCTGAACCTATGACATCAACAATTATAGTCTATGTAAAATGATGTGGTCATGGTATGAGACTTAATGTCATGCGAACAGGATTTTAACGCGTTTTTGATACTAATCACGGTATACTAATCATCTTTTATCAATCTGTTTGAGGAATTTACGGTGTCTTGTAAAATGGTAGTCGAAGGTCTTTTTTGTCATTTTATTACGAAAGACCATTATCATGAGCATGAAGAATGTTCTGGCTAGCAATATGACCAATGAAACAATCACACGTTCTGCTAAACATATAAAAATACAACTTAAATGTGTGGGAAATTAATAGTAGCTTAGAGTTTGATGGCTTAAGATTTGACTTTACCTGTTGATGAATGAAAACGAATGGGGTGGCTGTATTAAACATCCAACAAACAAACAACTACACGACATGTTGTATGTTCCAGTGACGTTGCAGTCTGTTTCAGTTTTTTGTATTAAACATCACAAATTGTTCAGTGGCTGTTATTTGAGAACCCTTTGGGTTGACATTTTTTTGTACTGTTCAAAGATGTGTTTTCATGGGGTTTTTTGGTAAAATAAGTAACATTTGATTCACAGAGGGGTAATTTAATTCATTTAGAAATATTTACAACCAAAGATACATCACGAAAACATGTCTATTACAAAGTTGATGTCATTGAGAAAACACAATTGACAGGACTATCGATTCTGCAGGGACAGCGTCACAAGGACAACCTTCCCCCCCCCCCCCCCCCCCCCCCCCCCCCCCGACTCACCATAGAATTAGAATATTTAGATTATATGATAGTCTTAGGTAATATTGAATATAAACAAAAGCAATCAAACATTAATTTAGCAATGGCATTGTTACATAGCTATTTTCTTGGCACATGTGTCTTTATTATTATTATTTAATAAACATTTTTTTATAGCGCTTCACCTTTAAACCCATTGAATAATAAATAGTATACAACTGATTGTCAAAACTAAGCTTTTGAACAATTCGTAGCTTTCATAATATACTCTGAACCATTAAAATATGAAAAATCACCAACCTGTTGCCCAAAAGAGGCAAGATTACGGACAAATTAAAATTGATCGCCCAGTATATAAGGTTTTCATAGGGCGGATCCCCCCCCCTCCCCCCTCCCCCAAAGATGGCAGAGGGCTCGGAACATTTGAACCCTATGTGTTGTTTAGGTTTGGGGTACCATAACTAATACAACAACAACAAAAACACATCAATTTGAGCAAACATATTGCGCGAAACACTATTTTCACTACATACCGACCTACACTATGAGACAAAAAAACGGGTTTTTGGGAGACCGAGAGGATTCTTATGCAATGTGTCTTCTTCTTCAGTTTCTGGTAGTGGGTGAAGCAGAGTCTGTGGGAGAGAAGTGAACGAGGAAGGTCATTAATCTATTTTTAGAGTTCTGCGGGCGATGCCTTTCGGGCCTAGCACGTCTGGTGGCAGACACTTGTGCAGAAGTGAAGGGCCGCGCTCGACAACAAACTTAACCTAGTTTGCTTGTTGTAGGCCATAGCCTAAGCCTATTTCAGCAGTCAGGGCCTTGGTGTGATGAGGCTTATTACAACGGAGTCCAAGTTGATGTGAATTTCTGAGGCAGCGCCGTTTTAAGAGGTAGGCCTATAATCAAACACTCTTTCCAAAGAGGTTTTGCTTAGTAACTAACAAGACAGTTTTGTTTTTGGAATCTTGGAACTTTCATCCCAAGCACAGTCGCGTGTGTGCGTTATCACTTTGTCGAATGTGTTTTTTCTGAACACGTGTATAGAAAGAACATCCATCCAAACCAGTTTGCGCGTGCACGCGCACCCACCCACAGTGACAATATACACACGCACGCACACTCACATGCTACACACACGCGGGCGCGTACATACCCACACACACTCGAGTGCGCGCGCTCGTGCGTATGTGGGTGTGCGCGCACGACAGCACACACACACACACACACACACGTTCATAATTCACGTGTCAAAATCACGGTTTTCACGTGTTTTCTCTCTTATAGCTGGTAAGAAATCTTATTTTGACCAAGTGTTGCTCCCATACAAATTGCCTCTTGCACGACTTTTTTTTTAAAGAGCAGCCTCGATCGTATACGAGGAAAGTCTGAATGTGGGCCACACCGACCCAGAAAATACCAAGGGACTTAATCCAGCCGGCTCAGTGAGGCAATCTTGTAACTTCTTTTCGCCACTCATAAAAAATAGTCTGCTCAAACCTAAATGATTGTGTTATAATCTGTTTGTTAGAAAAGCAACAAAACAAAAACAAGAATAAATGTTCAATGTAGATTAAATCTCGTTTAAAGCAATGATTTTGTAGAGAAAAGGCCAATTTTCACCACTAAAAATCGTCCAGAATGAGACAATGTATTTTTGTTTACGAACGGAATGACATAATATAACATAGGCCAATGTATTGTGTGTGTATGTAGGCCTATTATATAGCGTTTTTTGTTTGAATGCGTTATGAATGTTTAACGTGTGTGCGCGCTTCGATTTGATTTCTATCAAGATTTAGCGCCGTATAAATACTGTGGGGTTTTTTTTTCCTTCAGTGTTTGCTTGATTGATTGAGTGATAGATCGATTTTTGGTTGGTTGCTTGATTGATTAATAAATTGATTCGGATTGAGATTTTACCTTGCTGCATGGTTTAGGGTAAGGCGGGGTAAAAAGCCCATGGGCGGGTAAGAAGCCCATGCCAATTATCTCATGAATTAAATCACATGACCCAGTACGTCACGTGTCAAAATCACGGTTTTCACGTGTTTTCCCTCTTATAGCTGGTAAGAAATCTTATTTTGACCAAGTGTTGCTCCCATACAAATTGCCTCTTGCACGAAAACGAGACATCACTTTTTAAAGAGCAGCCTCGATCGTATAATACGAGGAAAGTCTGAATGTGGGCCACACCGACCCAGAAAAAAACCAAGGGACTTAATCCAGCCGGCTCTGTGGGTCTTTAAAGACCCAGTGACGCACCACGATTATGTCCCTTGGTTTTCTCTGGGTTGCTGTGACCCACATATACGAATCTCCCCATATTCAAATTGAGGCTGCTCTTTAAACTGATGTGTCGCTTCGAATTTGGGGCCATTTATAATATATGGGAGTCAGACTTGGTCAAAACAAGATTTCTTTCCAGTTATGAGGGAAAACCCGTGAAACCCGTGATTTTGACATGTGATCTGGTGGATCTTTAACAGAGGCGACTGACATGACCTTCTAGCAGTGACCTTCAAGACCCTGGAGTCTTGTTATCTCCTAGTCGCAATAGTTAAACCGTGTCACGTGGTCGGCATGCCAGTCTGTTGCTTCCGCTACTTAGCACAGAACAACAGCTGCTTTTCCGGCCGCGAGCTGGGCTAAGCTTTGCGTTTAGTAGGGATGCCATGCCCAGGGTACATCCCCACTTTTCTCGGCCAAAGGAATAATTGGTTTAACCCCTTGGCTGCCACCAACGTATTACGTAGTGACCTGATGACATCACTGATGGTGTCATCAGATGAAGAGGAATAACCCTGATATGCTGGTTTTTGCTCTAACTCTGTCAAGAGAGTTATATCCCCAGACCATTTTGTCAGATTGGCTCTATCGGTTGTTGTTTTTTGTGGCATGATTTGCCCAATGAATTTTTCTTTAATTTTCTCTGGCAGTCAAGGGGTTAAACAACTTTATACTAGTCAAATATACCAATGTAGAGGATTGAATAATAATGAGGTGAATGGGGGTAACAACAAGCAACTAGGCTAGTAGGTGATCGCGCTAGGAAGTTTGAAGACCAGTCCCATCCGCGACAGTGCCCCCCAACAGCCAGTGTCAAAACCAGTCCCAGGGATACAAAACCTAGTGAAAATCACACCAAAGCCTCTGTTAAACAATATATCAGTCCTAGAAAATGTTATCAGTCCCTGGGACTGACAGGTCAATCTTTTCAGTATTTTGGTTTTGCCATCAGTGTGCTACTGATAGGGGTAAGACGGGGTAAAAAGCCCATGGGCGGGTAAGAAGCCCATGCCGAATATCTCATGAAATGAAGCACATTCCAGTCAAACTTTGCCCATGAGACGAGTGTTATTGCTTAGTGTTCGTCTCAAGGGCAAAATTTGACCGAAATTTGCTTCATTTTATGAGATAATTGGCATGGGCTTCCTACCCCCCCCCCCCCCCATGGGCTTTTTACCCCGTCTTCACCTGTCTACCAGTAAACGCGATCCCTGCTAGGCTTATGACGAAGGGATACTTTCAGGACAACAGATGGCGTCGTGGATGGTTCTCCAAAGCCGGTTCACATCCAATCTCTGCTTGGAGCGCTACAAGAGCCAATGCAAACGCACCCAAGTTCTAGAGTCGTAGTCTTCCACACAAAAATGACTAAGGTTGCACCACACGTTTTCACTACTGTAGAAAATGTGTATATTGTACAACTTTCACTTTACTAGTATTGGCCCCTTCTACAGTAGAGGCTAATGTCAAGCAGTGGTCAACGCCATTTGAGTGCAGGGCCAAAACAAAGTCACATTATAGTTTATGCAGTCCTTCAACTACAGGGCAGTTACTTCAGACGTCTTCTACAGTAGAGGTTAATGTCAAGCAGTGGTCAACGCCATTTGAGTGCAGGGCCAAAACAAAGTCACATTATAGTTTATGCAGTCCTTCAACTACAGGGCAGTTACTTCAGACGTCTTCTACAGTAGAGGCTAATGTCAAGCAGTGGTCAACGCCATTTGAGTGCAGGGCCAAAACAAAGTCACATTATAGTTTATGCAGTCCTTCAACTACAGGGCAGTTACTTCAGACGTCTTCTACAGTAGAGGCTAATGTCAAGCAGTGGTCAACGCCATTTGAGTGCAGGGCCAAAACAAAGTCACATTATAGTTTATGCAGTCCTTCAACTACAGGGCAGTTACTTCAGACGTCTTCTACAGTACAGGTTAATGTCAAGCAGTGGTCAACGCCATTTGAGTACAGGGCCAAAACAGTCACATTGTAGTCTGTACAGTCCTTCAACTACAGGGCAGTGACTTCAGACGTCTTCTACAATACAGGCAGTGGTCAAGCAGTGGTCAACGCCATTTGAGTACAGGGCCCAAACAAAGTCACATGATAGTCCTTTAACCCTTTCACCGACAACGTCGCATTTATGCTCCACAATGGTTTAACACCCATGTCACTAAAAGGCATCAAATCAGGGTCTGTTATCCGAAGACCCTATTTTCTTAATTTTGAGAAGTAAAGATATGCATAAGAGAAATTCCTGATATTGCAGATTTGTTTTCTCTACCCAGTATGATATTTTGGGGCTGAACAATGGCTGGCGGCGAAAGGGTTAACTACAGGTCAGTTACTTCAGACGTCTTCTGTGTGGAAAAAAATCCACGTCATTTTCTAAGATCAGACAGAGACTTTATTACAGACATGAAAACAAACACACAAAAATGTGTTGGAGAGATATATACAATGGAACCTCCTTTATAAGACCCTCCCTTATAAGACTCCCTCCCACTTTAACCCTTTCATGGCCAACCATCTTTGAGCCAAATATTTCCATTAAACTTACTTGGCTACAGAAACGTTTTCGTCTGCAATATTGTTGGATTTCTCTGTGACACATTTAGCTTAGGGTCAATCCTTACTGCCCAAATTTAGGAACACAATATCATTGAATAATTGACTCTGATTTTAAGAGTTTTAGTGACATGGGTGTTAAATCATTGTGGTGCAAAAATGCGACATTGGCGGTGAAAGGGTTAAGTCCTACTTCTCTGAGACACTGCCTTTGTTTGTAAGTTTAAAAAAATTACCTCCTTAATACAACTCCCTGCCACTTCAAGACTTTCTTTTGGGGTGATTTGTCAAGGTCTTAATAAACAGGTTCCACTGTATTGCTAATGAAAGTTCGTTTAACGTCTTCCGGCCTGAACAGGGACATATGGGATATTAATAACTATATAAAGATAGTGGGGGAAAAAAGATAGTGGGACGATCCTGGAGGTATGAGTTCTGCGGTAAAGGTAAAGATGTGCCCCCCTCCCCCCCCCCCCCCCTGCATTTCTCGGTTAATTGTATTTTTCCGTTTTTGCCTTCCTTACCATACATAAAGCTGTATTTTAGGAACATTTTCAGCTAATTCTCTTTTTGGAATACTAACCCTAACCCTAACCCTAGCCCTAAACCTAACCCTATCCCCCACTATGTACTGCAGTACACCGCGATTTGTCACAGATGTGGTTCGTTGCGTTTTCCCGTCTTATAGGGGGGGGGGGGGGGGGGGGGGGGGGTAGGGTTAGGGTTAGGGCTAGGGTTAGTATTCCAAAAAAGGTTATTAGCTAAAAATGTTCCTAAAAATACAGCTTTATGTATGGTAAGAAAGGCAAAAACGGAAAAAATACAATTAACCGAGAAATGTAGGGGGGGGGGGGGGGGGGTGGCACATCTTGACCTTTAGCCCCATGTATTTCCAAGGCCTTGGCCTTCTTTATCCATCAGACAGAGACAAGTTTGTTTGAAGTGACGTCACCATGGTGGAAGACATCAGCATCATCACTGGGAAGACCAAGACCTTCAGCGTCTTGGATTACGTCATCTTCGCGGCCATTCTGGTCATCTCGTCGTCCATAGGGTTTTACCACGCGTGGAAGGACCGCCGGAAGCAGACGTTGAAGGAGTTCCTGTTGGCTGGCGGGAACATGCAGGTCAGTAGGGGAAGACGGGGTAAAAAGCCCATATGGGCGGGTAAGAAGCCCATGCCAATTATCTCATGAAATGCAGCACATTTCAGTCCCATTTTGCCCATGAGACGAGTGTTAATGTTTAGCGTTCGTCTCATGGGCAACATTGACTGAATTTTACTTTATTTCATGAGATAATTTGAGATAATTTGTCTGTCTGTCTGTCTCTCTCTCACTCTCTCTCTCTCTCTCTCTCTCTCTCTCTCTCTCTCTCTCTCTCTCTCTCTCTCTCTCTCTCTCTCTCTCTCTCTCTCTCTCTCTCTCTCTCTCTCTCTCTCTCTCTCTCTCTCTCTCTCTCTCTCTCTCTGTGCCTCACTTTCTCTGTCTCTCTCACTCACTCTCCCCCTGTGTGTGTCTGTGTGTCTGTGTCTGTGTGTGTCTGTTGAATGTTTCAGTGTTTCAGCATCTCTCTCTCACTTTCCCCCTCTCTCTCTCTCTCTCTCTCTCTCTCTCTCTCTCTCTCTCTCTCTCTCTCTCTCTCTCTCTCTCTCTCTCTCTCTCTCTCTCTCTCTCTCTCTCTCTCTGTGCCTCACTTTCTCTGTCTCTCTCACTCACTCTCCCCCTGTGTGTGTCTGTGTCTGTGTGTGTCTGTTGAATGTTTCAGTGTTTCAGCATCTCTCTCCACTTTCCCTCTCTCTCTCTCTCTCTCTCTCTCTCTCTCTCTCTCTCTCTCTCTCTCTCTCTCTCTCTCTCTCTCTCTCTCTCTCTCTCTCTTCTCTCTCTCTGCCTCACTTTCTCTGTCTCTCTCACTCACTCCCCCTGTGTGTGTGTGTGTGTGTCTGTGTGTCTGTCTGTCTCTGTGTGTGGAACCTTTATGTTTGGCCCTCAAACTCTTGTGTTTGCCTTTGCGGTGGTGAGGGGATGTGAGGTGCGTCAGGGGAGATAGTTTGCCGTGTCCGAACCCCACGTGCTGGAGTGCGCGTGACAGGCAACATTGACTGAATTTTACTTTATTTCATGAGATAATTTGAGATAATTTGTCTGTCTGTCTGTCTCTCTCTCACTCTCTCTCTCTCTCTCTCTCCTCTCTCTCTCTCTCTCTCTCTCTCTCTCTCTCTCTCTCTCTCTCTCTCTCTTCTCTCTCTCTCTCTCTCTCTCTCTCTCTCTCTCTGTGCCTCACTTTCTCTGTCTCTCTCACTCACTCTCCCCCTGTGTGTGTCTGTTGTGTCTGTGTCTGTGTGTGTCTGTTGAATGTTTCAGTGTTTCAGCATCTCTCTCCACTTTCCCTCTCTCTCTCTCTCTCTCTCTCTCTCTCTCTCTCTCTCTCTCTCTCTCTCTCTCTCTCTCTCTCTCTCTCTCTCTCTCTCTCTCTCTCTCTCTCTCTCTCTCTCTCTGCCTCACTTTCTCTGTCTCTCTCACTCACTCTCCCCCTGTGTGTGTCTGTGTGTCTGTGTCTGTGTGTGTCTGTTGAATGTTTCAGTGTTTCAGCATCTCTCTCCACTTTCTCTCTCTCTCTCTCTCTCTCTCTCTCTCTCTCTCTCTCTCTCTCTCTCTCTCTCTCTCTCTCTCTCTCTCTCTCTCTCTCTCTCTCTCTCTGCTCTTTCTCTGTCTCTCTCACTCACTCTCCCCCTGTGTGTGTGTGTGTGTGTCTGTGTGTCTGTCTGTCTCTGTGTGTGGAATGTTTCAATGTTTCAGCATCTCTCTCCCCTTTCCCTCCCCCCCCCCCCCTCTCTCTCTCTCTCTCTCTCTCTCTCTCTCTCTCTCTCTCTCTCTCTCTCTCTCTCTCTCTCTCTCTCTCTCTCTCTCTCTCTACACGATTTCTGTTTCTGTCTCCAATGTATGTTGGCATACATACATGTACATTTTCTTCTGAATGTCTCACACAATGGCTACTGTGACCTCTGTCTTTATTGTTCATCTGTCCTTCACCCCCGAATGTGTTTGTTCTTCTTGTTTGTGTGTTATGTGGATATAATGTAGAGAGGGCGATGGATATAGTCAAGCAAGGAGGTTGAGTGGGGAGTGATAGGGAGTAAGACAAAGTGAGAGTGCCCTGTTGACACGAACATAGTCTCGTTGTTTTCTTTCTCATCATAAATCGTTGTGTCACTCCAAACACCATTGCTAAGCCATTAGTATTATGCGTGTTTTTTGCTGACTTAGTACACTCTGTGTTTGTGTTGTGTGTGTGAGAGAGACTGTGGAGTGTGTGTGTGTGTGCGTGTGTGTCACAGTGTTTGCGCGCGCGCGTGTGTGTGTGTGTGTGTGTGTGTGTGTGTGTGTGTGTGTGTGTGTGTGTGTGTGTGTGTGCGCGCGCGCGCGCGTGTGTGTGTGTGTGTGTGTGTGTGTGTGTGTGTGTGCGTGCGTCAAGTCAAGTCAAGTCAAGTCAAAATCATCTTTATTGAGGGTTAAAGAATAAGCTGACAAAGCTTTTTTTCATCATGCGTGTGTGCTCGTTTGTGTGTGTGTGTGCGTGTGTGTGTGTGTGTGTGTGTCACTGTGTGTGTGTGTGTGTGTGTGTGTGTGTGTGTGTGTGTGTGTGTGTGTGTGTGTGTGTGTGGTGTGTGCGTGTGCGTGTGCGTGCGTGCGTGCGCGTGCGTGCGAGCGCGTGCATATGTGCGTGTGTGTGTGTGTGGTGAATACAGCGAATATTTATGTTCCCCCTGTCTCGATTAGCTTTGCCACATGAGCCAACAACCGTTAAAAAAAAAGAGGGATACACTTTGTACACATGTGGTTTTAGCATACAACGTCAAGATGTACTTATTGTTTTATGTGGACCTAAGTGTTCACTTACGCACACGGCAGTGTTTGTCTGAGCGTCTCAGTTTCCGTGCGTAGGCAAGCTGGTTTTGTCTTACTTACTTCCTCACTACCGCCGTATAAAGGCGTTAACACTGTCACGGTGTTTGCTTTAGCTAATATTAGCGCGAGTGCGTGTCTGTCAATCCGTTAGCTTAGTTAAGGGTTGCTTGTGTAATATTATGCGCTTGTGTGATGTGTGTGTGTGTGTGTGTGTGTGTGTGTGTGTGTGTGTGTGTGTGTGTGTGTGTGTGTGTGTGTGTGTGTGTGTGTGAGTGTGCGCGCGCAGCAGCGTTTGTGCGTGCGTGCGTGCGTGCTGGGAGATCTATCAGTGAAAAGTAGGTCAGGGCCTGTATTGCTAAGTCTCGTGCTATCTCAACGTGAATACAGGCCCAGATCAGCTTGAGGTCTATGAAGGGGGGTGATGAATGCGGGGGCGGGCGGAGGGGTGGGGGTAGTGTGAGAAAATGCCTTTTGCGTGGAAAACGCTATTTGTAATGGTTTGGATTCTAGGGGAGTGTGAAAGGGGGGGGGGGGGGGGGGGGGGGTATCGTAAATGTAGTTATCGTGATTTCGTTTCGGGTTGTTCCTTACGATAAGTGCGTTGTTGTTTTGTTGTTATTTTGGCTCAGATTTTTTACTTCTTTGTGAAGCGCTTAGAGCCCCGTAAGGAGAATAAGCGCTATGTAAATTGTCATTATTATCATTAAATAACTAACAACTCTCCCTCTTCCCTACCCCCCGGATGAATGTCAACTCCATGCAGTCGTGTGTAGATAGATACCAGTAGGGTTATGCTTCTGTTCCAGTGTTCTCAAAATTGCGGTTGTGTGTGGGTGATCTCGCACAATATGCCTTATGTTCTGATTCTGTACATGCCGTTAACCCTTTCACCGACAATGTCTCATTTATGCACCACAATGGTTTAGCACCCATGTCACTAAAAATTAAGGCATCAAATCAGGTTCTGATATCCGAAGATGCTTTTTTTTGTTAATTTTGGGAGGTAAGGATCGGCCTAATGTTATACATGTCACAGAGGAATTCACAATATTGCAGATAACTTTTTTTCTCCACCCAGTTAAGCTTAATGGTACCTTTTGGCTGAAAAATGGCTGGCGGTGAAAGGGTTAGCTGTATAAGAGATATTTGAGGCAATATTAACATTTCTTCCCCTCAACCCAAAACGGTACAAGTGCAGTTGTAGTGCACGCGCACTATAACTTCACTTGCGCAAGTGCACAATAACTTCACTTGCGCTCCAAGTGTCAAGTGTACTATCCGGGACAGAAAATTTTTTTGACGGAAAAAGTGATATTTTCATTCTTCAAATCCCCTATAGAGACAGCACTTTTTCCGTCTAAGATGGTTCAGATAGTGTTGTGAGGGGAAGAAATGTTAATATTGCCATATTTCATCAGAAAACATGGGCTGTATCATTCACAATAAAGGGACAAGGATGTTTTTTTGTGCACATTACATGGTAGTCATAATCAAGGCTCCCAATCGTCCCGCAAAACAAGGGGTCCCAGGGACTCCTTCATTTACAGTATAGAGGGTCCTAGAGGCAGGATAGAGGGTCCCAGCGGCTTTGCAAAATGCTAAAAATATTTTTTCTAGTGCATCCCTGGGACCCCCTGCACATTGAAGAATGTTTAATCCTGTATTATCACCGTCTTTGAATCCCCCCCCTCCACCCCCCCCCCCCCCCCCCTCCACCCCACCCCCCTAGCTTTCACAAAAAGCAAACAAAGAAAAACAATAACAAGGGCGTCGCCGAGCGGCAGACATGTCCGTCACCAGCAATGCCACGCACTTGCGACACCCCGTAGAGTGTCACATCCTGACACAAAATTGGAAGGGATTCTGTCTTCTAGTTCACGAGATACAGCTTGAAGAAGAAACATATAGCGCAAAGAAGGAAATTTCGGTTTTCAAGGTCACACTTCAAGGTCAAGGTCAGCATGGTGATAATTTATGCTCGGATGTTTTCTACTCTAGGGTATACAGTACCACACACAATCTGAAGCGCTTCTGTCAAGTACAAATGTGGAAAATATGGCTGAAAACCCAATTTATAGACCCCTACCACTTTCAAGGCCTACCGATCGCCCGGACCGTGACCTTGACCTTGATTGGTATGCCACCATCAGAACGGGCATAAGCCAAAGTACCTTCATGCCAAATTTGAAGACTCTAACACTAACGGTGTGGGAGTTATGGCCCCTGAAAGATTTTCGGTTTTCAAGGTCGTACGCCAAGGTCAAGGTCACGACGGCAAAATGGTTTGCGCGGATGCCTTCCTCTCATGGTGACACACCAGCACACAAACTTTGACGTGATTCGGTCAACCCGTTCGAAAGATATCCTTGGGACAGACAGAAGGAGAAAAAATGACCCTCCGATTTTCAGGCTCCAGCGATCTTTTTGACCTTGACCTTGATCGGTATGCCATCATCAGAACGGGTATAAGCCAAACCACCTTCATACCAAGTTTCAACATCCTATGTTGATCGGTGCCCGAGATATGGCTAAAAATAGATTTTCGGGTTTCAAGGTCGTACGTCAAGGTCAAGGTCACGACGGCAAAATGGTTTGCGCCGATCTCTTCCTATTAAGGAGGCACACCTTCACACAAAATTTGACGCGATTCGGTCAAGCGGTTCGGGAGATATCCTTGGGACAGCCAGAAAACAAAACAAAAAACAGACAAACCAGCCCATCCTTGGGACAGACAGAAAAAACCAAACAAAAACACCCAAAAAACAGACAAACCAGCCCATCGCAAAGTCCGATCACCTTCGGTGACGGACAAAAACATGAATGAGCCAATTCGGCGACAGTTCTTAACATCCAAGTGTCCATGTGCTTTCTCTATCTATTATGGTTTGTATGTATGGGTTTTTTTTAATTTTATTTTTTGGTATAATTTTGATTGAACCTTTTTTTTCTTTCTTCCCCACATTATTTCACAAGGAAGAAAAAAAAACAAATAATAGGCAAAAATCAAATAAATACATACAGAAGACAAACAAACACATTTACACGCATCTGTGCCGTGGAAGTCATTGAAAAATGTTATCACAACATCTTGAGGTAACAATGTATCATCACTATGTGGAGTAACTAAAAACAGAGAGCTCAACATTTCAAATTGTGAGTTTCAAGCTCTGAACAACAGGTATTACTCATATTTTAAAATGTTTAAAAAAAACAACAACCGAAAGTTCATATATATATGACTAATCATTACTAGGTATCTTATTAGTGAAAGTTTTATAATATCAATTTATATCATTGAATATTGCAGTGAATGGAGCCCACCTGGCAGCAAAATCATTATACAATACTGCCGTCATTGTTAAGTTTAGTGTGTTGTCACCTCGTCAAAGTCTTTTTAAAGACGAAAATTTGGTTTTATTCGCCGTGTGTAGTGTGTATTTCACCTTCATGTGCTTGTGTGGGTGTAGCGTTTTGATGTTTTTTAGTTCAATTATACAATAAGTTTTTGTGTGAAATATATTCTTCTATTTTGTATCTGTATTTCAGTTTTGTAAAGTAAATTTTTAAGACAGGTATATCATTGTTTAAGTTACAGTGGGGTATGTATTCTTTTGCTAACAACAACATAAAATAAAACATATGATCAATTTGTATATTTTTGTCAAATCCAACAATTGCAAGTGCTTTGTTTGTTTGTTTGTTTGTTTTGTTTCCTTTTGAGGATTTTCCTGGGTGTGCTTCTCTTGTTTTTTGTGGTGCACAGGGCTATGTGAATGGGTACAGAAGGCGGCCTTGATGGTAGTTGTGTGTCTTTTAGGGATGGAGTGTTGGGTGTCTATAAAAAAAAATGTTATCTGTTTTTGTTGTTGCTGTTGTTGTTGTTGTTGTTCTTCTTCTTCTTCTTCTTCTTCTTCTTCTTGCATTGCAACATCCTCCATTGAATCTGATTATTATGACGCTAGATGCGTCCTGCTGCCGTTATGCACCTAGGGGAAGACGGGGTAAAAAGCGCATGGGCGGGTAAGAAGCCCACCACAATTATCTCATGAAATAAAGAAAATTTCAGTCAAATTTGCCCATAAGACGAATGCTAGACATTAACGCTCGTCTCATGGGCAAAATGAGACTGAAATTTGCTTCATTTCAAGAGATAATTGGGGTGGGCTTCTTACCCGCCCATGCGCTTTTTACCTCGTCTTCCCCTAACTAAGAACTAGTTAGGCCCAGCTTTGTCCGACTTCGGCTGGAGGCAATCCTTTTGAAAGCGTTTCTTGAAAACAAAGGCTGGAGAATGGACTGCTAAGCCAGAAAAATAGTAGATGACAGTAAGTATATAGGGAACAGGCAGAGTCAAAGAGAGTGACAGATTAGAGGACGTTACAAGCACAGAACCTCCAGAAGGTTCTGTCACTAGTGACCTTTAAGTAATTATCCGCATGCAAAATTAAACATTCATACATTATCGTAGTAGCATTGAAGCAGTATGCAGTTGTTGTCACAGCAGTTGTTGCTGATTGTTATACAGTGCATTGTTACCGGCCAAACGATTCTGACCGGTATTGTTTTATCTGCTCATGTTATTGGACTTTTGTCTCATGTTTTTATTCCATTTCAATTTTGTGTAAAGCGCCCTCTAGCCTACATAGTAGGATGGGTGCTATATAAATGTTCCTCATTATTATTATTATTATTACTAGCGCAACGCCTAGTACTGGCAATGCACCGTACTGGTAACGCCTAGTAACGGTAACGCCAAGTACTGGTAACGCTGAGTACAGCAAATTTGAAGCGATTCGGTTAAGAAACGGTGGAGTTATAAGGCCCCGTTTCCCGTTGGCGCTGCTCTGAGAGTGACGCGCTCTCCCGATTCTCTTCCAATTTACTGCCAGGCTTTGGCCTGGCCATAGCAAGCCTGACAGCGAATTTGAGGCGATTTGGATAAGAAACGGCAGAGTTATTCGTGAAAAAGGTGAAGCAGCGTATAGCGCGCGCGTTTCTGAACCGATTCGCTTCCGGTTTGGCACACCGATAGTCACCGTCCCCGGTCATGTCTCTGCCGAGAGTCCGGCGGATACGCGTTTCACGCATTTGCAAAACCGCGCAAATGACACGGCCGCCCCGGTTGCCGTTGCCATCGCCCCGTTAGGGCTCACAGCAAATTTGAAGCGATTCGGTCAAAAACGGCGGAGTTATAAGGCCCGTTTTGTGTTTCAGACACACACACACGGACACTTGGCTTTTTACTATATGATTATTATAAGGTGGGGAACTATTTATGCAAAAGACCCCCTGGTAAGCCCACGGGGGGGTGGGGGGGGGGGGGGGGGGCGATGTGTGTGTGTGTGTGCTTCTTTATGATCTGTCTGCTCTCTTTCTTTCCCTTGCAGTTGATGCCGGTGATGCTGTCGTTGCTGGCCAGCTTCATGTCGGCCATCACCCTGCTGGGGACTCCAGTGGAGATGTACCAGTACACCACCATCTACTTCTACATCGGCCTGGGCTACGCCTTGGTCATGGCCGGGGCCGCCCACATCTACGTCCCCATCTTATACCGCCTCCACATCACCAGCGTCTACGAGGTCTGTCACACCGAGGAGGTCCCATGCAGCCCACCGTGCAACTTAGCACACACAAGTCAAGTCAAGTCATCTTTATTTTCCAAACAAAACCCCACCTAGGGGCACAAGAAAATAATCACAATTCTGTTGCGGCAATGAACAATATTGGTTTGAAATAACATACCAGTGCACAAATCCAGACATATAAACTTGCAATAGTCATCTGCAAAGGCGCGTACACGCGCCCCATGCACACAAACACTCCTAGTAGGGGAAGACGGAGTAAAAAGCGCATGGGCGGGTAAGAAGCCCACCCCAATTATCTCATGAAATAAAGAAAATTTCAGTCAAATTTGCCCATGAGACAAATGCTAGACATTAACGCTCGTCTCATGGGCAAAATGAGACTGAAATTTGCTTCATTTCATGAGATAATTGGGGTGGGCTTCTTACCCGCCCATGCGCTTTTTACCCCGTCTTCCCCTAATTGAATTTCTAGAAAGATAAATAAAAAATAAAAGAACAAAGCAAAGCAAACGTTGCTAGCCGTTAATCCTAGTGGCAACGAAAAAGTTGTCATTTGGTCATTGCGAGCATAAGTATGTTGTGTGAGCCTTTGTCTTGTTAGCAGATGTCGTACAAACTGATACCAATAATACTAGTAACAATACAATCCACTATGATAATAATATGACTTTGCTTAGCCCTTTCACCGCCAGCCATTTTTCAGCCCAAAAATACCATTGAGCTTACCTGGGTAGAGGAAACAAATCTGCAATATTGCAAATTCCTCTGTGACATGTATAACATTAGGCCTATCCTTACCTCCCAAAATCACGAAAAAATAGGGTCTTCAGATAACAGGCCCTGATTTGATGCTTTTCAGTAGTCAACATGGGTGTCAAAACATTGTGGTGCAAAAATGCGACATTGGCGGTGAAAGGGTTAAACATAGTATGCGTGCTTTGCTATAAATAAGTCCCTTGTGTGTGTTGTGCATTTAAAATCATATCATTAAAGTGATTTATCTTAAACGGTAATATTTTCTGTACTTTGTTTTAAAATGTTTATAATATTGGCAACATGTTTTGTTTTAAAGACCCCCCCCACGTCACGTGTCACATTCCCTCTTAATATGTTTGGAAGATTTCCTAAGATTCCCTACCAGCTGTAAGAGGGAAAACACGTAAAAAAAACATTATTTTGACACGTGACGTGGTGGGTCTTTAAGCACTGCTGTTTTGTTCTCAAGCGATAATCATCATCATGTGTGTTTTGATTTAATGGTATTGTCATTTATGTTTTAGAAGCACATCTTCTTTTTAATGTATACTAGCGCAACGCCGAGTACGAGTAACGCCTAGTAACGGTAACGCCAAGTACTGGTAACGCTGAGTACAGCAAATTTGAAGTGATTCGGTTAAGAAACGGCGGAGTCGTATAGCGCGCGCGTTTCTGACCCGATTCGCTTCCGGTTTGGTACACGGATAGTCCCCGTCCCCGGTCATCTTCCTGCAATCGGTCCAGAAACACCGGAGATACGGGCGCCGAGAGGCCGGCGGATGCGCGTTTCGCGCATTTGCCAAACCGCGCAAATGATACGGCCGCCTCGGTTGCCGTTGCCATCGCCCCGTTAGGTATCACAGCAAATTTGAAGCGATTCGGTCGAAAAACGGCGGAGTTATAAGGCCCGTTTCGTGTTTCAGACACACACACACACACACACACACACACACACGGACAGTTGGCTTTTTAATAGGGGAAGACGGGGTAAAAAGCGCATGGGCGGGTAAGAAGCCCACCCCAATTATCTCATGAAATAAAGAAAATTTCAGTTGGCTTTTTTCACTATAATTGGGGTGGGCTTCTTATGATGATTTATAATGTGTCTTGTTTTAACTGTGTCAATCGCAGACATCACCACGCTTCATTTATCTCTAAGAGATAATCAAGTTGTTTGAGTTAGTTATTTGTCGACTTGTCGATGGCTTGGAGTCAAAACGGACCATCTTTAGTAGATAGTCCATTGACGTATTATTGAACCTATTACAAAAACTAATAACTTGTATCAAACAATGACTGCAGAAATATATAAAGGGAGGTATGCTTTTTATATTTCTGCAGTCTCTTTTTTTATACAAGTTATTAGTTTTCGTATTAAGTTCCAATAACATGTCAATGGACTATCTAAAGATAGTCCGTTTTGACTCCAAGCCATCGTTGTGTCCATTGGATATTGTTTCAGTACTTGGAGAGGAGGTTTGGCAAGACGATCCGAACTGCAGGATCTGTCACCTTTGTCATACAAATGGTAGGTGATTGTGTTTGTATAGTGACATTTGGCTGTGCAGTGAAACCTCCCTTATAAGACCTCCCATCATAAGACTCCCTCCCATATAAGACCCAATTCTCTGAGACATTGCCCTTCTTTGAAAGTATTAAAATTACCTCCCTTATAAGACCCCTCCCTTATAAGACCTCATTTGGGATGATTTTTGAAGGTCTTATAAGGGAGGTTCGACTGTGTTAAAAAATAAAATGGATGTATTTTCTTTGTTATTTGTAGAGTTGAGAACCGGTTAAAAAATCCGAACCGGTTTTAAACCGGTTTCCCCTCTGCGAACCGGTTTTACCGAACCGGTGTCATTAACCAGTACTCGCATCACTAGTTTCACCTATGCTAACACTTATTTATTTGTTAGAATATTCACACACACGCACGCACGCACGCGCACGCACGCACGCACGCACACACACACACACACACACACACACACACACACACACACACACACACACACACACTAAAGAAACTTATGACACGCACACACACTCAACTCAACACTCAGTCAAAATCAAAGCCATACACCACCACAAACTAGAAACAGCTACTCTTGGCTTACAAACACCCAATCTGCGCTGAGAATCAGTGTTGTTCAAAAGAATGCGTTATTCTAAGAAAAACTTACTTTCAGTTTGCAGTTAAAAAACCGGTTCACAGCAACTCGAACCGGTTTTTCGAACCGCGAAAGTTTAGCACCGGTTTTTCGGTTCTAACCGGTTTTTCTCCCCACCTCTAGTTATTAGCAGTCTGTTTCGGAGGGGGAAAACCCCCAGCACATTTTGTTTACATGGACGGTGGTAGCACGTAACAGCAAGCAAACTGCAAACATAAAAGCAACAAATACCAAGTGCAACGCCGAGCGGCTGCAAAGTCCCCTCGCAGCATCGCCGAGCTACTCCGAAATCGGAATGTGTCGGCTGTACACATACATAAAAACGCATCCAAACAGCACGTAACTACATAAAAACGCATGAAAACAGCACGAAACCGAATAGTTTTTGATATATATAGCCTTAGGGTTCGGACCCGTGATTTGAGCGCGCGCGATCATGCGCACACGAGCGCACAGAACAATTCATGACAACTGTGTTATAGACCATTCATCGAGAAATGTTGTGGGGAAAAAACTGCATTGAAATACATGCAAAACTTCGCGAGATATTAGCGATTATGTGTTTCGGGGTTTGAACCCCGTAACTGGCGCGACCTTGACCTTAATGTCAAACTAAATACATCAGTGGATAGCTTGCATCTTGGCAAACTAGTATACCAAATTTGATGATGATAGACTGAATAGTTTTTGAGAAAAACGGACGAATAGCCGGACGGACGGACGGAGGCACGGACGGATCAGACAGAAACAATAGCTCGGCTCGGGGACTAAAAACCAAAAAAAAACACCACAACATTGCAACAAACATAGGCCTAGTATTGTTCCTACACTTTCAGATGCTGTATATGGCCATAGTGTTGTACGCCCCATCCCTTGCACTGAATGCAGGTGAGATAAATAATCAGTTAACCCCTTTCACCGCCCAAGTCGCATTTTAGCACCACAGTGATTTAACTTGTATGTCACTAAAAGGCACCAAAGACCCCATACATTGTCTTAGTTTTAGGAAGTAAGGATAGACCTTGTTTTATGTATGTGTTACAGAAGAATCCCCAATACTGCAGATCGATTTTGTTCTCTACACAGGTGAATGTAATGGACATTTTGGGCTGAAATATGGCTGGCGGTGAAAGGGTTAAAGTTGTAGCAGTGGTAATAGCCTATAAGTAGTAGTAGTAGTAGTAGTAGTAACAGCAGCAGCAGTAGTAGTAATAGCAGTGGTATAGTAGTAGTAGTAGTCGTAGTAGTAGTAGTAGTAGTAGTAGTACCGGTAGTAGTAGTAGTAGTAGTAGCAGCAGTAGTAGTAATAGCAGTGGTATACTAGTAGTAGTAGCCGTAGTAGTAGTAGTAGTCGTAGTTGTAGTAGTAGTAGTACCGGTAGTAGCAGTAGTAGTAGCAGCAGCAGTAGTAGTAATAATAGTGGTATAGTAGTAGTAGTAGCCATAGTAGTAGTAGCAGTAGTAGTAGTAGTTGTGGCAGCACAACGCTCGCTCTCTCTCTCTCTCTCTCTCTCTCTCTCTCTCTCTCTCTCTCTCTCTCTCTCTCTCTCTCTCTCTCTCTCTCTCTCTCTCTTCTCTCTCTCTCTCTCTCTCTCTCTCTCTCTCTCTCTCTCTCTCTCTCTCTCTCTCTCTCTCTCTCTCTCTCTCTCTCTCTCTCTCTCTCTCTCTCTCTCTCTCTCTCTCTCTCTCTCTCTCTCTCTCTCTCTCTCTCTCTCTCTCTCTCTCTCTCTCTCTCTCTCTCTCTCTCTCTCTCTCTCTCTCTCTCTCTCTCTCTCTCTCTCTCTCTCTCTCTCTCTCTCTCTCTCTCTCTCTCTCTCTCTCTCTCTCTCTCTCTCTCTCTCTCTCTCTCTCTCTCTCTCTCTCTCTCTCTCAATGTGTATCTTTATTCTGATTCTGTGTGTGTTAGTGTTCATGCATATTCTTGCAAATATGAATAGCCATTTTTGTTAATTTATAAAACCACAGCTGGAATAATTT
>CM065701.1:39859571-39879571 GCA_017654935.2 Phymorhynchus buccinoides
TGCTTATGAACGAATATGCTAAATCATGATGCTACTGTGTATGTGTGTGTTGCATGCCTAAGTATTTTATATTACTAGCTTGGTTGATGTTTTATATACTTCATGGTTCTTTCTGTCCGTGTTTGTTTATCTGCCTGTCTGATTGTCCGTCTGTCTGTCCGTCTGTCTGTCTTTCCATCTCTTTCCTCTCTCCGTCTGTCTGTCTGGGTTCTTTCTCTATAATTTGTTTCATTAACCCTTTCACCGCCAATCTTAGCACCACAATGGTTTGACACCCATGTCACAAAAAGGCCTCAAACCAGGGTCTGTTATCCAAAGAGCCTATTTTCATAATTTTGGGAGGTAAGCATAGGCCTTATTTTATACATGTCACAGAGGAATCCCCACTATTGCAGACGTTTTTTTCTCTCTCTACCCAGGCAGTTTAATGAACAATTTTTGCTGAAAAATGGCTGGCGGCGAAAGGGTTAACAAGATATACTTGTAATTCAGTCATCATTATTGATTTTCCACCTAGTGATGAATCGATTCTGAAACATTGGTATCCTTAAAATAATGTTCATTGTTTTTTGTGTGTGTTCTTTTTTGTTCCTGTATTTTAGAGATTTTGTTTCCTTATTGATGTTGCCTTTTGCATTGTATTTTTGAGGGCCGGATGAAAAACAGCCGGTTGTGTTTATTCCGTTTTTTTCACTCATTAAAAAACATGTGTTCGTTCTTTCTCTCTCTCTCTCTCTCTCTCTCTCTCTCTCTCTCTCTCTCTCTCTCTCTCTCTCTCTCTCTCTCTCTCTCTCTCTCTCTCTCCTCTCTCTCTCAGCCTTGTATTTGACACAAAAACGCAAGAACGCCAGTACATGACATAGGCCTATTGCCTTCTTGCCTGAGTGTTTTAGTCTTACTAGCGCAACGCCCCGTACTGGTAACGCCTAATACCGGTAACGACTTGCACAGGTAACGCCAAGTACCGGTACCGCTGAGTACCGGTTTCGCCGGGTCCGCAAAATATTATATTTTTACTTTTGTGGCTGAAAATAAAAATTTTTAGACCCCTACCACTTTCAAGGCCTACCGATCTCCATGACCTTGACCTTGACCTTGATCGGTATGCAATCATCAGAACAACCATAAGCCAAAGTACCTACATGCCAAGTTTGAAGTCCCTAAGACCAACGGTGTGGACGTTATAGCCCCTTAAAGATTTTCGGTTTTCAAGGTCATACGCCAAGGTGAAGGTCATGACGGCGATAATTTATGCTCGGATGCCTTCTCTCATGGTGACACGCCACCACACAAAACTGGAAACGATTCGGTAAAGCAGTTCGGGAGATATGCGTGGGACAGTAAAACCCAATCATTAGACCCCTACCACTTTCAAGGCATACCGATCTCCCTGACCTTGACCTTGACCTTCATTGGTATGCCATCATCAGAACGGCCGTAAGCGAAAGTACATCCATGCCAAGTTTCAAGACTCTAGGACCTGCGGTGTGGAAGTTATGGCCCCTTAACGATTTTCGGTCCCCCCCCCCCCTCCCCACGACCCCTTGGCGAAAAGTAAGGACGGCATGACCTTCGGAGGGTGCCAAGGATGCTTGATGCCAAATTTGGTGTCGATCGGTTGAGAACTGTGGCCGTGCATAAGGGACAGACAGACAGACAGACAGACAGACAGAAAGACAGACATACAGATTTCGAAAATATATATAAGATGACCCACCACTGCCACCCAAAACCAGTCCACCTGAGCCCACCTACTCCTCTCCACCCGCGTGCGTTAAGCTGCTGGCTGCAAGTTGTCTTTGCTCTATTCCACAGTTTGTGTTGCTCTTTTACTCCTTGTAAAAATGGCAACCCCGAAATGTGGTAGTGCATGGTGTGTACAGACACACACACAAACAAACACAAACACACACACACACACACACACACACACACACACACACACACACACACACACACTCACCACACACACACACACACACACACACACACACACACACACACACACACACACACACAAGCGCGCACGCTTATTGAACAGTAGAACAGTGGAAGAATATCTGAAGATGTATAGTCAGAAGTAGCTTGACTGCCGTATAACGTATCACGTACTGACTTGATGACATCACTGATTATGTCATCAGATGAAGAGAAATAACTCTAATATGCTGGCGTTTGCTCTAACACAGTCAAGAGAGTTATACCCCCAGACCATTTTGCCAGATTGGCTCTATCAGTTGTCTTTTTCGTGGCATGATTTGTACAATTAATGTTTGTTTAATTTTCTCTGGCAGTCAAGGGGTTAATGGTACGTTTATGAGCGCTGACTAATGGTTTCAGTGAGTGGTCTCCCAGAGAATAGATGAATAATCTCTGGCAGACTGAACGAATTAATAATAAAATAATAAAAAAAACGCTTGAAATCAAGTACTTATAATTGAAACTTTCCATAATTTGGTAGCACATGTGCCTGCATAGGTGCGTGCATGCACGCGCACGCGCGCGCGTGTGTGTACATATGTGTGTGTCCACTGTGTGTATGCATGTGTACATATGTGTTTTGTGCATTTATCATGTGTGTGCCAATATTTGAGAGAGAGAGAGAGAGAGAGAGAGAGAGAGAGAGAGAGAGAGAGAGAGAGAGAGAGAGAGAGAGATAATGACAGACAGAGACAGAAAAAGATAATGTGTGTGTGTGTGTGTGTGTGTGTGTGTGTGTGTGTGTGTCTTCCCACACCTCTCAATTTTTTGTTCTGTTCTCCTGAATTGCGTTCACAAATGCATGACTTGCTCTTTAGTTTCAAGTTAACTGCATCATTCACAGATTGGATTGTAATGGGGAAGTATTGTTTTTTGCTCCTTTTGCTATCTTGGCTGTTTGCTGTTTTCTTGTGTCTCTGTGTTGATAAAGGCGCATTCGCCGAAATATCCAGTGGTTTTGTTGTGTCTCTTGTAAATAACATAACGTCACTTTACACCTGTTGTGTGCTTGTTTGTTTGTTGTATAAACACAACACGTTATGCACAAAAGTCTTATCATTGTGATGTTATGTCATAATTGCAATCAATTGCTTGATTCGGTTTTGTTTATCAGTTTTATAAACGAAGGTGTTGTTCATTTCCTGTACCTCTATATTGCGTGTGAAATTAGCAATGGTCGTTTTGCATGCCCCAATAACGGGTTAATAAAATAAATAATTATTTTAGTTCTAGTCTGGAAGAGGGAGAGGGAGGAGAGAGAGAGTTGAATTGAATGGATTTTATTTATAGAGGGTAATAGAATAAGCAAATAATAAATTATTAATATAATGCTTGTTTACATCCAGCGAAAAAAGCATGCAAAACAGTCATACATAGTAACATAATAAAATCGAACCTAATCGTATCTCTCTCTCTCTCTCTCTCTCTCTCTCTCTCTCTCTCTCTCTCTCTCTCTCTCTCTCTCTCTCTCTCTCTCTCTCTCTCTCTCTCTCTCTCTCTCTCTCTCTCTCATACACACACACGCACACACACGCCACTATGTAGTCTAAACAGCACAGCTGTATTATAACGCGCGAGCAGCAACGCGAGGCCAAGTTATAGTAGTAAGGGTAAAGAAGCAGTGAAAGATTTCGGTTTTACATTTCCAAGAAGCATTTCACCTTCAAGAAAATGGATCACAAACGTGTAAGGTCTTTCATTTCAGGGGGTGTTTCACTTTGACCTTGCGCACGCACAGAGAGAGAGAGAGAGAGAGAGAGAGAGAGAGAGAGAGAGAGAGAGAGAGAGAGAGTTACTTCTTCTTCTTCTTCGTCTTCTAAGTTCTTGTTCTTCGGCCGTTCAGGCATGTTTCTGTCAATTACGAACGTAGATGCATCATGCTGCTGTTATGCGCCTAAGTAAGAATAATTAGGCCCAGCATGTCTGACTTCGGGTAGAGGAAATCTTTTTGAAAGTATTTCTTGAAAAAAGGCAGGAGAATTTCTGTCAATTACGAACGTAGATGCATCATGCTGCTGTTATGCACCTAAGTAAGAATAAATAGGCCCAGCATGTCTGACTTCGGCTAGAGGAAATCTTTTTGAAAGTATTTCTTGAAAAAAGGCAGGAGAATGGACCGGAAAGGCAGAACGATAGTAGATAACAGCATGCAAAGGGAAAAGGCAGAATCAAAGAGACTGACAGATTAGAGGTAGTTATAAGCACATAACTTCCATAAGGTGGGGGAACTATTTGTACGGAAGAAACCCCCCCCCCCCCCTCCCAGTATCCCTAGGGGGGGGGGGGGGGGGAGCTTGCTGTGTTCTACTCCCACCATACTAACTTCCAGAAGGTGGGGGAACTATTTGTACGGAAGACCCCCCCCCCCCCTCCCAGTATCCCTAAGGGGGGGGGGGGAAGCTTGCTGCTTCTACTCCCACCCCCACCCCCCCACCCCCACCCACACCCACACCCCAGTCAGTCTCTCTCTCTCTCTCTCTCTCTCTCTCTCTCCTCTCTCTCTCTCTCTCTCTCTCTCTCTCTCCACTGTCTGTATAAAAATAGCTGCAGCGAGCTCGCGCAGCTCAGGTGGGGAGGCAAGCAAAGAGCCAAAGACATTGAAAAGAAAAGACTGACATCTGGTCCCTTTTCCCTATATGAGTAGTGAGGACAGAAACACTGGTTATGTCCCTTTTAAACATCTTTATGACATAACACACGTCGATAGGCCAGTTGAATTCTCCGTTCAAATTCCAATCTGAGTCTTTGCATAGCCGCCACTGTGAACTACCCCACTAACGATAACTCTTATCAGCCAGGCTCGCCGTAACTCTTAAGTAGTCCATCTTCCCCTTTTAGAGTCTGTGGTTATGTGTCAAGTGTTGGTTGAAATTAGCGTCCTGCAAAATAAATCGGTTTATAGCGCGTGTTTATGAACGGATGGTGTTGAAATTTTGCACGACGATAGTCACTATCCCTGGTCACGCATGTTCCAAATCTCGAGTCAATGTCGGGTCTGGTTACGCCGCGGTTTGTGAAAACGTGAACGTGAAGCGGCCTGTCGGCGCCCGTTTCGATCTGAATCGATTCGCTTCCGGTTTGGCACACGGATAGTGCCCGGCCCCGGTCATCTGCCTGCCAAATTCGAAGGCAATCGGCCCAGAAACGCCGGAGATACGGGCGCCGAGAGGCCGGCGGATGCGCGTTTCGCGCATTTGCGAAACCGCGCAAATGACACGGCCGCCTCGGTTGCCGTTGCCATCGTCCCGTGAGGGCTCACAGCAAATTTGAAGCGATTCGGTCGAAAAACGGCGGAGTTATAAGGCCCGTTTCGTGTTTCAGACAGACAAAAACTCACACACACACACACACACACACACACACACACACACACACACACACACACACGGACGGACAGTTGGCTTTTTACTATATGATGATGGCAAATGGGCTCGGCAAATGGGTGGTATTTGGTATTTCCTAGTCACAGAAACTTTATGAAATTCGGGCTGCTCCCACCTGGAGAGTGCGTCGCCGAAAGTGTACCACCACCCTTTTCCCCCGTTTTTTGTGTGTCCTTTTGTTTGGAGTGTGTATGTGTGTGGGGAGGGCGGGGGGGGGGGGGGAGAGAGAAACCTAACTATGAATTTAATTTATACCAGGCAGCAGGATTTCTTCATATTCCTATGGTTCAAGTAGGCGGCTTTTGCAACTTACAGTCGTATGCCTTTTAACAAAATAATGGAAAGGTGTTTTCCTTTGAAAGATATGTTTTTAGGTAAGCTTGTGGCAGCGCAAAATGTTACAAATCATCAAAATGTTAACTGTAACATTTTGACGCCTTGTAACATTTTGTGCGGAAAGACCTGCGCAAGGCGCCCGGGGCGCCAAGCACAGTTTGTTGCAATTGTAACATTTTTCGCGAGGCGCCCACCTTTGATTGAAAGTTTTCAGTTGTAACATTTTGACGCGTTGCAACATTTTGCCCAGGCCTCCTCGCGCAAAATGTTACAATTCTAACAAAATTGTAATATTTTGCAGCAGGCTTTCCGTGCAAAATGTTACAACGCGCGCGTCAAAATATTACAATTGTAACATTTTGCGCGAGGAGCCCCGGGCACCTCACGCAATTTGTTACAATTGTAACATTTTTCCGCGTTGTAACATTTTGCGCTGCCACAAAGCTTCCTTTTTTTTTTTTTTGCTCGAGTGTGTTAACCCTTTCACCGCCAACCATATTTCAGCCATAATTGTCCATTAAATGTGTCTGGGAAGAGAACAAAATCCATCTCCAGTATTGGGGATTCTTCTGTGACATATCTAAAATAAGGCCCGTCCTTACTTCCCAAGACAAAGACAGTAGGGTCTTTGGATAATATACCCCAGTTTGATGCCTTTTTTAGTGACATGGGTATTAAATCACTGTGGTGCTAAAATGCGACTTTGGCGGTGAAAGGGTTTTAAGTTTATTGTTCTTCCTATCACACTTTCCTTTGCTTACTGTGGCTGTTGTTTGATCTGTGGTCAGCTTTCGTCCAGACCCCAACGTGCGCCACAGCTTTTGGTCGCTGACCATTGGGAGCTATTTCACCTGGGTGGCTATTTACGGGGTCAACCAGGCCATGGTCCAGCGAGCCTGCACCTGTCCCACTCTCAGACGTGCCCAGATGTAAGTGCTAATGCACCTGGATAGTTTGGCATGTTCTAGTCACAGAGCCTGCACCTGTCCCACTCCCTGACGTGCCCAGATGTAAGTGCTAATGCACCTGGATAGTTTGGCATGTTCTAGTCACAGAGCCTGCACCTGCCCCACTCTCAGACGTGCCCAGATGTAAGTGCTAATGCACCTGGATAGTTTGGCATGTTCTAGTCACAGAGCCTGCACCTGTCCCACTCTCAGACGTGCCCAGATGTAAGTGCTAATGCACCTGGATAGTTTGGCATGTTCTAGTCATAGAGCCTGCACCTGTCCCACTCTCAGACGTGCCCAGATGTAAGTGCTAATGCACCTGGATAGCTTGGCATGTTCTAGTCACAGAGCCTGCACCTGTCCCACTCTCAGACGTGCCCAGATGTCAGTGCTAATGCACCTGGATAGTTTGGCATGTTCTAGTCACAGAGCCTGCACCTGTCCCACTCTCAGACGTGCCCAGATGTCAGTGCTAATGCACCTGGATAGTTTGGCATGTTCTAGTCACAGAGCCTGCACCTGCCCCACTCTCAGACGTGCCCAGATGTAAGTGCTAATGCACCTGGATAGTTTGGCATGTTCTAGTCACAGAGCCTGCACCTGTCCCACTCTCAGACGTGCCCAGATGTAAGTGCTAATGCACCTGGATAGTTTGGCATGTTCTAGTCACAGAGCCTGCACCTGCCCCACTCTCAGACGTGCCCAGATGTAAGTGCTAATGCACCTGGATAGTTTGGCATGTTCTAGTCACAGAGCCTGCACCTGTCCCACTCTCAGACGTGCCCAGATGTAAGTGCTAATGCACCTGGATAGTTTGGCATGTTCTAGTCATAGAGCCTGCACCTGTCCCACTCTCAGACGTGCCCAGATGTAAGTGCTAATGCACCTGGATAGCTTGGCATGTTCTAGTCACAGAGCCTGCACCTGTCCCACTCTCAGACGTGCCCAGATGTAAGTGCTAATGCACCTGGATAGCTTGGCATGTTCTAGTCACAGAGCCTGCACCTGTCCCACTCTCAGACGTGCCCAGATGTAAGTGCTAATGCACCTGGATAGTTTGGCATGTTCTAGTCACAGAGCCTGCACCTGTCCCACTCTCAGACGTGCCCAGATGTAAGTGCTAATGCACCTGGATAGTTTGGCATGTTCTAGTCACAGAGCCTGCATCTGTCCCACTCTCAGACGTGCCCAGATGTAAGTGCCATGGATGCTCCTGCTTTCAGGATGTCCTGAACTGCAGGATTTGTTTTCATTGCCTGGAGCCGGCGTCGCTGGATTATGAGAATTTGAGAAGCAACGAATTTCCTATTTATAAACGTTTTTTGTCGGTTTATCGCATGCGTAGAATATAAAACAAATGAATGCAGATAAATATTGACATACCTTTTACCAGGAACTTTATATTTTTAGGATTGTTTAAGTCATGTTGTTAACTGGGCGGCCCCTGGACCCCTGCCTTGCAGGATTGTTTTAATTTCCCAGGAGCACCCATGAAGTGCTAATACAGTGGAACCTCCCTTATAAGACCTTCAAAAATCATCCAAAATGAGGTCTTATAAGGGGAGGAGTCTTGTAAAGGAGGTAATTGTGATACTTACAAAGAAGGGCAGTGTCTCAGAGAAGTAGGTCGTATATGGGAGGGAGTCTTATAAGGGAGGTTCCACTGTACACCTTGTTAGTTTGGTATTTTCTAGTCACAGCAACTCGTCTCTGTGAAATTGAAATGGAACAAAGGGTGAATACTCTCTTTCTAATTAATTAACTCCCCCTCCACCAAAGTTGATTACGATGCCTAGCAGTGCTAGGTGATTGGTATCGTAATCAACTTTGTGGGAGGGGAGTTAATTAGAAAGAGAGTATTCACCCTTTGTTCAATTTCGTTATCTCCTCTCTTGGCCTCACTATTTCGTTCTTTGATTAACCGAACTTCCTTTCGAGGCTTACCAGTTTGTTCCGTGTTGTGTGTTGTTTATGTGTAACATATTCAAGGTTAGAAGGCTATGCCACTCTTGGATAGATGTTGATTTGTTTGTATGTTGTCCTCTCCACCATTGTTGATGGGCTTTTTACCCCGTCTTCCCCATACTTACATCAAATTGTGATGTCTGTTCGTTTGTTTCTTGTCTATTTTTTAACGTCAAAGGAAATCTTCCCCTATGTGAAATTCGGGCTGTTCCACCACTCGGAGAGTGCATTGCAGCTAGTGCAGCGCCACCCATTTTTTTTCTATGTTGTTGGCCTGTTCGCAGAGCTCTGTGGATGAACGTCCCTGGTCTGTGGTTGATCCTGTACATTGGCTGTCTGATCGGGGTGGTGGTCTACGCCTTCTACAGCCTCTGCGACCCCATCAGCTCGGGCCTCATCTCCAGCAAAGACCAGGCTCGTTGATTTGTTCATGCATTCCATGCTTTTTTTGTATTGTAATGCTTGGGTCACAACACAACAAGTTAATGAACTCTTTCACCACCAATGTTGCTCTTTCCATGCCTCTTTTGTACGTAATGCTTGAGTCGCAACAAGTTAATGAACTCTTTCACCGGATCATGTTTTTCACGGACACGATTCCATGCCCCCTCTTTTGTGTTTATCCCTGTAATGCTTGAGTCGCAACAACCCCTACTTGTCAAAGAGGCTCCATCACCGCCCCTGTCCTGGCTTTCCTCCCACGCCTCTTTCAATGTACTGTAATGCTCTTTAAAGTAGGCAACAAGTTAATGAACTCTTTCATCCGGACAGGTATGTTACGCGTCTTTACGTCATGCCTATTTTATACACATTAATGCTTTTAACACACAACAAAGCCATTTACGTTTTACAAAGGATGAATTTCTTTTGATTGCTTAAATAGTACACGAGACACGATGTTTTGTGTGGGGGTCTTCCATGACCCCAGAAGTCCGGTAAAGGTTAATGTTCTTTCACCGCCGGATGTTGTTCATTCCATGCCTCTTTTGTTGTCAAAGGGTCGCAACATGTGAACTCTTTCACCGCCAATGTCCGGATGGCGGGGGATCTCCCACGATCCCTACTCAAAATCACGGCAGTGCTCTTTAAAGTAGGGGTCGTTGTTTTGACCCCCGTCATCCGGATAAATGGTACCAAATTAAAACCGACACGTCATATTACGTCATTTATATTTTATACACATTAATGAGGTATTACACACTTTAAGTCATTTAGGCGTCTTGTGACATTCGGGTCTCCCACCTGAGATTTCGTGAAGATTGCTTAACCCATAGTTTTAGAGATATTTTTGCATGCGATTTTGTCACTGTGTGTCAAGGGGTCGTGGGGGGACCCCAGAAGTCCGGTAAAGGTTAATGAACTTTTTCACCGCCACTGTTGTTGCTATGCATGGGCACACGGGACCTCGGTTTATCGTCTGTAAAAGCTTGGCCTAGTGCACACAACAAAAAATTACCCATTCGAACTCGGGTTTACTTGACACGAAGCAATGTACCACTGTGCCATCTTATAAACACCCATGCTCGTTTAAAGAGCAGCCTCAATTTGATCACGTGCAACCCAGAAAAAAACCAAGGGACACGGGTTTCACTGGGTCTTTAGCCCCATGCTTATACACTGAAAATGTCACTAAAAGTCATCAAATCAGGGCCTGCTACCAAAGACCATATTTTCTTAACCCTTTCGCCATATATTTTGTAGCCCCCAAAATTCCATTAAACTTACTGGGGTAGAGTTTAAAAAAATCTGCAATATTGGGAATTCCTCTGTATGGTATAACATTAGGCCTGTCCTTACCTCCCACAGCAACCCAGATAAAAGGCCCTGATTTGATGCGTGGTGCGTCACTGGGTCTTTAACCACCCATGCAAAAATGCGACACTGGCGGTGAAAGGTTTAATTTTGGTGTCTTTGACCCAATGTGTAAACTAGAGGAAGTATTGCAAATTATTTTCTCTCTCTCTAACCAGTTAAGTTTAATGGTATTCTTTGGCTGAAAAGTGGCTGGCGGTAAGGAACGGGTTAAGGCAGGCCATCTCGTACTTCGCGTTTCTCTACAAACTGGTGAGCACAGAAGTAGGGGAAGACGGGGTAAAAAGCGCATGGGCGGGTAAGAAGCCCACCCCAATTATCTCATGAAATGAAGCAAATTTCAGTCTCATTTTGCCCATGAGACCAGCGTTAATGTTTAATTCGTATTCATGGGCAACTTTGGCTGAAATTTGGCTGGCATGCGATAAGTGGGGTGGCGTTTTACTCTACAAACTGGTTAGCACAGAAGTATAGCTTGGACATGAATGGACTGATCTTTGTCTAGATCTTTTAGTTATTCATTAAGACGTCATGTAACACTTATGATCTGGTTTTAGAACTATTGCCATCCATTGTAGAGAGCCTTTTGGACGGAAACGACAAGATGGATGGTGCAACAACAACATTCTGTGAACAATCATCGCCGGTTGTTTGATAAAAGAAACGGACACTGTTTACCCCAAATCTTCACTGTCAGTAATCCCAAGCTCTGAAAACAGTAATTTCAGGCATATGTCCGTAATTTTGCTGTCCGAGAAATCCTTTCACCAGAATTTTTCGCTGCCCTCAAACCTTTTTTTTCTTGGGGGGGGGGGGGGGGGGGGGGGGGGGGGGGGGGGACGTACACGCATGCTGCAACTTCCCATCCAAACCCAACTTCGACAACTGCCGAACTTTTGCACTTCGTACCTAGAAAAATGGCGGCATGGAGACATAAACCGGAAGTATTGATTCAAGGGACATCACTCGAAGTGATACCTTTGATAGCAGACGACACAGTAGCGAGTACGGCTTAAACGCCATGCCTTCTTTTGATGTCTTCTTCTTCTTCTTCTTTTCGCACTCATTCAGCGGAAATGCGGATTTTTTGGTTGCTGACCGTAATAGCGTAATCGGAGGTCTCAAGACGTAATAATTACGGACAAATCCGTAGGGAAAACAGGTCTTGGACAGAGATGAGAAGGATGAGTGTCAGGCAATGATTGTCTCAATAAGCGTGGGTACAAGTAACAACAACAAAATAGAGGTCAAAGATTAAGTGACCCTTCACTTTTTGTAACTAGTACCACTCAGCAAATCATAGGCAAAGTTAAACATGGATTTCAAGATTGGCTTATCATAGAAATGGCGAAGTGCTGTTTTATGGTCTAGGAATGATTTATACAGTTTTGAATGACCTGGAAAGTAGTAGATAAGGGGGGGTAGGTAGACCATGATTACTATTTAGGACAGTGGGGGCGGGGCCAAGGGAGTGGGCGCTTTAGGTCACCCCACGCGAGATCACTCTACCTGTTTATTTTACTTTCATTTGTCAACTAGGTGGCAAGATCTATTTTTACCTTGCATGTGAGAGAGAGAGAGAGAGAGAGAGAGAGAGAGAGGAGGAAAGAAGGGAGTTGAATGAGAAGGATTTAAATAGGAGGGGTTGTTTCTTGTCTGTGCGTTTCAATAGCAAGAGAGAGAGAGAGAGAGAGGAGAGGAGGAAAGAAGAGAGTTGAGTGAGAAGGAAATAGGAGGGGTTGTTTCTTGTCTGTGCGTTTCAAAAGCAAGCATTAACTCATGTATAATTAGTATGATCATTTTGATTCATTTGCTTCAGCTGTTGCCCCTGTTTGTGATGGACGTGCTAGGGGACATCACGGGTCTCCCGGGCCTGTTTGTCGCCTGTCTCTTCAGCGGGGCTCTGAGGTCAGACAGCATTTGTCTTTAAAGGTGCACCCTGACGGATGGGTTTTTGCAAGAAACACGTCGAGATCACCAGAAAGACAGCCTTTTCAAGGATCGTAACACTCACTTTGCTCTGGTTTCTTATAAATCAAATCGTCAAAACGGCAATTCCTCCTTGGCGGAGATGCCTAAGAGAGTACCCATTTTGGATGGGGTGGATGGAGGTCACTCATTGTGGTTGAAGCGTTTTCTTTTTTTGTAGTGCAGTAAAAACAAAAAAGGAGCTATTTCCTTTGTTGTGAGCGAAACTCCTTCAGATAAACTGTATAAAATTTTAGAAAAATATATAAAAAGGCTTGTATGGCGGCCATTAGAAAAGAGACGGCACACGCCTTCTCTTTGGGTGAAAGAATTTGACTTCCAGCACCTCCGCCAAGGAGGAATCACCGGTTTGACGGTTTGATTTCTAGGAAACCAGAGCAAAGTGAGTGTTCCGATCCTTGAAAAGGCTGTCTTTCTGGTGATCTCGACCTGTTTCTTGCAAAAAACTTATCCGTCAGGGTCCACCTTTAAGGGTCCAGCCATACTGTATAGGCCTACGATTCCACCCCCCTGCAATGCGATCGGATTGTGTGACATTTGTGAGGCATGATTCGCATTAAAATCCACTGTCTAAAATGAATCTGATCAAATCCTTACTAGTTATGTTCACTATGTAACATTGTAGTCCCCTGTACACGATGAAATATCTGTATTTTTGTATCAGACATTTTTATTTGATTCGCGTGAAGTGAAGCAAATTTCAGTCCAATTTTGCCCATGAGACGAACACTAATCATTAACACTCGTCTCATGGGCAAAATTTGACAGAAATTTACTTCATTTCATGAGATAATTGGCATGGGCTTCTTACCCGCCCATGGGCTTTGGTCCTCGTCTCATGGGCAAAATGTGACCGAAAGTTGCTTCATGTCATGAGATCATGAATTGGCATGGGCTTCTTACCAGCCCATGGGCTTCTTACCCCGTGTTACCCTATTGCGAACGAAAATACTGGAATTATTTTTTTAGGCGGAAGTATTTCATGTGAATTATGACTCACAGACATCGTCACAGTCGGATCGCAGTTGGATCGCATCGCATGCAGTGCGGTTGGCCCTTAATCCATTTCTGAAAGTTTTGCACAGTGAGAGAGAGAGACAGAGAGAGAGAGAGAGAGAGAGAGAAAGAACGAACGAACGAACAATTTTTATTGAGGAAAAGCGGAATAAAAACAATAACCGGCTTTTTTTTTTACCGGGCCCTCCCAACCAAAAGAAAAAAAAGTGAAAAAGTACACATTGAAAAAAAAAAGACATAGCAAAATGCAAGGAAAAAAATCAACCTTCAATCAAGTTCGTAAACAGACAAGACATATAAATAAGACAAATTACATCAATTGACGAGACTGAGAAAAGGACAGACAGACAGATACCGACAGAGAGAGGGAGGTCAAAATAAAAGAACAGAATAAAATGGAAGAAATGAAGTAATACATGCAGGAAAAATAATGCATAGTGAGAGAGAGAGAGAGGGAGAGACAGAGAGAGAGAATACAGGAGCAAAGAGCGATTTTGTAAAACTACGCCCCATAAGAGCGATTTTGTAACACTACGCCCCATAATAATGTTCTGTGTGTGGTTTTGTTTTTGTGTGTTTTTGTGTGTGGTTTTTTCCCCAGAAGGCGTAAAACCCCTATTTTTCTCTCTCTCTCGGTTTTTTTGGTTTTTTTATAAAGGAAAATCTTCAATATGGTCTCTATATGGTCTAATAGGCCTAAGTGTTTTAAAACGAGTAGGTCAATGCGTCTTCTTCAGCTAGGCTAGACTTTAGACTGTGTTTTCTCAAAATGGCCGACTACGCTCAATCTACTGACTTTAACGCTCATAACTCTGGAACGGAAAAAAGATACAAGAATGGTTCTTGTATCATTAGAAAGAGAATGGGCAGACATTATCCAATGTATATTTTTCGCAGAATGTTCAGTTTGACACTTAATCGTGGTGCTGGGTCACATTTTGTTTTGTTGTCCTTTGCCGATCTACGATCCCAAAGGAGTATGTTTCTTTTTTTTTCTTTTTTTCTCTCTGTCTTTCTCAAGGATATCTCCCGAACCGCTTGACCAAATCGCTTCATATTTTGTGTGGTGGTATGTCACCATGAGAGGAAGGCATCCGCGCATACATTATTGCATTCGTGACCTTGACCTTGTAACCTTGAAAACCGGAAATCTTTAAGGGGCCATAACTTCCACACCGTTGGTCTTAGAGTCTTCAAACTTGGCATGTAGGTACTTTGGCTTATGCCCGTTCCGATGATAGCATACCGATCAAAGTCAAGGTCAGGGAGATCGGTAGGCCTTGAAAGTGGTAGGGGTCTAAAAATTGGGTTTTAAGCCATATTTTCCGCATTTGTACTCGACAGAAGTGCTTCAGATTGTGTGTGGTAGGCCTACTGTCTAACCTAGAGTAGAAAAAACATCCGAGCATAAATTATCGCCATGCTGACTTTGACCTTGAAGTGTGACCTTGAAAACCGAAATGTCCTTCTTTTCGCTATATATTTCTTGTGCAAGCTTTATCTTGTATTTGTTCATTTGTGTTTGTTTGTTGTTTTTTCCCCCCTAGCACCATTTCATCAGGGTTGAACTCCATAGCGGCAGTGATTCTGGAGGACATCATCAAGGCCTACTTTGTCAAGGACATCGGCGAGCAGAGGGCCACCCGCACCACCCAGATCATAGGTACAAGGAATGGCATATGTGTTCTCTTCTTCTTCTTCTTCTTCTGCGTTCCCAGGCCATATGGCCATAATGGGTAAGGTACATAATGTGTCCGGTTTTCAGTTTTCACTGGTCTCCCTGCTGCGTACAGCCGACACATTCCGATTTCGGAGGAGCTCAAGAGAAAAATTATTTGGAAGAGTTTTTTGAAAAAAGGCAGGAGAATGGTCCAATAAGTCAGAAAGATAGTAGATGATAGAAAGCAAAGGGAAAAGGCAGAGTCAAAGAGAGTGGCAGATTAGAGGAAGTTACAAGCACAGAACTTCCAGAAGGTGGGGGAACTATTTTTTTTATGAAAGACCCCCGGTATCCCCATGGGGACATATGTATATAAATGCATAATAGTGTACACGCCCAACTTTACTGGTTTCGTACTGCCTCCGGGCATTGCCTCCAATATTGTTCCCACCATATTTGTATTTACAAATGTCCCATATGTGTCTGATTCAGACCAAGAGGACGTAAAACACCATTTTCGTCGTCGACACCCAAGGAAGTGCATGATTTTGGGGGGATTTTTTTAATTATTTACAGATGTATACTTTCAAATGAGTTCCATATATAGTTGAAAACTGCACTGACAATTAGAGTTGAGAACCGGTTCAAAAATCCTAACCGGTTTTAAACCGGTTTTCCCTATTCGAACCGGTTTTACTGAACCGGTTTTTAAACCAGTACTCGCATCACTAGTTTCACCTATGCAAACACATATTTATTTATCAGAATATTCACACACGCACGCACGCACGCACACACACACACACACACACACGCACACACACACACACACACACACACACACACACACACACACACACACACAAGAAACTTGTGACTTATGACACACACATACTCAACTCAACTCTCAGTCAAAGTCAAAGCCACACAAACTAGAAACAGCTACTCTTGGTTTACAAACACCCAATCTGCGCTGAGAATCAGTGTTGTTCTTCTAAAAGAATGCGTTATTCTAAGAAAAACTTACTTTCAGTTTGCAGTTAAAAAACCGGTTCACAGCAACTCGAACCGGTTTTTCGAACCGCGAATGTTTAGCACCGGTTTTTCGGTTCAAACCGGTTTTTCCCCCCACCTCTATTGACAGTCGCACACTGTAGTACGACAAGCATTCCACACTCACCGTGCTAAGTCATGAAGAAAACCCAGACATTTCACCACCCTCCTGAAACATTAACTTGATTCTAAAACAAGCGCGAAATCGCAATAGTTTGTGTGGCACGCGGTCTATTTTTACCACTCCAATCATGAGTTACCTCCCCTGGCTTTTCAATAATTTGAATCTGTAAACCAGAATGTTATCTCTGCACCATTTCGTCACTTTTTATATCTTTTGGAAAACATTTAAAACTATGTATCCTACTTATACTCATCAAAAGAAGCACCCGCATACTCGTCGTGTCTGTTGTAGTGTCTGTATTACATATGTTTATTATTTTGTACGCTTTTAAAATACATCATTTTAAAGAGCGGCCAGAAGTGTAGCCTCGATTTGAAGTGCGACAATTTTGTCAAAATGTGCGACAATTTTGGAACGACAGACCGACCGACAGACAGACCGACCGACCGACAAAGTGAGTTATAGGTTTGTGGCTTGAGCCACAAACAAACAAAAATGTCCAGGGCCTGTATTCACGTTGAGATAGCATGAGACTTAGCATGATGCTAACTTAGAAGCTCTTCCTATGTCCTATAGGATTTAATAGGACTTTTGGAAGAGCTTCTAAGTTAGCATAATGCTAAGTCCCATGCTATCTCAACGTGAATACAGGCCCAGAATTACAACTCAGAAAACAATTGCAGTATGGAAATCGATCAACCAATACCTGAATGAAAAACATTAAAAAAAAAGAAAAAAAGAATGGCAGTGGTGGTGCGCTTTTGTCACCCCACCCCCTCCTCATGTTTACCACCCACAATCTCAATTATATTTGCTTTTCGTTCCCCAGCTTAAACGCTGTGGGGGCACACCCAGTGCCACGTCAACATTTTGCATGGCCTTGGGTGGGAAGATCTCTCAATTATATGAAAATTAGAGGTGGGGACAAAAAACCGGTTTGAACCGAAAAACCGGTGCTAATCTTTCGCGGTTTGAAAATCCGATTCGAGTTCCTGTGAACCGGTTTTTTAAGTGCAAACTGAAAGTAAGTTTTTCTGACAATAACGCGTTATTTTCGAAAAGCAACACTGATTCTCAGCGCAGATTGGGTGTTTGTAAACCAAGAGTAGCTGTTTCTAATTTGTGGTGGTCTATGGCTTTGACTTTGACTGAGTGTTGAGTTGAGTGTGTGTGTGTGTGTGTCATAAGTCATACGTTTCTTGATTGTGTGTATGTGTGTATGTGTGCCACATGCGTGCATGTGTGTGAATATTCTGACAAAATAAATGTTTGCATAGGTGAAACTAGTGATGCGAGTACTGGTTTAAAAAAACCGGTTCGAATAGGACAAAACCGGTTTAAAACCGGTTTGGATTTTTGAACCGGTTCTCAACTCTAATGAAAACGATCCTAGGCTGATCCTAACCCTATCCCTTTCCCTACAATTACAGAATGTTGCTTCTCAGTGAAAGTATTCAATGTGAAGGGTGGTGGCTAAAGTACAGGATAGCCAAATGCATGAATGGATGGATGGGCGCTTCTGTTGGTCACACGGGAGGTCACTCTAATGGCTTATTTTTTGGGTCATGTTGTCAAATAGAAGGCATGGTCAATTTGTTGCAGGAGCAGGCATGGGAATTGTCAGTCTTTTGGCTGATTTCAGCTTTTATGATGGTACTCTTCAGTCTTTTTTGTGTGCAAGTTTCAGCTTTTTTGATGGTCCCAGAGGACATTTATGAGATAAAAAAAAGAATCCCAATGAGTAAAACTTAAGTTATTGGTTATAAATGAATGCAAAATGAACTAAATATATCAGTCTTATCTCTAACACTGTTTTAAGGCTTAGATAACAGAAGAAGCTTCATTTTCTGGGGGCTGTATCCCAACACACACGGTTTTCAGTTGTTGTTTTTTTTATTCCTTGTTCCTATGCCTGCTTCCAGACCCCAATTTTCAGTCTTTTTTGTCTTCTCTAATTCCCATGCCTGAGCAGAGAGAGAGAGAGAGAGAGAGAGAGAGAGAGAGAGAGAGAGAGAGAGAGAGAGAGAGAGAGAGAGAGAGGCAGAAGGACAGAGAGATTAAGTTTATTGTTGCTAGGAAACTGTCTTAAAATGGAACACCGCCTGCCGTGAAGGGCTGAGGACCATAGCTCCAGCTAATCAGCTCATTTCTTAACTGACACATAGTGTTTGTGTGTGTGTGTGTGTGTGTGTGTGTGTCTGTGTGTGTGTGTGTGTCTGTCTGTGTGTGTGTGTGTGTGTGTGTGTGTGTGTGTGTGTGTGTATATATATATATGTGTGTGTGTGTGTGTGTGTGTTTTTCAGCTCTGATCTTTGGTGCCATATGCCTGGGGCTTACCTATGTGGCCTCCCAGCTTGGAAATGTACTTCAGGTAAGTGCTGTGTAATTTTTGTTATATATAAATCTGTTCCCGTTTTTTGGCTCATCGCCATCACCAAACCTCCTTCGCAGTAAACATGATCGCATTTTGGCTTTTCTTCCCGAACAGGATACTATAAGAAAACTTGGGTCTGTATTGTTGTGGCAACTACTTTCACTTTGCAGGCGAATCGGTGCCATAAATAACTTTGGTTAAGAAAAAAAAGAAAAAAAAAGAGTTAATTTACGAGAAGTTCCTTCCCCTTATTCATTTCACTATATCCTCTCTCTTAGCCTCACTATTTCATATTAGGATATTATAAGGCCCAGTTTGCCAAAATACTATTTATTTATTTATTTTCTCTGATACGCATATCAGCATTATGATGAAACGGAGCAGTTTTTTGGGGGTTGTTGGGTTTTTTTAGAAGAAAGAGTCATCTAATACAGATTAACAGCGTATAATTCATTGTTTTAATTGGTATGCAATATTTCTCATTTGTGTGTAATGTTCTGTTAAACACACACACACACACACACACACACACACACACACACACACACACACACACACACACACACACACACATATGTATATATATATATACGAACATTCATAACAGCTAAGATTATTTTGTTCTTTAATACCTCTCTCTCTCTCTCTCTCTCTCTCTCTCTCTCTCTCTCTCTCTCTCTCTCTCTCTCTCTCTCTCTCTCTCTCTCTCTCTCTCTCTGTGTGAGTATGTGTGTGTATCAGACTGACTGTGTGTCTGTGTAACTGTGCCTGTGTGTGCGCACGCAAGTGTGAGGGACTATATATTATCTGTCTGCGTCTGTGCCTGCATATACGTGCATGTTTGCTCTGCATGGGTGTGGGTGTGCGTGTGTGTGTGTGTGTGTGTGTGTGTGTGTGTGTGTGTGTGTGCTGTTTAACGGGCATGCTGCCTAATCAAACTAGTCATTGCCGCAGTATTAACACCATCATTGCTAACTGTTGTGACAGGCGGCCCTGTCACTGTTCGGGATGATCGGCGGGCCAACACTGGGGGTCTTCACCCTGGGCATGATTTTCCCCTGGGCCAACGAATGGGTGAGGAGGGCAATTCATTCGTTTTCCTTTCTTTTCGCTATTTCACCAATATCGCAAAAGCCAAAGCTGGTTAAAACCCTTTCACCGCCAGCCACATTTCAGCCAAACATGTGCCGTAAATTTACCTGGGTAGAGAACAAAATCCATCTGCAGTATTGGGGATTCTTCTGTGACATATATAAAATAAGGTCTATCCTTACTTCCCAAAACTAAGGGTCTTTGGATAATAGACCCCAATTTGATGCCTTTTAGTGACATAGGTGTTAAATCACTGTGGTGCTAA
>CM065701.1:39889571-39892071 GCA_017654935.2 Phymorhynchus buccinoides
AACGCATACATACAAAGCAACTCTCTCTCTCTCTCTCTCTCTCTCTCTCTCTCTCTCTCTCTCTCTCTCTCTCTCTCTCTCTCTCTCTCTCTCTCTCTCTCTCTCTCTCTCTCTCTCTCTCACTCACACACACACACACATTTATCGACACTGACTCATCATTCATCTTTCATTCATTCAGCCATAGCAACTGTGTTGCACGGACTGACCACATACGCCAACACGCAGAGGATACACATACAAATACACTCACACACAACGTACGCACGCACACAGACACACACACACACACACATGCATACAGACACACATACACATGCGTGCACACACAACACACAAAACCAAAGCACACACAAGCACACACGCACGCATGTACGCACATATGCATGCTCACACACATACACAACCCACATACACACACACACACACACACACACACACACACACACACACACACACACACACACACACACACACACACACCACAAAACACAGCACAAACCTCTTATTCAATTTTCCCTCACGTGCACACAGCGATAGACACTGATCAAATATTTAGGGTGCAGCAGAAAAAAAATGGGTTTTAAGAGAGGTTTTGAATGAGGAGACTGAGTTGGAGTGTCGGAGAGGAGAAGGCAGAGAATTCCAAAGAGATGGTGCTTGACAGGAAAAAGAACGTTGGCCAGCAGATTTGACGGATGGAGGGAAGGGAAAGGAGACGAGAATCAGAAGACGAACGTAGTTGGCGAGCTGGGACATAGAGATGAAGAAGATCAGAGAGATATAAGGGAGCCTGATCATTCAGTGACTTGAAGACAAGGAGGAGAATGTTGTAGTCAATACAGAACAAAAGCACAGACTAGAGTCTTCAGGGCATCTTGATAGAGGGAACGGCGGATTGAACTAATTCTTCGAAGTTCTAGATAACAAGACTTGCAGACATTGGAAACATGCTGTTTGAAAGAAAAGATTTGGTTCAAAGTAACACATAGATTGCGGACAGATGCTGATAGCTTGATCTCAGTGCCATCAATGTCGACAGAACCTGGGAGAACCTGAGTTTTAATTGTGTGGTTAGAGGCAACAAGAATCATCTCTGTCTTTTCAGCATTTAGTTGCAGTTTGTCATAGAGCATGATGTTTCAACAGCAGAAATGCACATCTTAGAAGAAGAAATCATTTGATCTAACTAACTCAGGTGGACAGAAATGTACAGCTGAGTATCATCAGAAAAGCTATGATGTAGAAGAGAATGCTGGTTGATGATGGCGGAGAGAGGTTGAGTATAAAGAACAAAAAGGATAGGGCCTAAGACTGAACCTTGGGGCACACCGAACTGAAGAACTTTTGGAAGAGATGAAGAACCATTGACAACAACTGACTGTGTGCGATCAGAGAGGAAGCAAACCAGGAAATATAGACCAAAGTAAAATAGTGGGATTTCAAAGAACATCGAAACAGAATGTCTATTTGTCTATTTTTCACAGACGTGCAAGTGCATTCATTCACGAAACACGCACACCCCACACACACACGCACGCACGTACGCACGCACAGACACACACACTCTCTCAGTCTCTATCTCTCTGCCTCTCTCTTACAAACCCACACATATATACACTCGTGCACATACGCACACTTTCACTCTCATACACTCACACACATAAGCGTGTGCACGCTCTCTCTCTCGCGCTCTCTCACACACACACACACACACACACACACACTGAACAACCCACAGCGGTGCATAAATGTACACACGTGTGGATATGCGCGCGTGCGAACTGAACGATAGTAAAGGCAGGCCTAGTCGGGCTCTTTTGCCCACCAGGTGGCATAACGCTCGAGTGGGGCTAATCCTCTCTATTCTTAGTTGGGGATAAAGAAAGAGAGAGAGAGAGGGAGGAGTCCCACCCTCTCTCTCTCTCTCTCTCTCTCTCTCTCTCTCTCTCTCTCTCTCTCTCTCTCTCTCTCTCTCTCTCTCTCTCTCCACCCAACTAAGAAAATCGCGTGATAAGCCCCTAGTGGATTGACTGCCCCCTGGCGGTCAAATAATCGCCATAAGTCGACCATTCCACCCACTACCCACGCCCACCGTGTTCCTACCTTTTCTTTGAATTTCTGACCATTATGTTCTGGCAATATGCCTACAGTTACGTTTTGACTCGCCCAGTTCAAGGAAAAAGAATTAACTCGTCTGCACACTTCTTATCCCGACCGGCCCCACCCCCCCCCCCCCCCCACCTCCACCACTTCATAGCTTCTAATCCCTTTATATATGGCGCGCCGAATGACCAAAACTCTATCTAGCAGTTCGACAGAGTTTAAAAACCCTATCGAACTGTTAAGATACAGTTTCTAAACTATAGCTAGCAGTTAGATAGAGTTTCAAAACTCTGTCGAGCAGCTAGACAGAGTTTCTCGTCGTAAAACTCTATCGAACGCGCCATTTTGATACTTTTTTAAATGAAGCATTTCATTGGTAGATAGGACTAGTATC
>CM065701.1:39907071-39909571 GCA_017654935.2 Phymorhynchus buccinoides
CGTGCGTGCGTGCGTGTGTTGTGTGAGTACGCGCGCGTGTGTGTGCGTGTGTAGTGTGTGTGCGTGTACATTTTGTTTTTGCATACCCGCGCGCCGCATGCGCGCGTTGACGTACACACTTACAGCATGATTATGTCGGAACTAGGGAACAATGGACGATATTTATGATGAAATCACCAATGGCAAGAACAACAACATCATCAACATCAACTATAGCATAGAAGACGAAATACTAGCTTCCAAGGTACGGCTGACAGCTAGCTCATGCTCATATCATTTTGTTCCTGATTCCTGCAAGGAGGTGAGTAGGCGTATAAATAGTAGGTGAAGACGGGGTAGAAAGCCCATGGGCGGGTAAGAAGCCCATGCCAATTATCTCATGAAATAAAGCAAATTTAATTCAAATTTGCCCATGAGACGAATGCTACACATTAACGCTCGTCTCATGGGCAAAATGTGACTGAACTTTGCTTCATTTCATGAGATAACTGGCATGGGCTGCTTACCCGCCCATGGGCATTTTACCCCGTCTTACCCGATCAAGATTTATAATACCCCCCCCACCCCCCCCCCCCACCCACAAAAGGGGAAACACTAACACAGTTCTGATAGACTGCCCCCTTCTCCAGAACGCGGTACTGAACTACTTGGACGGAAGAATAATCTAACCTTCTTCCTTGTCGTGACGTCATAACTGACGTCTGGATAGAAGCTGTGTCTCTTGATTATGACTTGTTGTTACGTCACTGTTGCTTTTTTGGCGAGGGCGTGAAAAAAATGTGCGCAGCATCGGCACTTCGTATCCAGTCGTTTCTGTGTCGAAGTTGTTTCATTTTGTTTTTTGTTGTTGTTGTTGTCGCTCACGGTAATAACGAAGTCTGCTGATAAAGATGCTTTCGATTAGGAAATTCGATTTCTGTAACGTGTGCTGATTACTTCAATTTTGTCGTCTAATCAGAAGCACAAGCTTGATGTTAGTCTTTCAATATAGATCTATATAGATATCTTTCTTTTTGTTTGACATTCACAAACCACAGCAATGTCAAGGACGCAAGCGTACAACGCGGATAAAACCGCAAGATACTTGAAGATGACAAAGAACCGGTGGGGTTAGACGAGAGTGTCAAGTGGGTTACTTCCCCTAGTCTGGCTACTTCCGGCCGGAAACATGGAAAAGGAAGATGTCGCAGGTTTGGTTCTAGGCTATTACTGGTCTGTCTGTCTCCTGTTTTGGTGAATGGAATGCTTGCGGAAGGAGTGGTAATAGGTGAAGACGGGGTAAAAAGCCCATGGGCGGGTAAGAAGCCCGTGGCAATGGTCAACCTATGGCGATATTTTTTCACGCCAGAGGGCAGTCAATGCACTAGGGGCTTATCACGCGATTTTCTTACTTGGGCGTAGTGAGAGAGAGAGTGATGGTAGGACCACTCACTCTCTCTCTCTCTCTCTCTCTCTCTCTCTCTCTCTCTCTCTCTCTCTCTCTCTCTCTCTCTCTCTCTCTCTCTCTCTCTCTTTCTTTATCCCCAACTAATAATATAGAGGGGATTAGCCCCACACGAGCGTCATGCCCTCTGGCGTGAGAAAAATCGCACTAAGTCTCTCATTATCTCATGAAATGAGTGAGCAAATTGCAGTCACATTTTTTTGCCCATGAGTACGAGTGTTAATGTTTAGCATTCGTCTCATGGGCAAATTTGACTGAAATATTTCTTTATTTCATGAGATAATTGGCCATGGGCTTCTTACCCCGCCCATGGGCATTTTAACCCGTCTTTTTCCCTACGCTCTGTGTTGGTTGGAACGAAAGCTGTAGTTCATAAACGAAAGCTTTTGTTTTATTCTTTTACAAAGACAGCAAAAATATATTTGTTGAAAAAAAAGTTTTCAGTGTGAAACTTGATTTTGGGGTCTTCCCATTTTTGTGTGTAATTTGCTACAAAACAAAAAATTAAGTTAGCTTTCCGATAGCTCCCCATAGTTTGTTTCCCCTTCCCAGCCCAGACTGGTTTTTTTAAAGTTTTTTTTAAAATTTCGTTTGCAACAGCTGTTTCCCGTCCGACACAAAATCAAGCTATTTTAGTTTAAAAGCCCGGAATCCTAGAAATCTTAGATAAAAACTGTTAAAACCAAGCTTTTTGTCTGTAAAGATATTTTGGCTGTATGCTCTACATAGTATTTCAAATATATTTTCTTCCCTCAGATTTATGGTCAAAAACTTTATTTTTGTGAGCAGTATCAATCAACATATCTAGTAGAAATAATATACTTAGCATCACAAACATAAATAAGATTGCCTATGAGTGAAAATCTAGCAATATCCACTGACTAACTAAGTAATCTTGTCACATACTAACAACATATTCTCGCCTGTTATTTTTATGAAAAGTTACTTATAGTTAACTAAAGTTTGCTTGAAAAAAATTATGAAAATATAGATAAACTAAATGTTTTTTTTAATGTTTCCTCCCGAAACAGCTGTGTTTGCTTACACTTGATGTTC
>CM065701.1:39914571-39919571 GCA_017654935.2 Phymorhynchus buccinoides
ACAAGAACAGAAACGATGATGATTATCATGACGACGACAATGATGATGATCATGACGACGACGACGACGATGATGATGATGATGGAAAAAAAGCCAAGAACTAGTCTATAGGCCTAACTTACATCGTTTTAAGCAATGGTCACCTCTGTCGATAGATACATCCACCAATTATGCATGAAGGGGAAAAGGGAAAGCTGAGTGCGAGAGAATGAAAAATGGACAAAGTCAATTTGGTCTTGGTTATTAAGGATAGCTCATTACATCATACAAATCATTAATCACATACTGAACGGCCAAATCTAAAAAGCATTGTAGCAAACCATTTTGATTAAATGAATGCACGCATAATAGGACTGAAAAAATGGTCGAGTGTAGGGTAAGACGGGGTAAAAAGCCCATGTGCGGGTAAGAAGCCCATGCCGATTATCTCATGAAATGAAGCAAATTTCAGTCACATTTTGCCCATGAGACGAGTGTTGATGCTTAGCATTCGTCTCACGGGCAAATTTGACTAAAATTGTCTTTATTTCATGAGATAATTGGCATGGGCTTCTTACCCGCCCATGGGCTTTTTACCCCGTCTTCCCCTACGAACGAGCGAACAAATGAATGAACTCATGTATGAAGTCACGAACGAACCGACCCCCAAACATGAACGAATATACGAATGAATAAATGAAAGAACGAACGAACGAACGAATGAATGAATGAACGAACAAACGAATGAATGAATGAACGAACGAACGAACGAATGAACGAACCACGAACCAATTAATGCATAACAAAATGGATACCTTTCCAGACCAAGCATACACTAATTCCAGCCACTCTTTAACCCTTTTGCCGTCAGCCATTTTTCAGCCCAAAAAAATACCATTATAAACTTAACTGGGTAGAGAAAATAAAAGATCTGCAATATTGCGAATTCCTTCTGTGACATGTATGACATTAGGCCTATCCTTCCCTCCCAGAATTAAGAAAATAGGGTCTTCGGATAAGAGGTCCTGATGTGATGCCTTTTAGTGACATGGGTGTTAAACCATTGTGGTGCTAAAATGCGACATTGGCGGTGAAAGGGTTAACCCCCTTGAGTGTCACACCCACTATTAGGCCTGTTAACCACACTACATCACACGCCTCAGCAACAGGCTAGCCAAGTTAAATGGTTGTAATTGATTACTTGACAACTTTACTGCCCCCCCCCCCCCCTCCTTACCCCTAGGGGCTTCTTAGTGAGTCTCCTTTAAAGGGGCACCCTGACGGATGAGCTTTTTTTCTTCTAAGAAACACGTCGAAATCACCAGGAAAACACCCTTTACAGAGATTACAACACTCACTTTGCTCTGGTTTCCTAGAAATGAAAACCGTCAAGTCGGCGATTCCTCCTTGGCGGAGGTGCTGGAAGTCAAATTATTTCACCTAAAGAGAAGGCGTGTGCCGTCTCTTTTCTAATGGCCGCCAAATCGTTTGCACGAAATTTTCGCAATACAAGCCTTTTTTTCTTTCTTTTTAAAAAATAAATTTTATACAGTTTATCTAAAGGTGTTTCGCTCACAACAAAGGAAATAGCTCCTTTTTTTTTTTACTGCACTACAAAAAAACACAAAAAAACGCTTCAACCACAATGAGTGACCCCCACCCACCCCGTCCAAAATGGCTACTCTCTCCGGCATCTCCGCCAAGGAGGAATCGTCGTTTTGACGGTTTCATTTCTATGAAACCAGACCAAAGTGAGTGTTCTGATCCTTTAAAAGGCTGTCTTTCTGGTGATCTCAACACTGATTAATATTCTGATCGCTTCTCGGCCTTTTGGCTAAGACAGTGATTCAGGAACATAATTTGTTGTTTTATACCTTGGTTGAGCCCGTCGTACATGGCGAAAGCCGATGCGCGACGCTAAACTGAACTTCCATCCTGATCTCAACACGTTTCTGGCAAAAACTCATTCGTCAGGGTCGACCTTTAAACATCAGGTTCAGCCCAATGACGCAGGGAGGATTCAATTTCAATCCGTCCTGCCATCCGTCTAATCAACCCATCCATCAATCTTCGTCAATTTTTACTGTCTGCTTTAAAAAGCTGAGGGAGATTCTGACACTCGGTGATCGACGCCTGTTTGAATCAGTGAAATACGCACGGTGATTAGGACTATGAGGCCTGGCCGTCTGTGCCTTGTCAGTTTCCCTTGCACGTCCTAGGGGAAGACGGGGTAAAAAGCGCATGGGCGGGTAAGAAGCCCACCCCAATTATCTCATGAAATGAAGCAAATTTCAGTCTCCTTTTGCCCATGAGACGAGCGTTAATGTCTAGCATTCGTCTCATGGGCAAATTTGACTGAAATTTTCTTTAGTTCATGAGATAATTGGGGTGGGCTTCTTACCCGCCCATGCGCTTTTTACCCCGTCTTCCCCTATAACATAACCTCCGCTATACACCCACCCCTTCCTCCTGCCCCTGGTTTGTTTCCCCCCGTATAATTAGTACTCCACCACCCTCCCCCCAAACACATACACACCACCACCACGTCACTCCTCCCCTTTCGTATCTCGCCCCCCCCCCCCCCCCGTCAAAACGGCGATTCGTCCTTGGCGGAGACGCCGGAGAGAGAAGCCATTTTGGATGGGGTGGGTGGTGGGGGGGGGGGGGGGGGGGGGCAAACCCAAACAAATCAAATCAAATCAACTTTTATTTCAAAAAACCCTGGGGGTACAAGAAAATGCATACACGTACCATTCACACCTGCGGCATCAAACATTACAAACAACAGCCCAAAAGACCCCATAACAGTACACATCAACATAGTATTACATAGGCTCCAAACAAAAACAACAACAAAAACCAACAAAAACACTTTTTTTTTTTTAACAGTACTCATCACCATATAGACAGGCACATTATACCATCATGCACAGATACACCTTCATACACACACACACACACACACACACACACACACACACACACACACACACACACACACACACACACACACACACACACACACACACATATATACATGCACAACACAGTTGCTGGAATTGCACATATGAATCCTTTTTTTTTTTTAAACCGCTAATTAACTTATCTCCATTAACAAATATTGACATATGAAACAAGACAAGAAACAATTAGGACATAAACTCAGACATGGTGACCAAGATGTGTGAATAATAGAAGAAGAAAAAAAAAAAAAAAAAAAAAAAAAATGTGAATGTGGTATGAGGTACGTGGTATCAACTAAGGTTCAGAACTCTTTTAAGATAACCTTTATGAAACAAACTAAACGACTGAGAGTTCTTTTATTTTTTGACTGAAATAAGGAATTAAACTTTATTACGTTTGGGTTTTTTAAACAATAATTTGGCAAATAACGTTTTCTAGCATCCTGAAACGTTTGACATTCAAAAACATAATGAAATTCATCTCCTAGAGCTTGGTGGTCGCACTTCGAGCAAAACCTTTCACTATGTGGGATATTTTGGATTCTCCCCGTTTGAATGGGTAATCTATGATTTAATGTTCTAAATTTTACAAAAAACAATAATAAGTTTTCGGGTAACATTTTGAAGTAATCCTCACAAGAAAACATATCTTTATACAATTTATAGTTACTGAATATTTGTTTTTCTTCCAGCTGCGAGAACCACTGTTGGATAAATTGATCTTTTAGGGTGAGTAAAACTTTAGATTTAAACCAGTTTTGTGAAATATTGGTGTGTGGTTGCTGTAGCCACAAACCACTCAATCCAAGGTTATCTAATAAAGTTTTGACAGATAAAACCCATTGTGGTTCAAGTTTTTTCTTTTTTGTACTGCAGTAAAAACAAGCGCGAAATCGCAATAGTTTGTGGCACGCGGTCTATTTTTACCAATCCAATCATGAGTTACCTCCCCTGGCTTTTCAATAATTTTAATCTGTAAACCAGAATGTGATCTCTGCACCATTTCGTCACTTTTCATATCTTTTGGAAAACATTGAAAACTATGTATTCCTACTTATGCTCATCGAAAGAAGCACCGCATACTCGTCGTGTCTGTTGTAGTGTACATTAAGTTTATTATTTTGTACGCTTTTAAAATACATCATTTTAAAGAGCGGCCAGAAGTGTAGCCTCGATTTGAAGTGCGACAATTTTGGACCGACAGACCGACCGACAAAGTGAGTTATAGGTTTGTGGCTTGAGCCACAAACAAAAACAATTTGAAGCTATTTCCTTTGTTGTGAGCAAAAATCGTTTAGATAAACTGCATACATTTTTTTTTTAAATATAAATATATTGCCAAAAAAATCGTGCAAACAATTTGGTCGCCATTACAAAAGAGACGACACACGCCTTCTCTTTCAGTGAAATAATTTGACTTCCAGCACCTTCGCCAAGGATGAATCGCCGATTTCACGGTTTGATTTCTAGGAAAACAGAGCAAAGTGAGTGCTGCAATCTCTGTAGATAGTGATTTCATGGTGTTTTTTTGCACAAACCCATTCGTCAGGGTGCCCCTTTAACCCTTTGGCAAACTTGGAGAGAGTGATGGTCTTTTTGCAACTGATCTTGATCAGCGATTATTGCAGATAATAGATTATGATGACGCGTGACTCTACCGTGTCAGTTGCAGCAAGGGAATGGTGACAGTTGTCAATCCATCATCGTCAATTACTTTGCCAAGGAAATTGACGAGTTAAATAAAAAGGCCGCGAGGGTTATGGACGATGTGCTGGGATGGGTGATCTTTTTGATGGTGCTTTATGTGTGTACAGTCAAATATTTGTTTGTTGGTCTGTCTCTGTCTGTTTGTATGTATCTCTCTCTCTCTCTCTCTCTCTCTCTCTCTCTCTCTCTCTCTCTCTCTCTCTCTCTCTCTCTCTCTCTCTCTCTCTCTCTCTCTCTCTTGCTCTTTCTCTCTCCCTCTCTCTCTCTCTCTTACTCTCTCTCTTTTATTAGTTTTTGTGAGTGTGATGTGTTATCAGAGAGTGACAGTGTTGGCGAACGAGGGTGGATGTC
>CM065701.1:39937071-39939571 GCA_017654935.2 Phymorhynchus buccinoides
ATATCACCATGAAGGAATAAGGATAGGAAGATGAAACTTGATGTGCATGTAGGCTAGGTACTGTAGATGTGCCTTTTGGGGTCAAGGTCAAGGTCATGACCTTGACGTATGACCTTGAAAACTGAAAATCTATTTTTAGCCATATCTTACGCACCAGTTGTTCAAAAGGATGTTCAAACTTGGTTTGAAGGTGGTTTGGCTTATGCGCCTTCCGAATATTGTTGACCAATCAAGGTCACGGTCAAGGTCAAGGAGATCGCTGGACCCTAAAAGTCGGGGGATGGGAAAAATGGAGTTCCCAAGATGAAATCAGGTGATAATGTTGGCTGGGCTCCGCGGGTGATTCTCGAATGCTACATTCGAAAACGTTTCAATCTAGTTTTCTTTCTTTCTTTGTGTGATTTGTGGACTGGCACCCCCTGCTGCGTGGATTCGTACAATGGGCAATTGCAGTATATTCAACCCGTTCAGAGATCAATTCTTATAATAATATCTGTATCGATTAAAAACTCGGGACCTTCCTGGGATTCCAGTACCTCCAGGATCTTCCCACCATCTTTATATCTATTAATGTCCCACATGTGCCTGTTCCAGGCCGGAGGACGTTAATCGGAGTTTATTTATTTCTGTTCAGAGATCAGGATTGCAGGGAATATATTCATGTGGCCAGCTATTTTCATTTCCTTTTTTTTTCTTCTCCCAAGCTGGGGGTGTTGTTCAAGCGTGCGTATCAGATTGCGACATCAGCCTGAGCACGTTGGGGGACTCGTGAGGCGTATCAAACTTAAAAAAACCCAAAAAACGCACAACAGTAGTAGGGTAAGACGGGGTAAAAAGCCCATGGACGGGTAAGAAGCCCATGCCAATAATCTCATGAAATGAAGCAAATTTCAGTCCCATTTTGCCCATGAGACGAGTGTTAATGTTTAGCATGGGCTAACTTGACTGACATTCTCTTTATTTCATGAGATAATTGGCATGGGCTTCTTACCCGCTCATGGGCTTTTTACCCCGTCTTCCCTTAATAAATACAAGACTTTGATGCGTTTGTTTAAAGAGTAGATTCACATAGACAGAGTTATTCCACTGTCTGATCTTGCAGCTATTTATAAAGTTCGTTTAATTGATGCACTCAACTGAAATGCGCTTTGACTGACTATATTATTATTTCCATTTGTTTTTTTCCGTTAGGAAATGCCTTCACCTTTCATTTGATATTTGTTTTAATGATCCCACTTGCGGCATTTCTTATTTGAAGTTCACAAACACTAGACAACTCTACAACATCGGAAGCATACAGACAAAATAGAAACAACCGAGAAATGGAGGAGGGGGGAGGGGGGAGAGAAAAGACGTGTACGTTTATTCAACCCCCTGCAGAGAATTATTAGCTAGCACGTTTGTCCAAAAATGGTGACAACCTTCAAGAGAAAAATTCACCGGGTGTCTCCGTTAAGGTCACGTGGCTTGGGTGAAGGTCGTAACAGTCAATCCACGCACGCTCGCATTCATATTAGTATTACAGACACTCAATACTCCATAATCTCTTCGTGTTGTTGCGAGACCTCAGTGCGCTCGGCTCGCGGCGTGAAGAAGCAAGCTTTGCCAACCCACCCAGCTTTTTATTTTATTTTCTATTTTCAGCTTCTAAGAACTCCGGTGGCCTTACCTGGATACGGTATTACTTGGCTGTTTGGCAAGTCGCCCGGAGTAAGTGACCTTTTCGGAAGTAGTTGGCATTCGTTGGAAGGTAAAAAGCGAGGGGATTCCCCTGATAAACCCAATGCTGAAATAGCTTGTTTTGTGGCATGTGAAGTTTACTCTGTAGGTCTTTGGTCTTGAGCGAGCGAGCGAGAGAGAGAGAGAGAGAGGGGGGGGGGGGAGGGAGGGAGAGAGAGAGAGAGAGAGAGAGAGAGAGAGAGAGAGAGGAGCGCACGTCTGTGAAGCACCTAACTGCTGAAACGTTACTAGTGCACCTAACTGATGAAAACACTACTAAAATTTTCAGCAGTTAGGTGCGCACGTCTTCGGAACCTCTCACTTTCCTGCGCTGAATGGATTTATGTATACAGTAGTAAGCTTACTCTACCCAGGTTTGCTTGAGTTTGAATCTGTAATGATTCTGGTCTTGCCTTTTGTCTTTGCATATATCATCCTCGACTTCCCTGGTCCTGGAGCCAAAACACAGCACACTGTACAGCATGCTGCACGAAATGGGGGAGGTGGTGTGTTCATCAAGTTTCCAGATGGCAGCTCCTTCAGCAAATCTCTAGCCACTGGACATCTGTCTACCAACTACAGAGCTCAGTGAAGCCAGTGCCCTGCTCTCTGCAGTGCGTGGACTAAGCCAACGGGACAGCATCCCAGAAAACACAGTCTTTCTGACAGACTGTCGTGCTGTCCTCCAAAGCCTCCAGTCAAGAGAGACAGACCAAATCCTGCAGGACATCAGGAAGGAGCTGCAAGAGCTCAGCGGCAAATCAGCTCTGATCCTGCAGTG
>CM065701.1:39949571-39952071 GCA_017654935.2 Phymorhynchus buccinoides
TGTCATTTTGAAAAGTAGATTATTATGATTTATGATTGTCTCACCTGCCTAAAAGGCAATTGGCAACTAGAAGGGTTTTACTTTTTGTGCGTGTGGGTGTTGTTGTTGTTTTATATATAACTTTATTCATTCAGTTTGTTTCTTTTGTGTAAAATATGATCTTTATTTTGTCATTATGTTATGATTTTGCTATCTCTAACTTGGCTGGTTGGATATATTCTGCTTCAACTGTTAGTTTTGAAAATGGATAGTAACCTATCAATTCTTTCAGTTAATTGTCAGGGCCTCAATGACTCTAGGAAAAGGCGTGATGTTTTTCATTACTTAAGGAATAAACAATATTCAATTTACTTTTTACAAGATATACATTTTCAACAAAAAATGGAAAAGAACGTTTTAGCAGAATGGGGATATCAGGCCTACTTTTCCAGTTACACGTCTAATTCTAGAGGGGTTGGAATTCTATTTAATAACAATTTTGAATTTAAGGTAAAACGAATTACTAAAGATGACTGTGGGAATTACATTATGATACTCATTGAAACTCATGGGAAAGATTTTCTTTTAGTTAATGTTTATGGACCTAATCAAGATAATCCCGAATTTTACAATAACTTGAAACAAAAGATTAATAGTTTTAGTACAGAAAATGTTATAATGGGTGGCGATTTTAACTTAGTACTTAATCCGGTGAAAGACTGCCATAATTACAAGCATGTTAATAACCCAAAGGCAAAAGAAGCGGTTGAAGGTATGATTGATGATCTAGAATTAAATGATATTTGGCGAGAACAGAACCCTGAATGCTTACGGTATACTTGGCGAAGACTAAATCCCTTTAAGCAAGCTAGATTAGATTTTTTCTTGATTTCAGATCCCGTAATTACATATGTAAATTTTACAGATATTGAATGCAGTTATCGATCTGACCATTCTAGTATATTATTGAAATTAAAATGTAACGAAAATGTGAAGCATAAAACCTTCTGGAAATTTAATGCATCATTATTAAAAGACAAATCATATGTTGATGAAATTAATACTGAAATAAGGAATGTAATTGAAGAATATGTAATAAATGAAAACGTTAATGATGCAAATGACGAAGATTTAAAATTTTCAGTCGATGATGATATCTTTCTTGATTTCCTACTTATGAAATTGAGATCTAAGACTATTTCATATGCAACATTTAAAAAGAGAAAAAGAGAAGAAGAAGAAAAGCAGCTAGAAATAGATATTCGTAGATTGGAAGCAAACCTAAATACATGTGAAGAGGATGCAAAAGCCTTAGAAACTAAGAAACAAAAGTTAAAAGAAATAAGAGAAAAACGAATGGAAGGTGTTTTGCTTAGGTCTCGGGCTAGGTGGATAGCTGATGGAGAAAAAGTTAGTAGCTATTTTTGTAATCTCGAGAAAAGGCATTTTGTAAGTAAAAATATGGCTAATTTAATTGATCAGCAAGAAAATGTACTAACAAATCAGAAAGAGATTATTCAAGAAGTTCATAATTTTTACAAATCATTGTACACGAAAACTGAAGTAGAAGACTGTGAAATTAAAGATTTGGTAAACGATATTCCATGTTTAAATGATACAGAAGCTAACGAATTGGAAGGTGAAATTACTCTTGAAGAAGCCACAGAAGTTTTAAAAGGAATGAAAAACAATAAGAGCCCTGCAACGGATGGTTTCAATACTGAGTTCTTTAAGTTCTTTTGGAAAATAATTGGTAAATTTGTTGTAAGAGCACTGAACTCCGGTTTTAAAAAAGGAGAACTTTCGAGTCCACAAAAAGAAGGGATAATTATTTGTATTCCTAAAGGAGATAAACCAAGACAGTATGTTAAAAATTGGAGGCCTATTTCACTTCTAAATGTAGTATATAAAATTGGATCGTCCTGCATCGCAAATCGTATCAAAAATGTCCTGCCAACACTCATTAATGAAGATCAAACCGGGTTTATTAGAAATAGATATATTGGAGATAATATTAGATTAATATACGATACCATAGCATATTTAGAACAGCATAATTTACCTGGAATGTTATTCAACGTCGATTTCATGAAAGCATTTGATACAATAGATTGGGGATTCATGAATAAAGTATTAAAAGCATTTGGGTTTAAGACAGACATATGTTTGTGGATTAATACATTTTATAGAAATATTAAATCTTGTGTCGTAGTGAACGGTCAGGTATCTAACTGGTTTGAAATTAAGAGAGGCTGTAGGCAAGGAGATCCCATTTCCCCGTACCTGTTCATATTATGTGTAGAAATACTAGCGATAATGATAAGAGAACATACAGATATTAAAGGAATAATAATGAATGGTAGCGAACATAAACTCACACAATATGCAGACGACACCGAGTTTTTACTGGCAGGTGATAAAACGTCTTTTGAAATGTGCGTAAATGTTCTTCTTAAATTTGGATCAGTTTCAGGTCTTCATTTAAATTCTGGCAAAACTAGTGTAATTTGGTTAGGTAATA
>CM065701.1:39958145-39960645 GCA_017654935.2 Phymorhynchus buccinoides
TAGATTCACATAGACAGAGTATTCCACTGTCGATCTGCAGATATTTAATAAGTCGTTAATTGCTTCACTCCAACTTGAAATGCGCTTTGATGACTATATTATATTTCATTTGTTTTTCCGTAGGAAATGCCTTCACCTTCATTTGATATTTGTTTTAATGATCCCACTTGCGGCATTTCTTATTTGAGTTCACAAACACTAGACAACCTACAACATCGGAAGCTACAGACAAATAGAAACAACGAGAATGGAGGAGGGGGGAGGGGGGAGAGAAAAGACGTGCTACGTTTATCAACCCCGAGAGAATATAGCTAGCACGTTTGTCCAACAATGTGACAACCTCTAAGAGAAAAATCAACCGGGTGCTCGTTAAGGTCACGTGGCTTGGGTGAGGTCGTAACAGTCAATTCCACGCCGCTCGGCATTACCCCCGATTAGGTATACAGACACTCAATACTCCATAATCTCTTCGTGTTGTTGCGAGACCTCCCCCGTGCGCTCGGCTCGCGGCGCGAAGAAGCAAGCTTTTGCAACCCCACCCATGCTTTTTATTATTTTACAAATTTCAGCTTCTAAGACCTCCGGTGGCCCTTACGGAACGGTATTACTTGTGTTTGCAAGTCGCCCCGGAAGCTAAGTGACCTTTTCGGAAGTAGTTGGCATCGTTGGAAGTAAAAAAGCAGAGGATTCCCCTAATAAACCCAAATGCTGGAATAGCTTGTTTTGTGGCATGTGAAGTTACTCTGTAGGTCCTTTGGTCCTGAGCCGGAGCGAGCGAGAGAGAGAGAGAGAGGGGGGGAGGGAGGGAGGAGAGAGAGAGAAGAGAGATGAGAGAGAGAGAGAGGAGGAGCGCAGAACCTGTGAAGCACCTAACTGCTGAAACGTTACCAGTGCACCTAACTGATGAAAACACTACTAAAATTTTCAGCAGTTAGGTGCGCACGTCTTCGGAACCTCTCACTTTCCTGCGCTGAATGGATTTATGTATACAGTAGTACTCTACCCAGGTTTGCTTGAGTTTGAATCTGTAATGATTCTGGTCTTGCCTTTTGTCTTTGCATATATCATCCTCGACTTCCCTGGTCCTGGAGCCAAAACACAGCACACTGTACAGCATGCTGCACGAAATGGGGGAGGTGGTGTGTTCATAAAGATTCCAGATGGCAGCTCCTTCAGCAAATCTCTAGCCACTGGACATCTGTCTACCAACTACAGAGCTCAGTGAAGCCAGTGCCCTGCTCTCTGCAGTGCGTGGACTAAGCCAACGGGACAGCATCCCAGAAAACACAGTCTTTCTGACAGACTGTCGTGCTGTCCTCCAAAACCTCCAGTCACGAGAGACAGACCAAATCCTGCAGGACATCAGGAAAGAGCTGCAAGAGCTCATCGGCAAATCAGCTCTGATCCTGCAGTGGATCCCCTCCCACTGTGGTTTTTTTTTTTTTGGGTGGCAGACATGACTCTCCAAAATGGGCAAGCAAACTGGAACAGTTTCACACACCCCATGTCATACGGAGAAGCCAAGGCACCCAGCACTCAAGGAATTGTTCGGCAATAATTAAGGAGAGTAATCTAAAAAAAGCCACCCTTAGCTGGCCGAACGGTTGCTTCGGTGAACAGCCCGAATCGGTGTTCGGCGAACTGAAATGTTCGGCCGAACCGGGTTTTCCCTTAATAGCCCGCGAACATGCTTGCCGAACAGCCGTTAGGTTTGCTCGCCGAACAGCCGTTCGGCCCGAATCTCGTTCACATGTCGTGTTCTGCGAACAAGTTTCTTGTTCGGCCGAACACGAGAACTCTTCATACTTGAAGGAAAAATAATTGTCGCTGATCTTTATTTTCAGATCAGTGATCTATCCAAAACACGCGTTCGCCCGAAATGAATACGGGCAGCTAAGGATGGCTTTAATGATGTATGGGAGTGATCTTGCCTAATTCAAAAGTTACTCTTCTACCATTAGGTAGATCCCCAAAATAGGGATGACTAACATCTGTGGTGGGAGGGGGGGGGGGCAATTGCTATAATGATACATATATTGCTACACCTGTAGAGTCACCCCTTTCCAAAAATGCATGATAGCAATCTGAAAGTGGTAACTTTCTGTCCGTTAAACATGTGATTTATAATGGTGCCCCTTATTGTGAAAGCATTTTTGGTAAAGGGGACCCTACATAATCTCGTCAAGACTGTATGATAATACGATAGCAATTGCCCCCTCAGATGGTAACAATCACCCTCCGAACATGCTGCGTTTGAGTAGATCTAGATTTAGACACACTCGGTTTGTGTTTCTCGCGCATCATGCTATCTGGGTCAATCTCAATGTTTAGTTCTTTGCGTTCTGGCAAGTTTTGCAGGTTAGATCAGTTTGTAACCCCTCTTTCTATTTAAAATGTTTGCAAATCGTTCACTCGCGTCGCTTCACTCTTCGACGCCATTGTTGATATGGTATTTGACGAGAGGTAAACAACTAATTTTCACGAAGTGCTCTCCCCTAGT
>CM065701.1:39978145-39990645 GCA_017654935.2 Phymorhynchus buccinoides
AAAAATACGACCACGCACTTAGTAAGTTCATAATTAATGAGAATGAAACCAATTAGGCAAAACTACCATAATTATAACTTAATATCAGTTGAGAGCGTCACAACCGTGGCAACGCGCGCGCGCGCGCGTGTGTGTGTGTGTGTGCGCGTGCGCAAGCGTGCATGCGTGTGTGTGTGTGTGTTGTCTCTCATGACAGTGTGCGTGCGATTGTGTACGCGCGCGTGCTTGTGTGTGTGTGTGTGTGTGTGTGTGTGTGTGTGTGTGTGTGTGTGTGTGTGTGTGTGTGTGTGTGTGTGTGTGTTGTCTCTCATTACAGTGTGCGTGCGATTGTGTGTGCGTTCAAGCGTGGACACGTGTGTCTTTAGCAAAAAAGAATTTATTTTTAACTAAACGTGATGTGAAGAAAAGCCGATAATTACAGTCCTAAGGATAATTGTGTATATCGACCGTGTCGTGCGGTCTCAAACCAGGTCATGCAATGAAGATTTTAGTTAGCCCGTGTGGTTTTCAGTGTTGTAAGTAAAAGGAGGCATAGCTGTCAGTAAAGTGCATTTCAGCTCAGGGAGCCAAATATGCCTACTGCGAGAGAGAGAGAGAGAGAGAGGAGAGAGAGAGAGAGAGAGAGAGAGAGAGAGAGAGAGAGAGAGAGAGAGAGAGAGAGAGAGAGAGAGAGAGAGACAGAGACAGAGAGACACAGGCAGACAGACAGGCACAGAGAGAGAGAAACAGAAAAAGAGAGACAGAGAAAAAGAGAGACAGACAGACAGTAAGAGAGAAAGAGAGACTGACAGACGAAGAAAGAGAGAGAGAGACAGACAGACAGACAAACAGACAGGCAGATATATATGTATATAAGAGAGACTGACAGACGGAGAGAGAGAGAGAGAGAGAGAGAGAGAGAGAGAAAGAGAGAGAGAGAGAGAGAGAGACAGAGACACAGAGAGAGAGAGAGAGACAGACAGAGAGAGAAAGAGAGACAGACAGAGAGAGAGAGACAGAGACAGAGAGAGAGAGAGAGAGACTGACAGACGGAGAGAGAGAGAGAGAGAGAGAGAGAGAGTTTCTGAATGCATGTGCGTGCGCGCTCGTGTAGAACCTATAATAATGTGAGCGCACGTACCTGTACGCGCACATGTATGCAGGCATAAATACGCGCGCTTGCTTGCCTAATGTCTTATTCTCAATGCCAATTAATAACAATAACCTATCTTCTCCACATCCCCAGCTTCACGCAGACCTGAGCGGACCCAAGCTGACAGCGGACTGTGAGGGCGGGGAGTCGCTGTTATCGGGGTTCGAATCCCGCCTGGTCCTCGTCAAATCGGAGCAGTCTCTGGAAGAATGCATGGGATCCTTCTGCAACAACACCTACACCGAACTCACTGCTGCCACTTTCTCCAGGCTCAAAGACGGCCAAGCAGGTACGGTACTTTTACCAATAGTTAGGCCTACCACGGACATTCTTTTTGAAAATCATTTGAATGTCTTTGGGTCTTAACAGACCTGTTTACTCTACTCTTTTCGAGTAGTATTCTACTCGATTTGGACCTCTACTACTCTTCAAACCTGAAAACAACGCTCTTTAATTCTTGATTACTACTCATTTTCAGTAAACATTATTTGATGGTTTATCGAATAAAAACTACACATTTTGCACCACAACTACTCATTTCAGCTATCCAGACTACCCAAGACTTGTGTAGGGGGTAAACAGGTCTGGGTCTAAGAAAAACAACAGATCTCCAAGCTATTGGTGAAGTTTTGCCACGAAATGTTAAACATTAGCTATTCACTTTCGTAAACGTACTGCATTAATTGTATTGTTGAAAGTAAAATAAAGAACACCATTTTGGTCACTCATTTGGACGCCTCTGTGACTAGTATGTACCTAACCTAACCTAACGTAACCAGGGCTCCCATTCGTACCGCAAAACAAGGAGTCCCAGGGACTTCTTCACTTACAGCATAGAGGGTCCTAGAGGCAGGATAGAGCGTCCCAGTGACATAGAGAATGCTAAAAAGATATTTTATAGTGCATCCCTGGGACCCCCTGCACATTCTTTTAGAGGTCCTTTAGAATGTTAGTACTTCAAAGACCCCCCAAAATGGGAGTTCCTGGGTGTGTTCCAATCTCTCCCTATCAGCCCTACTCTATTCTGTGTCCAGATTTGTACGGGGACTCGACCGACGGGCAGACGTTCAGCAGTTGGACCCACAGGCATCCTGAGCACTGGGGGGCCCAGGAGGTACTGGACTGGGTCTTCTCCCTGACGGAAGCGGAGGACTTCGACGGCGCCCTCTTCCGGGGCGAAGCCTACAACTCGTTGACGGGGAAGCAACTCTGCGGCATGACTCGCAGCGACTTCATCTCCCTCGACCGGAGCTACGGCGCCCGCGTGTACGACGTGTTTCAGATCCTGCTTCGCGATGGTGAGGAATGCACGCCTGATTGAATTAAAATCCGTTTAAAACCCTTTCAACGCCAGCCATTTTTCAACCAAAATTATCCATGAAACTTACCTGGATGCAGAAAAGATCATGTATGCAATATTGGGGATTCCTCTGTGACATGCATAAAATAGGGCTTATCCTTCCCTTCCAAAATTAAGAACATTAGGGTAATTGGGTAACAGACCCTCATTTGATGCCTTTTAGTGACATGGGTATCAAATCATTGTGGTGCCAAGAGGTGACAGTGGCGATGGGGGGGGGGGGGGGGGGGGTCCTCCGGTCTGAAACAGACACATATGGGACATTAGTAGATATAAAGACGGTGGGAACGATCATCCTGGAGGCAATGCCCGGAGGCAGTGCAACTCCAGGAAAGTCCCGAATATTTAACGATACAGATGTATGATAAACTGGTTGATTGGAGTGACTACTTTATACATGTATTGGTTGATTTCATTGGCTGGATGTATTGATTGATTCGATTGGCTGATGAAGACATGGGTTAATTGGATTGGCTGATTGAAGGTTTTAGGCCTATTTAATTGGATGGGTTAGTTTAGAGATGTGTCGATGGATTCGATTGGCGCATGTAGATACTACTTTTGTTGATTGGTTGGATTAGCTAATTTATGCATGTTCAACAGGCTAATTTAGTGATATATTGGCCGCTGACACGTCATAATCTAACTGACTTTCTCTCTGAACGACGCACCAGAACTTAAGAAGTATGTTTTTAAAGCGCATTTTGTTCTATTGCATCTGAAACGTACATGATTAGTCATTTTGTTTCAATAGATTATACATTACAATCATGTACTTTTTTTTAACATGAAATCTAATTTTCGTATTTGTTTTAGTATGAGTTTTCAATAATAAAACTCATACAAACCACAGAACTTGTTCAAAGATCCTGGATCAATAGTAAAATAATCTTGACCCCCAAAAAAGAAAACCAGTAAACCGTCACCGAAAATGTTGATTTTGAGTGTGGTAGCTGGTTTCTCTGTTTCAGCCAATTTCAAAAGGCCGCCAGCCCCGGAGTCCATGGCCTATGAAGGCCTGGGTGGGAACATGCCCAACTTTGCCTGCCTGGAATGCCCGAATGATGTCAGCCCTGCCAGAACACACACGCCCTCCACTGTTTATCCAGGTAAGTTGAAGAGAACGCGACATTGAAATCTCCCCACCACACTGTATCATCTCTGTAAAAGTATATTTTCTGCTTCCCTGTGTCTGTCTCTCGCTTTCTTCTTTCTCCTGGCCTTCTCTCTGTCATTCCTCCTTTCTCTGTGTCTCTGTCTGTTTGTCGGTCGGTCGGCCTGTCTGTCTCTCTCTCTCTCTCTCTCTCTCTCTCTCTCTCTCTCTCTCTCTCTCTCTCTCTCTCTCTCTCTCTCTCTCTCTCTCTCTCTCTCTCTCTCTCTCTCTCTCGCTCTCTTTCTCTCTCTCTTTCTCTCTCTCTCGATCTCTTTCTCTCTCTCTCTCTCTCTCTCTCTCTCTCTCCCTCTCCCTCTCTCTCTCTCTCTCTCTCTCTCCTCTCTCTCTTTCTCTCTCTCTCTCTCTCTCTCTCTCTCTCTCTCTCTCCCTCACTCACTCTCTCTCTCTCTCTCTCTCTCTCTCTCTCTCTCTCTCTCTCTCTCTCTCTCTCTCTCTCTCTCTCTCTCTCTCTCTCTCTCTCTCTCTCTCAGCAAACAAACAGAGGTTGGAAGATAGGACAACGCTTATGCTTACAACATTTGTGAAGTCTCTCTCTTTCTCTCTGTCTCTCTCTCTCTGTCTCTGTCTCTCTCACTCACTGTCTACGTCACTCTGTCTCTTTCTGTCTCTCTCTCTCTATATTTTCTTCTTCTTATTTCATGCCATGATTGACTCTCCTCTCTCTCTCTCTCTCTCTCTCTCTCTCTCTCTCTCTCTCTCTCTCTCTCTCTCTCTCTCTCTCTCTCTCTCTCTCTCTCTCTCTCTCTCTCTCTCTCTCTCTCTCTCTCAAAAACAAAACAAAGCAAAGCAAGTCAGCTCTCTAAATTGTATAATTATATACACTCAAGCGTTTATAACAATGGGCCTAAACATTTTGTCTCTCTCTCGCAGCCCACAGAGGAAGAGGAAGCAGAAACAGCAGCAGTAACAGCACGTGCATCTCCATCTTCCTGGACAAGAAAGGTCACGAGGTGAAGGTCAGCCTGGACGGCCTTGGCCTCTACGACATTGACCTTTCCCTCAATGGCTGCCGGGCCTTCGACAACATTGACGACAGTGACTGCAGTTCAGGTATGGAGAGAGAAACCGAGAAAGAGATAGAGAGGGGGGGGGGGGGGGGGGAGGGTTTATAGAAACTCAGACAGAGAGAAAATGGGGAAGGGGGGAGAGAGGGATCAGGTTAATCTCATAGAACCAAAAAGAGAGAGAAAGAGGGAGGGTGGGAGGGAGCAGGTATATAAAACCAAAGTGAGAGAGAGAAAGAGAGATTGGTGGATGGTAAGGATAATGATGATGATGATGATGATAGTAATGTTGATGACAACGATGATGATGATGTTAATATTGATGACGACCATTATTCGCATGATGTTGATGATAATAACGAAGATGAGGAAATAATAATGATGATGATAATGATAATTGATGGTGATAATTATCATTATGATGATGACGACTACGATGATAATGATGACGACTACGATGATGATTATGATCAGAATTATGACAGTGACGATGCTTTATAATTTTACAATAATTACGATAACGATGACTTCATCGCTGTTTGCCAGGTTCAGCCTCAGACGCGGACGTGGACCGCCGCCACTCGGTGTCGTCGGACGTGTTCGAACCCATGTTCACGGACGATGACGACGAAGAAGAGGACTCCTCCTCCATGGGCGACGCTCCCCAGGTCCTTCCTGAGCTTAGCCACCCCCCCCAGCACCCCCAGACCCCCAGCTCATCCTCCGACAGTGGTATCGAAAGCGACGAGCATCGGCCTCAGCAAAACCGGCGAAGAGCCACGACTAGTGAGTGACTTCTGGAATTGTTATTTCTGAGATGAATGTACACTGTACCATACCCCGGTTACTTGGAAGTCCCCTCGTTAACTGGATGTGTGCAGAGTTGATGGGGTTTTTCTCCCTCATCTGTCAACCACCCAATCCACAACTGAAAACCGTTCGGATTTTCAGAAGAAGAAAAATGGTGCTTTACGTCCTCTCGGTCTGGAACAGACACATATGGGACATTTGTAAATACAAAGATGGTGGGAACGATGCTGGAGGCATCATCAACCAACAGAGAGTAAATTCCTTTCTCATCAGGCATGGTCATTTTCAGAGAATTCTCTGAATTCAGAGAAAAGTAAGTGCCGAAAATAAAATGTCAGAGTGAGTTTTAAGCTTGAGGAGATGCCCTTTCCCCAACTTTGAACAGTTTTACATATATTCGTCTTCAAGAGCTATTGCCCCCTGATCACCATAATAGGCTTTAATCCCTTGATTAAACCAAGAGACAACGTCTACTCCTGAAACCCTATCTTATTTTCAGAGAAAAGTGCTTTTCTCCCCATTACCATGCCTGCGAGTCATTAATCCATGAACTAATAATCCCTTTCTCTCTCCAGCTTCCAAAGGCAACCACCTGTGGGAGTTCGTGAGGGACCTCCTGAAGGACTCGCGGTTCAACCCCACCCTGGTGAAGTGGGAGGACAAGCAGATGGGGGTCTTCAAGTTCGTGCAGTCGGAGGCCGTGGCCCAGATGTGGGGCCGCAAGAAGAACAACCCCGGCATGACTTACGAAAAGCTCTCTCGCGCCATGAGGTTTGTTGTTTTCAAAAATACTTTATTTTGTTTTGTTTTTATTGATGATAACTTAATACAGTTTTTGAATACAATATCAATATTCGTTCAGTATTCCTTGAGTGACCTCAGTTTCGATTAACAATCCAGTCTATGCCCTTGGTGCGTTCGGGTCAAAGTCATGGGGATCAGTATGTTCTGTGGAGCTGTCGTTGGACGGAGGTGGTGGCACCCTCGCAGGAGGACCTCACTCTCGCTGGCTCCGCGACTAAGACATTTTTTGTCGTCAGTAGGGGGCTTAGTAGGTGGTGTCCTGCGTACAGGCTCCACTGAACTCCTCCGAGGTGACTCAGCAGCAGTGCAGTGTCTCCTCGGTTGGTTGCCTCCTGACGGCCTAGCATAGATTCGCTCCCCTTGGACTGCTGGTTTTCGGATTCTGTGATCTGAACAAGCCGGGGTGTGGCCGGCTGCGTATTGGGAATGAGCGGTGTTGGAGCAACGCCACTGTATGGCCCAGAATATGGGACAGCAACAACAACACAAATAATTGAGCACACACACACACACACACACACACCGCGCGCGCGCACACAAAGAGTAGCAAAAATCAAGTTTTTTTCTTTCCCATAGCTAAACCGTAGGCAACTCATTCCTTACTCTTCTATTTAGCGCTAAATCAGCATGGATATTTGACAACACAGTATAAATAAAGCTAAATCGTCACTTCAAAGGTCATTTAGCCCCCCATCTCCTCTAATACTCCAAAACGGCAACTGAGCTAAACGTATGAAGCTTTTCAAAAAACCCTCCTGCATGAGCGCATAAATAAAGAGAAGCATCGCTTAACGAGTTTGAAAATCAATTACTTGTCACTCACGAGCATATTTATTAGATCTAATTGATTTTGTCTCGACACAAGACGTGGGAGTGAAAATGTGGGTGGGTGGGTGAGGATGATGAATTATTGTGTGAGAGATGGACGAGGGGAAGGGGAGGGGGGGGGGGGTATTAGGAAATGATAAGGGCGACTGGGGTTGATGATCAGTTTTCTGTAAGGGTGACATCCTTGCTGCCGCAGGGTTGAACTCAAGAGGAGCGGTGGTGGCTGGGAAGAGTAGTCTAGTGATGGTGGGGTGTGTGTGTGTGTGTGTGTGTGGGGGGGGGGGGGTCGGTGTTGGAAGGTTTAGTACGTCACGCAAACGTCAGAGAGAGAGAGGGGAGGGGGGATTTAATGATCCTACATTGCCCAGTAGATAGAGAGAAGAAGGGAGATGCGCAGAAGGCGATCCCCAACTCCCATCATGGAAATACAGAGCAGTGTTTTATGCGAGGTATAATACTGGGGACATATAGGATTTGGAAGGAGAGAAAATGTAGGGTAGTTTGGGGGTGGGTGGGGGGTGGAGGAAGGTGGAGAGGGGGAAAGATGAGACGCACGTGAGTTGTCACAGTATTGATATCCACTGCCCGGGGGTAGACGTGTGGGTGGTGGGTTGAGGGGGGGGGAGGGAGGGTAATGGTTGAAGTGGAAATGGTAGGAGGATTAAGGCAGAGAGAGAGATTAATTGATCTCGTCATCGGCCGCACCAGTGGACTGTATTTCGTGATCTAGGGGGGCGTTATTGATGGGTTTGAGGCCTATATGCCTAGTACATGATTTGGGGGACATTGAGACTATTAGGCCCTGCCTAAGTGGTTATAATTATTAAAGTGGGCTGCTAAAGTGTAATGAATGATGACCATGCTCATTCCAGGGCGTTGTGTGTGTGTGTTTTGTGTTTCTGCTCGCGCGTGTATATGTGTGTGTGAGTCTGAGACAAACAAACTCACACATGAAGCTATTACATTTACCAGCCGCCATGGTGTAGTGGTAAAATCGCGGACTACTGGCTGGGAGGTCACGGGTTCGAATCCCATCAGAGGCGAGGGTTTTTTTCGGTCCCGGACCGACTCCTACCCAGAATGAGTGGCTATGGGCTCAATAGGAAGACTGAAACCACGCAGTCGAGCTTCATCCGCTTAAAGTGTTGCTCTACTTTCATGACCAACACTGCAGATGTCGGGCCTGGTTAACGCCAGAATATCATTATGAAAGGAAGCGTGGCCCTGTCACGTAGTCTCAGACCGATACGGAACCCCATAGTATCGTCGTCATCCGCCTCATGTCCATCAATCATCAAAAAGAAATGTCTCAAATTATGTGGCCTTGCATGCCCTGCCTTTTCGCCTGAGTGTATATAATTATACAACTTAGAGAGCTGACCTCACTCATGCTGGCTCCGCGACTAAGACATTATTGTCGTCAGTAGAGGGCTTAGTAGGTGGTGTCCTGCGTACAGGGTCTACTGAACTCCGCAGAAGTGACTCAGCAGCAGTGCAGTGTCTCCTCGGTTGGTTGCCTCCTGATGGCCTAACATAGATTCGCTCCTCTTGGACTGCTGGTTTCGGATTCTGCGACATGAACAAGCCGGGGTGTGGCTGCGTGTTGGAACTTGGAAATGTGCCGCGTGGGAGCAACGGCCCAGAAGATGGGACAGCAACACAAAAACAAATAACTCCCTCATACAACTCCCTCCTACTTAAGACCTTATTTTGGATGATTTTGCAAGGTCTTAGAATGGAGGTTCAACTGCATTGCATTTAGTCATTGCTTTTCATAGCAAAGTGTCAAATCCCGAATGCTACTGAGCTAATTCACAGTCGACAGTGAAACTCACCAGAAGCATGATGTGTGTGTGTGTGCAGATTCTGTCGCTCTGCCGGCTATTTCGACACCGTGCCCCGAACAGGGCGATTCCCCAAGAAACTGTGCTTCAAGTTCGGCCACAAGGCTCACGACTGGCAGGACTAGACCCACCAAACAGAAAGAAGAAGAAGTGCCCATCACCACGCCCAAACTGAAAATCACACTGCTGTGCTTGCGTCTTCATTTAACACATTCCTACTTCTCCCTTTGAATCTTTGAGGGATCATATTTTCATTTCCTCCATTTTTTTTCGTTTTTTTTCGTGCCTCTACGTTTGTCTCCAGTGCAGTTATATCACTCCTGCCTCTGTTCGAATTCCAATCAGTACTCCCCCTCCACCCCTAAGGCCACTCGTTTTCTTTCACAGTTGATTATTACTCTCATTCTCCCTACTTTTTAGCCATTCATGCCACCCCCCAAAACCACCAAAGTGTGTTCAAAGACATACATGCTTTCTCTTCGTCCGCTCACATCAAAGACTTTCTAATAGTTTTTTTTACAAAGATCATCTAATTTCCATCACCTCTTCCCCTTGTTCTCAACCATCATTTTTTTTTTTTTTAATTTCAATTTCTTTTTATAACCGTGAAAAGGAACTCTTCGGAGAGCTGGACAAAAGAGGGTCTTACCGAAAGGAATCCTTCCTTCTTTCCTTCTGCGTAAAATGTATCCTAAATGAAGGAAGGAAGACAGACAAGACAGACCTTGTTCAAAGTGTCGATGGATGGTGGTTTGGACTTTCGGCTCACCGGGACAAAGATCATCACCATCATCACCATCATCATCATCATCATCATCATCATTCTATCACATACTACAACAAAGCGAAGCATGTGACTCAATGTGATGTGACAAAGATGGAGGACAGAAACAAGATGGTGGCATTCTACTTCCGCATTCTACTTGCGCGAGCATGATGGGCAAAAGCCCTGGGATGGAGACGCCAAAGACAAGGAATCCTTGCTTGCGTGTTCATCTTTCATACTGTACTTTTCTTTCCTCAGCTTGTTTTGTTTTAAAACATTCTTAACTGTATTCTTTGCTATGTTATGTTTCCACGGGTGCGACTTTTCCTGGTATACAAGGATTTCCTGTTTTTGAATTTTACCAGAAAAGGAATGTGCTTTTTTTTAAATTTGTCAAACAAGATCTACTGTATTTTTCAAACACTTTAAAATAAGCATTTGTATAAATTGTGGAAAAAGAAAACTAAAATACCTTCATAAATCTTTTTTTCTTTCTTCAGCTGCAGGGGGACATTACCCCTAGACCCCAACCTTTCAGGGTTTTTTTAAATTTTGTGTAGTTTTACCCATGTGTTTTTGTAAGCAACAAGTAAATAACTACTTTTGAAAATTCATCAACTGATTTTAATGGGTTAGCTCAAAAATTGCATTTAGAAGGTTTAATTTCAAACCTTCACTCTTTCTTATCCCTGTCCGTACTGTGTTTGAAATACGACATGGGCTTAGCGTTTTGACTGTAGTAGGGGAAGACGGGGTAAAAAGCGCATGGGCGGGTAAGAAGCCCACCCCAATTATTTCATGAAATAAAGAAAATTTCAGTCAAATTTGCCCAGGAGACGAATGCTAGACATTAACGCTCGTCTCATGGGCAAAATGAGACTGAAATTTGCTTCATTTCATGAGATAATTGGGGTGGGCTTCTTACCCGCCCATGCGCTTTTTACCCCGTCTTCCCCTAATGAAGTTGATGATGATGATGCACATAATGATAATAATTGATAATGTATAGTTTCGATGCATGAGTGTAGATTCATTACGCTGTCTCTGTGAATGTCCAGATTGACATTGCACCATTGTTCTGAAATTATTATGCTTCGAATGTGACAGAACTTTGGCCTTGTATTATGATGGTTCTTTCGCTACTAATAGTCCCACGTGACTTGCCAGCATTCCGTTGTATTAGCAGTCGTTCCACAAATCGTTGACAGTTCCTTCCAGCTCAGCAAAAGCATTCCACTTACCCCCCCCCCCCCCCCCCTCCCCCCTCCAACTCAATTCCTTTCTCCCCCTCTGCCCCATTCCTTTCTGAGTCCACTATTAATAACCGTGTTACTACCGCGACTGCTACTACTTCTACTATTTCTACTACTGCAACTTGATTTTAGTTTAAATGCCTATTTGCTACTACTTCTACTATCTCTACTACTGCAACTTGATTTTAGTTTAAATGTCTATTTGTATAACACATTTTATGGCACGCCTCCTAGAACTCTGTCTTTCCTAGAAATGTACCTTTCTGAGCACATGACCTAAAATGATATGGGGGGGGGGGGGGGGGGGGGGGTCGATGGGGGGGGGGGGATGGGGGGTGGGGGGGGGTTGGGGGGGGGGGGGGGGGGGGTCTTCGAGTTGTTGGGAATTCTCTGGGCTACACTGCTAGCTTAGCTACCAGCACCACCCTCCCTTCATATTCACGGCTTTCGGTCTCTCAACGTATCCGTTCTCTCATGTTTCATGAAGCTAACCCTAACCCTAACCCTAACCCTTTCTGGTGCTAGAGAACATTATCAATGAGAACATTGGGCGGGCGGTAGAGAAACTGCAACTCTGCCCTCTAAAGGTTATGTCCCATGTGATCTCCTAAGATCGAGAGGACGTAAAACATAACTTTCTCTAAAGGTCCCACTACATTGCAAGCATCCTACGATTCGATTCACTACGATCCGATTTTGACAGTTGTGAGGCATGATGATTGACGTGAAAGTTCACCGTCTATAAACAAATCTGATGAAATCCTACTGGTTATGTTCACTCTATTTTCGCAGTCTCCCCGTACACGAATCTGATAAAATATCTTATTTTTTGTATCGGACATTTGATTTCATTCGTGTAACTCGGTCTACATGAGTGCAGTGAACGAAAATAGTAGAGTTATTTTTAGACGGAAATATTTCACGTGAATCATGACTCACAGACCATCGTCACAATCGTATCGTATTGGGGTCAAATCGTAGGCAGTGTGGCTGGCCCTTAAAGATACACAGACGCGCCACGATTACGTCCCTTGGGGGGGGGGGGGGGGGGGGGGGTTCTGGGTAGCTGTGACCCACATATAGAAATGCCCCCCATGTTCACATTGAGGCTGCTCTGCTCTTTAAAATGATTTCTTTCTTTCAATTTGGGGGCATACTGAGACCTGGTCAAAACCAGATTTCTTTCCAGCTATAGGGGGGAAGACGGGGTAAAAAGCGCATGGGCGGGTAAGAAGCCCACCCCAATTATCTCATGAAATAAAGAAAATTTCAGTCAAATTTGCCCATGAGAACGAATGCTAGACATTAACGCTCGTCTCATGGGCAAAATGAGACTGAAATTTGCTTCATTTCATGAGATAATTGGGGTGGGCTTCTTACCCGCCCATGCGCTTTTTACCCCGTCTTCCCCTAAGAGGGAAAACACGTGAAACCCGTGATTTTGACACGCGATCTGGTGGGTCTTTAAGAGACTATAGCCAAATTCAATAGTCATATTTTTTGTATGGCTTATAACTAACTTACT
>CM065701.1:40010645-40031467 GCA_017654935.2 Phymorhynchus buccinoides
CTCCACGTCCCCACGACGTCTGCCGCACCGTGCTGAACCAAGATGCAGCCACGTTCTAGAAGACCGCACCGCGCTCCTGCAACTATGACAAGACATTCTGATGGTAAGATATTGATCAAAAGGTGTAATACTAATATTAGAGCAAATGCTTTCAGCAACAGAGTTGCTAACATGTGGAATGAATTTCCTTTTGAGTTAAAATGTGCACCAAATACTAACATCTTCAAGAATCGTCTTGATGAATTTCCCAAATTTGTTAGTATATTTAGAAGCTTTGATTAATTTATTTTCATAGGAAGTTTTTTTTCCACCGTACGACTAAAACAATACCTGCCAATGCTTAAAAATGATGGGACTCCTAAAAAGCTTCACGGCTTGTTTTGTCCCTACTTACTACTACTACTACTACTACTGCTATACATAGTCCTTAGCCACGTTGTTGCAACTTACAAGGTCCTTATACCAACTTCGTCGGGGTTTTGTTTGTGGCACAAGCCACAAACCTATAACTCACTTTGTCGGTCTGTCGGTCGGTCGGTCCAAAATTGTCGCACATTTCGCAAATATTTTAAAGGAGTAAAGGAGAAAACAATACTTGGACATAAAGTAACATTTCAGTTGTCATATCTACATATCATGAACAAAATTTAGGGCTTTACGTCCTCTCGACCTGGGAAGGCACATATGGGACACATATCTACAGTCAATACGTATGGCGATGACGAAAATGGTGTTTTACGTCCTCTTGGTCTGAATCAGACACATATGGGACATTTGTAAATACAAATATGGTGGGAACAATACTGGAGGCAATGCCCGGAGGCAGTACGAAACCAGTAAAGTCCCGATTTTTAATGAATACAGATAGCTGTAGCGGTGACCACGCCTCGGTTAAACCTCATCGGCTATGGCACCGCCACAAGTATAATATAAGTCAATACGTATGGAAAGAATTATATACTGAACAGAGCACATGAATCGTCATTTTAAAGCGTAGAAAATAATAAACATACTTAATACAGACACTGCAACAGACACGACGAGTATGCAGTGCTTCTTTCGATGAGCATAAGTAGGATAAATAGTTTTAAATGTTTTCCAAAAGATATAAAAAAGTTACGAAATGGTGCAGAGATAACATTCTGGTTTACAGATTTAAATTATTGAAAAGCCAGGGGAAGCGACTCAGTGTATATAATGATTGCAGTGGTAAAAATAGACCGCACTTCAGATCGAGGCTGCTCTTTAAAATGATGTTTCGTTTTCAATGAGAGACTTAGTGCGATTTTTCTCACGCCAGAGGGCATGACTCTCGTGTGGGGCTAATCCTCTCTATATTATTAGTAGGGGATAAAGAAAGAGAGAGAGACAGTGAGTGGTCCTACCATCACTCTCTCTCTCACTACGCCCAAGTAAGAAAATCGCGTGATAAGCCCCTAGTGCATTGACTGACCTCTGGCGTGAAAAATATCGCCATAGGTTGACCATTGTCGCACGCCACAAACGATTGCGAATCCGCGCTTGTTGCTATCTGAACCTCCAGATACAGGCAGAGGGGACAGAGGACTACACAGGAAACCCCCTTTTTCAGTCGTAATACACTCCCCTTCTTAGAGGTAGTAAAGAAAGAGGGCCTTTTTTTTTAATGTATAAGGGGGCCTTTTTATGTTCCCTTTTCATTGAATTGGGCTGATCGGATTTGGCTGCGGTCTGTCACGCTCATTGCGTTTTCTGACAGTGTCACCATTCCCTCGTATTCAACTCTGTACAAAATAGGACACGACAACCTACCGATTTTTTTGGGGTATCCTGATTCTGTCAACAGGAGTGGACTTCGACTTTTTGTGTGTAAAAGAATGATGACATTCTGCTAAACCCTTTCACCGCCAGCCATATTTCAGCCAAACCTGTCCATTAAGTTTACCATTAAGTTTTGCAGTATTGGTGAGTCTTCTGTGGCATATAAAATAAGGTCTATTCTTACTTCCTAAATCTAAGTCTTTGGATAATAGACCCCAATTTGATGCCTTTTAGTGACATAGGTGTTATAATCAATGTGATGCTAAAATGCGACATTGGCGGTGAAAGGGTTAACGTCCTCCCGTCTGGAACATTATAGTGGATATACAGATGGTGGGAACGATCCAGGAGGCAATGCCCGGAGGCAGTGCAACACCAGGAAAGTCCCGAATTTGTAACAAGACCGATAATACTGTTAAAGTGTGTAAAAGGGTACAGTTGAAATCTGGTTCTTACAAGCACAGCACAGCATGTCTGCTTGAATAAAAGAGGTGGGGTTCTGAAATCTTGGGTTCAGTGTGCATGTGCTGTCGGTGTGTGGGTGCCGGCAATCATGAGCGCGTGTTAACACTGGTAGTAGTTAACACTGGTAGTAACGTGTACAGTATCATGTCAATTAGCATAAACGGCCCACCGTGTATGTAGTCACTTTCTTCGAATGTACACACCGTACATGTGATAATCCGTGGGTAAAGGTCAAGATGTGCCACCCCCCCCCCCCCCCCCCCCTCCATTTCTCGGTTAATTCCATTTTTTCCGCTTTTGCCTTTCTTACCAAACATAAAGCTGTATTTCATGAACATTTTCAGCTAATTATCTTTTTGGAATACTAACCCTACCCCTACCCCCCCCACCCCCCCCACCCCTACCCCCCTATAAGACGAAAAAAACGCAATGAACCACGACTGTGACAAATGCCGCGGTGTACTGCAGTACATAGGGGGGGGGGGGGGGGGGGTTCTATTAGATAATGGCCTTTATCATGACTGCAATTAATTATTGAACAAAGATAATTACCTGAAAATGTTCATAAAATACAGCTTCATGTTTGGTAAGAAAGGCAAAAACGGAAAAAAAAATGGAATTAACCGAGAAATGTAGGGTGGGGGGGTGGGGGGGGGGGGTGGGGGTGGCACATCTTGACTCACGATTATCGTTACTAGGTTTCTACAAGTTGTGCATGAAGGGTGGTGACATGGACAAAATGAATGTGTGTGTTTTGGTGTTTTTTTCCACTTTTCAGGACCGAGTATTACGCAAAACATAAGTAAAACAATACAAAGCTTCGTGCGGCTCGCAAAGTAGGTCGTCTCTTTCTACTGAATCGGGAGAGAGAGAGAGAGAGAGAGAGAGAGAGAGAGAGGAGAGAGAGAGAGAGAGAGAGAGAGAGAGAGAGAGAGAGAGAGAGAGAGAGAGAGAGAGAGAGAGAGGAGAGAGAGAGAGAGAGAGGGGGGGGAGAGAGAGAGAGAGAGAGAGAGAGAGAGAGAGGGAGAGAGAGAGAGAGAGAGAGAGAGAGAGAGAGGGAGAGAGAGAGAGGGAGAGAGAGAGAGAGGAGAGAGAGAGAGAGAGAGAGAGAGAGAGAGAGGAGAGAGAGGGAGAGAGAGAGGGAGAGAGAGAGGGGGAGGAGAGGGAGAGAGAGAGAGGAGAGAGAGAGAGAGAGGGAGAGAGAGGGAGAGAGAGAGAGAGAGAGAGAGAGAGAGAGAGGGAGAGAGAGAGAGAGGGAGAGGGAGGGAGAGGAAGAGAGAGAGAGAGGAGAGAGAGAGAGAGAGAGGGAGAGAGAGGGGAGAGAGAGAGAGAGGGAGGGAGAGAGAGAGGGAGAGAGAGAGGGGGGGGGGGAAGAAACACTCGAAACCAGGTCAGAGCCGAGCGGAACAACCAAGTGGAGTCGAACAGGCTGAGACAGGAACTACTATACTAAATGTACTGTCGACTGACGGTTTGAAATGACGAAGATATGATATGAACAATGTCGACACGAAATAAAATATTTTGATGTATTGAGGAAAAGAACTTAGACTGAGCCTGCATTGTATGTCAGTCAGTCTGTCGTTTCTGACTATGACTGCCAGATAGCAATGGGGCAGCTGCTATTGGGGGGGGGGGGGGGGGGGGGGGGGGGGGGGGGGGGGGGGCTGTGCTTAGACCGCTCCCTAGTTTGACAACCATGCATAGTCTTCCACAATTTAACCCTTTTCACCGCCAGCCACATTTCAGCAAAATATTTCCATTAAATTTACCTGGGTAGAGAACAAAATCCATCTGCAGTATTTGGGGATTCTTCTGTGACATATATAAAATAAGGTCTACCCTTACAGTTCCCCAAACTAAGACAATAGGGTCTTTGGATAATAGACCCCAATTTGATGCCTTTTAGTGGCATATGTGTTAAATCACTGTGGTGCTAACATGCGACTTTGGCGGCGAGAGGGTTAAGGGATCATGTCTATATGTCCGCGTGTCTATATGTCCGCGTGTCTATATGTCCATGTGTCGAAGTGACAATGTTCTGTACACAATATTTTGTGTGTGGTGAAAATGACCAGTGGTTAGTGACAATGACCAGTGGTCAGTTTGACTTACAAATCAAATTTTGATTCTTAACACCTATTTATGCACTTGTATAATGCCGTTTGACTTACAAATCAAATGTTGACTCTTAGCAGCTTATTTCCTCCGGCAAAGGTGAATATGTGCCTCCCTCCCCTCTGACCACTCATCACTGAGTAGCAGTGACTACTGGTCATTTGCATTATACAAGTGCGTAAATGATCTGGTGACCGGAAATATGCTGTTTAGAATCAAAATTTGATTTTTAAGTCAAAGTGACCACTGGTCATTGTCACTGACCACTGGTCATCTACACTGTACAAGGTACAAAAATCAACTATAGAACAAGTCACATCGACACGCGGACGTATAGACACGCGGACATATAGACATGTAACCCCACAACAAACTTAAGTTACAGCACAATCTTTCTATTACTGTACAAAACAATGTGTTGAACAACTCTCACTTGACTATTTGCCCGTACTACGGGCTAATGTCGATCAATGATAAAAGCCATTTGAGTAAACTTAAAACTTCACATAGCTCTTAACATAGGTTTAGGGGAAGACGGGGTAAAAAGCGCATTGGCGGGTAAGAAGCCCACGCCAATTATCTCATGAAATGAAGCAAATTTCAGTCTCATTTTGCCCATGAGACGAGCCTTAATGTCTAGCATTCGTCTCATGGGCAAATTTGACTGAAATTTTCTTTATTTCATGAGATAATTGGGGTGGGCTTCTTACCCGCCCATGCGCTTTTTACCCCGTCTTCCCCTACAAGTTTTGCTTATAACATTTTCGCTGTTGAGGTCTTTTGGAAGGAAACAACACCTCGTACGCTCAAGAACAACATTCTTTGAACAATTAGGGGAAGACGGGGTCAAACGCCCATGGGCGGGTAAGAAGCCCATGCCGAATTATCTCATGAAATAAAGCACATTTCCAGTCACATTTTGCCCATGAGACGAGTGTTAATGTTTGGCATTCGTCTCATGGGCAAATTTGACTGAACGTTGCTTTATTTCATGAGATAATTGGCATGGGCTTCTTACCCGCCCATGGGCTTTTTACCCCGTTTTCCTCTATCACCGGTTTTAATTTATAAAGGCGTACAGAAAGTTCAGTGATGTTTGATTAAATACGCATGGGGACAAGGAGTAAGATATATAGAGACAAAAATGGAAGTAACCGGCGTTAGTATTTTGTGAGCAGTATATAGCTGCATACCATAAATAAATAGTAGCAAGACTCTTTCTCTCTCTCAAACACAGATGCGCGCGCGCACACACACACACACACAGACACAGACAGACAGACAGACAGACAGACAGACAGACAGACAGACACACACACAAACACACACACACACGCACACGCACACGCACACGCACACACACACACACACACACACACACACACACAGGAGGAGCATGATACACCTAAATAAACGCAATACCTCGAAATACGATCATGCTACATCAATGAGCAGAATAGTCAGAGCATAACAGGATGACACCAAGTGTGTGTGTGTCAAATAATACTGCATGCAACATCCTTAAACATTTGATAATACACAACATACAGAGCATCCTGTTAAGTAACAGACCCAGCGTGTTGCAAGAAAGTATTTAATGGGGACATTCCGCTATCGCTACGTATCGATAACACTACCAAGATAAATCAGCACGGCTATCACTACGTATCGATGACACTACTGGGCTAAATCACTACGGCAACTTAGGGTCAGGGTTAAAATAGGGTTACACATGGTTAAGGAATAGGGTCAGGTTACGAAAATGGTTTGGGTTAGGATTAGGAATAGGGTTAGGGTTAGTCTGTCGGAATCCAAACTGACAGATTGACACAGTCATCATCAATTGTTCTCTATGGGTAGTAGTGGTAACAACGGGTAGTTCTTTCTATACGTAGCGATAACGCTACGCACCCGATTTAATTGATAGGGGAAGACGGGGTAAAAAAAAAAGCGCATGGGCGGGTAAGAAGCCCACCCCAATTATCTCATGAAATAAAGAAAATTTCAGTCAAATTTGCCCATGAGACGAAAAGCGCATGGGCGGGTAAGAAGCCCACCAATTTATCTCATGAAATGAAGCAAATTTCAGTCTCATTTTGCCCATGAGACGAGCGTTAATGTCTAGCATTCGTCTCATGGGCAAATTTGACTTAAATTTTCTTTATTTCATGAGATAATTGGGGTGGGCTTCTTACCCGCCCATGCGCTTTTTACCCCGTCTTCCCCTACTAACAAAATATCGAAGTAGGCACACACACACAAAAACAAAACTATAACATTATACACTGAAATTGTAAGCATACAATGCACACAAAATATATTACAAGGAACAATTTGCATTCGCAAACCATAATTTTATATATAATGCCTACTTATCACCAAAATAATGACACTTAGAGAGCAAGGCTTATGTTCAGGGTAAGGCATTTCCGGTGACGACACGATTGTTATACGCTGCAGTAATAGTTTCTGCTTAATAAAACTCCATCTTCTGTGTGTATGTGCGTGGGTTTTTTTGTGTCTGAAGGTGTACTTACGTAGGCACGAAACGTTCACCCTTTGTCTGTGTTTTTTTATCCGGTCTGCTGCAAGCTTTGGTTTTGTCTGTTTCTGTCTCTCGTGGGGGGCTGGAGAGGGGGGTTGGGGGTGGTTATACATCGTTAAACACTTCCGCCGCCATCTTGAATCTGAGGCATGGCCAGCCAGGTTTACATCGAGCAAGCTTGCTGCAAGGGAAGTGCATCAACAGTAGAACAAGTGCGATCTTGTTATTCGTTCTCGGCACGTCTACATGCCTGGTGTAAAGAAACATTTACATTCCATCTCATAAGGGGGCATTGAAACTTTCTTTTCTTTCTTTTTTTTCTCTTTGGGGTGGGTGGGTCTCATAGCAATTGACTTAGCAAGCAAGCATCATTCTTCCAATTTCCAGTTACTCGACCGCCACTCGATCTATGCCCCGTCAAATAGTGTTCCCATTAAGCGAATCTGTCAACCTACGTGAAAAATAATGGGTTTACCGCCTCTTCGGCCTTTCGGCCATGGGGCCATTTGTAAATGACAAAGGTAAACGGTGAGGAGGCGTCATAGAGGATTACTAGGAGGGCAAATGAGCCACAGGAACGGCAGACCAGGTAGCTGACGGTGTCTACACTAAAACCAGTAAAGTTCCTCGATGTGTTTGTCCCCCAGATCCTAAGCATCGGCTGTATGCAGCCAGTACTCCCTCACCTCCACGCCCCGGTTTAGAAACCTACTATAATGGCTATGCTATGGTACTGCTACAAGATAAAATCTAGTCAACGAGTACAACAGTACGAAAAAAATACGTGAAGGTCAGGTTGATTTGATTTTAAACAGTCCTATCAGATTGGTCGAATCAGGGAACACATAGGAGACATTAGTAAATACAAATAGGGGTGGGAACAATACTGGAGGCAGGGCAATGCCCGGAGTCAGTACGCTAACAACCAGTAAAGGTCACGATTTGTATTATGGTACTAACAGAAGACATGGTAGCAGTTAAACGAACCACCGCCCGGTCCAAACCCATTGGCCCAATGGTACTGTTACAAGTAAATCTAAAACAGTAAAAGTAGTGATGAGAGGGGCCTATAGTGGTGGTAACCGTACGCCTGCGGTGGGCAGGGCGTAGTATGTCTCATGCAACACGCTCTGAGCGAAGCGGACCCGATGAGAGCTCCATCCAAGCGCTAGTCATGATTACAGAAGGACCAGCCAAACACTCCTTCAGTCCAACATAATAATCATACACTTCCGGGGTAAACACACACACACATCATCACACCAACACACACACAAGATATATTAGATATATATAGTAAATATACACACAAACAAAGCGCACGCAACACGACAACACATTAACACACCACAACACACACCCCCCCACACACACACACACAACACACACGACGCACACGCACACGCACACACGACACACACACATACATCAGGTCTACACACACACACACGCACACACACACGCGAGCGCGCGCGCTGCGCGCGCACGGCCACACACAACAACACACACACACACACACACACACACACACACACACACACACACACAACACACACCACACACAACACACACACACACACACACACACACACAGCCACACTGCCTTGTCAGCAGAACATAATAGTATACACTTCCTGCGTTTTGTACACACACACACAACACACACAGTTTACAGTTTTATACAGTTTTTGTTCCATTTCTAGTTTTGCCTTCACTGCCACAAACATGTGTAAGCGCAAGAGTGAGACCAACACACAGGTGAACACTATGCACACAAACACACACCAGCACAAACAACGACAAGCACAGACACACATGCACAGACAGGGACACACACACACACACACAACACACACAAACGCTGTGGACACACACATACACACACCGCGCGCGCGCACTAGTCTCCAATCGCGCTTGTATATGCCTACACACCACACACACACACACACACGCGACCGCACGCACCGGGCCCACGCACGCAGGCACGCACACACGCACACGCACACGCACACACACCACACACACTACAGTTTCCGGTAATGTCACGAGAACGTGGATAGACGGTAAATGAAGACACACACACACAAACACACACACTCACACACACACACACACACCACGGATACACATTCAGGAGGAGAGAGAGAGAGAGAGAGAGAGAGAGGCGAAGGAGAGAGGAGAAGGAGAGAGAGAGGAGAGAAGAGAGAAGAGATGAAGAGAGGTACAGCTCGCCCGCAGGGGCTCAGCTTAGGTTGACACACGCAACACACGCCACACACTCAACATTACCTAGGCATAGTACACATTCCTAAAATAACCCGCGCCAGACGTAGGTAACCAACTGTGTGTTTCAAACTGACTCTTGTTCAGTACAGGCCACTGATGTTTTTTTATAAGGCCTACCATACCGCCAGTCACACGTACGTAGGCATAAGGAGGGGCTGTTTATGTTGGTTTCCTGTTCTAACATAGCATGCTTGGGGTTTTGTCCCTGCTGGTGATCAGTGTAAGCACCCGTGAGCTGTCAAGTAAGGTGACCCCTATTTGTTTTCTCCATTAACCCCTATTGCCAGCCATTAATGAATACCGGTTTTTTTTAATATCATGATATGAAGAAGCTGGCTAGGGATATAAAATAATGCTCTTGAAGTCAGAACGAAAACAAACTCCCAAAAGTGCTTAGATTTACGCTGGGAGTATAATAAATAAACGTTTTATACGCGGTTCGACGGTTTCTTCTTCTTCTTCTTATTCTTATTTCTTCAATCGACTCAGTTTCTGTCAAGTATCGAGCGCAGGCTACATCATGCTGCGCTATGACGCCTAAACTAAGAAGTAGGCAGCAAGTCCGACTTCGGTTGTTGTTGACGAGGAAAAAATCTTTTATGAAGGTGTGTGTTTACTTTTTTTTTTTAAAAGAAGAAAAAAAAGGGCAGCGGAGAATTGGGACCGGTAGTATATAGGCAGAAAGGGGGATAGTAGAGGAAGTAAGCGAAGGGAAAAAAAGAGCAGAGTCAAAGAGAGGACATATTGAGGAAGTTACAAGCAAAGAACTCCAGAAGGTAGGGAAAAGCTATTATATAACAAAAACCCCCCCACCCCCCCACCCCCCCACCCGGTTCATCCTTACGGGGAGACGTTAGAAGTGGGGTTTTCTGAACAAGACAAAGACTCCTTATGGGCCGGGGTTACATCGTTCTAGTTGTCGAAAAAACTCAGACGTTCACCGGCAGCATTGCAGTTCCGCCAGGATCGTCCCCCATCGAGTATATTTCCATACAGTGCCTGCTAGGGGTCCCAGGGCCGAGAGGTACGCGAATCGGCGGATTTTCTTCTCTCTGTACTAAAACCACTGGGCTGTTGGTGTGGTTAACTACCCTGAGTTAAGAATGGTAGGGAATTATTGACAGTCTCCTTAGCGACATGGTGGGTGGTGTGACAAATTGGCCGATATTATTTCGTTCGTGTGACCCTTGGTGACAAACCGAAGAGCTGGGGCGGGGAAGAAATGTGGAACGTGCGTTACTATGAGGTTAGACATTCTTTGAATGTTAGTTTCGCTGTAGTTAATGTAGCGAGCCTCTAGTATAATCATGTGTGTGATGGTGGTGTGTGGTGTGTGTGTGGTGTGTGTGGTGTGGTGTGTTGTGTGATGTGTGTGTGTGTGTGTAGATGTGTGTGTGTGAGTGTGTGTGAGCATAGTGTGTGTGTAATAGTGTAGTGTGTGTGTTGTGTGTGTGTGTGTTGGTTGTGTGTGTGGTGTGTGGTGCGGCGTGCGCGTGGCGCGTGTGTAGTGCGGTGTCGTGGTGCATGTGCGTGCGTGCGTGTGTGTGTTGCTGGGGAGTTACTTCGCGTGATGTGTGTGTGTGTGTGTGTGTTTATATAAGTGTGTGTTTATATAAGTGCGAAAGAGATAGACAGAGATTGGAGAAAAGAACATCGAACATGAAGTGTGTGTGTTTGTGTGGTGGTGTGGTGTGCGTGTGTGGTGTGTGTGTGCGTGCGTGTGCGTGCGTGCCGTGTGCGTGCCGTGCGTGTGTGGGGGTAACTTGGTGTGTGTGTGTGTGTGCGTGTGCGTGTGGTGTGTGTGTGTGTGTGTTGAGAGAGAAGAGAGAGAGGAGATAGGAGAACGAGCGAGAGAGAGAGAGAGAGAGAGAGAGGAGAGAGAGAGAGATGAGAGAGAGAGAGAGATGAGCTTTACATTCATTCTTTTTTACCACGGATTAAATTTTACTGTTTTTGTTAATGTGATAATAAACAGAGACTCTTAAAGAATAGTGTTCGACACTGTTAACTGGTGTGTGTGTATGTGTGTGTGTGTTGTGTGTGTGTGGTGTGTGTGCTGTGTGGTGTGTGTCGTGTGTGTGTGTGAGAGAGAGAGAGAGAGAGAGATTGAGAGAGAGAGAAGAAGAGGAGAGAGAGAGAGAGAGGAGGAGAGGAGAGAGAGAGAGGAGTGGAGGAGAGAGAGAGGAGAGAGAGAGATTTACATTCATGCTTAGTTTTTTACTACTGATTGACTACTTTTACTCGTTTGTGTAATGTTGCAAACAGATACTCTAATAACAGGAGACTCTAATATTAGGATCTAAAGACACTGTAACTTGATTAGCTCGATAGGGACAACTTAAGCATTATTGATCAATCCGGTGTTCAGACGATCGGCACAGAACTGCCCTCCAAAACTGTTCATGAAAGGAACAATAGTAGATTGAGCGGTATTAGATCCATCGGAACCTCCCGTGTTATAACTTGGCTTAGGCCACAATACAAATTTGGGGAGCAGGACATTGGAGGAAGTAAAATGATTACACAAATACGCACATAGACATAAACCCTCAATAGCAAAAAAGAATGAATGTGCGCTTGGTGTCACACTGGGAGTGCCTATTCATTATCCGGCTATGTCGAGTTCAAAATGGGACTATCAATCAAGGTTGTGATTCAATTAAACCAGACAAGTAGATTTCTATAGTGTTCCTGATCTTCCCCGCGACATTAACTAGACTAGCAGAATGATTGGATTTTTGATGAATCGACCCAACCAGGATGAAGGGCGTTGTGACTTATGTTCGTGCTTGTTTTGCGCAATCAATCTCTGTGTTCAACCTTTCACGCCAACATATTTCAACCCAAAAATGTCCATTAATGTACTGGATAGAGAACAACTCAATGCAGTAATTGTGGATTCGTCTGTGAATATATATATAAAATAAGTCTGTCCTTACTTCCCAGAACTAAGACCTAGGGTCTTTGGATATAGACCCCAATTTGATGCCTTTTGGTGACTAAGGTGTTTGAATCACGTGGTGCTAATAATGGACTTTGGCGCTGAAAAGGTTAAACATGTCCTTTTTTATCCTTATGGTACCATTAGAAATCGGCACAATACAGGAATCAAACCATACTTGGGTATAAAGGTCAAGATGTGGCACCCCCCTACTATCTCGGTTAATGTTATTTTTCGTGTATTGCCGTTCTTACCAGACATAAAGCTGTATTTTAGGAACATTTTAGCTACTACCTTTCTGGAATTACTTGGAATTTGGTTGGTGGATCGGGATATGTTAAAAGCACACAGCAAAAATAGATCCGCGACAAGCAAGCCAAGTCGGTTCGCGTGCACACACCACACGCACATAAAATAACACAGCACGCACAACGCAACGCACGCACCGCGCGACGCGCGGCGCACACACACCCACACACACACCTCATACACACAGTTAGATAACACGTCATCACCCATTCACAACACACACGCACACTGCACGAGCTAATAGGCCTACACACACGCACGCGCAACACGACACACGCGCGCACACACATTACACACACACACACACACACACACACACACACACACACACACACACAACAACCACTCACACACGCGCGCGCGCGCGGCAGCGCGAGACACAGGAGTGGACACACGAAAAACCAAATTAGTATGAAAGTGTTGCGAACATTTTCTTATCTTCTTTACCAGCCAAGAGAGATTGTCCTGTTGCTAAAAACTGCCCGTACTATATGAGGATCTTAAAACTAATAAAAGATTTACATAACAGTCGTACTATCAGATTTAGGCCTACATCACAAGCCCGTTACCGGTATGATGACTTTAAACGATATTACATCGCGGAACTGAAATGAAACTAGGCTTTGATAAACCCTCTCTTCTCTCTCTGTCTCTCCTCTCTCTCTCTCATCTGCTTCTTCTCTCTCTCTCTCCTCTTTTTTTTTTTCTTCTTCCCCTTCCTTCTTCGCTCTCTATCTTACACCACACACCCACACACACAAACAAGTACATACACCACACACACAAAACACAACAACACACACACACACACACACACACGCGCGCGCGCGTGCACGCTTGCGCGTTAAACACACACACACCACACACACACACACACAACAAACAAACACACACACACACAACAACACCACACACCACAGAGAGAATTTTAGGACTATATATAGTCGGAATGGACATGCCAATATAACCAGAAGTCGTTCCATTGGGTGTGAAAAGTCCGGGTCGTGAAAAAGTCCTAAGTGGGAAAAAGTCCGGGTGTAAAAAGTCCGGGTGGGACAATAGTCCTAGGTGGGGAAAAGTCAGGGTTTTGAAAAATCCGGTAATCAATAGTGGGAACCACATCTATTAGAACTGTCACCCTTTATGGACCATTAATTCTGTAGGCCACCTAGTAAGCATTGGGGTGTATCTACAAATTATATCATAAGGGTAACCCTTTGTGGATTATAGCTCGTGCGAATTCAAAACCCATCGATAGTCACAGGCATATAGTAAGTCTACAGTCATGTGGGTGTTGTGGTGTGTGTGATGTGTGTTGTGTGTGTGTGTTGTGTGTGGTGTGTGTGTCTTGTGTGTGTGGTGTGTGTACGGTTCTTGTGTACTGTGTGTGTGTGAGTGGTGTGGTGTGTGTGTGTGTGTGTGTGTGTGTGGGTTATTGTTTTGGTGTTGGGTGGTTGTGTGGTGTGTGTGTGTGTGGTGTGTGGGTGTGTGTTGTGTGTGTTGGTGTGTACTGTCTGTGTTTGGTATGTGTGTGTCGCGGGTGGCGTGTGTGTGTGTGTGTGTGTGTGACCACCTGCTTCCTCAAAAACATACCATATTTCCCTCCTTCCCCTTAAATCTTTCCCTTTTACTTTCAAGACTCATTTATTATGATTTCTTACGAAGAAATAGGGGTTAACCTGCCCTCTTCGATTTCTATTTTTTCCACCCCCAAACCTTTATTGTTTTAACTCGTCTCTCTCACCACTAACCCCCAGGTTGATGAAAGCTCACGAGCGGAAGCTTGCTTCTTCTCCTTTTCTACTTTAATACCAACCCAAAACCTGGTGAGTTCCTAATTCTACCATTTCCGTCCATATTATAATGTTGGTTTGTGGCGGTCCGTATGGAACACGCAGGATTAACCTTTACCGGATCATGCTTTGGGACTTACACGACCACTATGGCGGGGGTCTTCCACGGACCCCCTACTCAGCAAAGAGCGAATCCGAGGCGTTTATTCCTGTCCGGGATGGCGGGGGTCTCCACGAACCCAACTTGTCAAGAGGCACCATGTGTTTATCCCTGTCCGGATGGCGGGGGTCTCCCACGACCCCTATCAAATGCACTGCAGGCTCTCTTAAAGTAGGCCGGTGGGGAGACACGTCATCGGACAGGTATATCATAAATTACGCGTCATATTACGTCATTTATATTTTAACACATTAATGAAATTTAGCACACTGAAAGCCATTACGATTTGGACAAAGTCATGAAATGTCATGAAGATTGCTTAAATAGTTTTAGAGGATTAACATGTTTTGTGTGTCAAAGGGGTCGTGGGCGGATGCCCAGAAGTCGGTAAAGTTTAAAAACCGTCGTGTGTGTACGCGGCCTATGTGTCTACCACGTTCGATTCATGTGTATGCATGTTTCACACCATGCCAACCTAATGGCACCACACGCGCGCGGCGAGGTTGTTACAGTGTGTTGTTCCTCACGATTTCTGACTCTACCCTCCCGACCTCAGTCTTAAAAAGCCTGGAATAAACCAGAGATCTTCATTCGGGTCCCATTGTGAAAAAAATCCCTCAGCAGAGTCGACTTGCTTGCGTTTTGGGTTCAATGCTGCAGTCTGTCGAACAAGCCTGTGGAGCTGAGTTGGACGTGATGACTAGAAAACGACGTGACCGTCATGTTTTCACTGAATCGTGGGTTTAGTGAACAGGGGGAATGAAGCTCTCATGATAGGACATGCGGTGTACACCCGAAGTCTTTCTCACGAGTTGGGAGAGGGGGGGCGGGGGGGGGGGGGGGGCATTGCAGTGTGACAAGGAACGCTTACGAAGTCTCCACAGTCAATGAAAGAAGCTGATCCCTGACAACGTCTCTGTCAAATCCGTCACTGCGATGCAACCTTCAGTGTGAGTGTCTACCGACCAAACCCAAGCCATCGGAATAAGGCACTCTACTGCCAGTGCATTGAGGAGTTATCCGATCTCAGCTGCAATCACTCTCTCATGTTGACATTTTAATTGCGGGTTGATTTAAACTTTCATTATGACAATCCTGCCATTGCCCCAATGTCAATCGCTTGAAAACTTATTCAAGACAATGAACTGCACAGGTGATCCAGGAGCCCATATCGTAATAGCCACATACCTGGACGCTGGTGTGTCGGCAAGACGTCTCTCTACTGAAGCTGGTGTGATGGACCTTCTCTTGGTTGACCATTTTGCTCTCGTCCTGTCATCTGCCATTTCCATCATCCCGAGAAACCCAAAGATTGTTACTTTCAAGAAACTGAAGAAAATCCGTTTGTGACGTTTGCGCATTTGTTGCGGAGCGACTGTCTTCCGGATCAGTTGATGTTGCTGCTACAACAATGGGTTGCAAGCATATCCTGAGATCAACATGTCCGCGTCATCACCCGCCGCATCCCCTGATCGTCCCTATGCCCTGTGGAAGACTGACAAACCCAGAAGTGAGAAGTGCCAACTTCGTAAAGTGGATGGCAGTGGCGCTCCACCAACTAACAGTGGATCGAATGATCTTCGTGCAGATGGAGAGTGCTACAGGACAAACAAAGTGCCGCAGTAAGTAATGTGAAGTGATGATTTATGTGTTATGTATGTTTTTAGTGAAGAGAGTAACGTAAGTGAAATGATATTATTTAAGAAGAATAAAGAGAGAGACCAGTGTATAATGTGTTTGCGTAGAAGTAAAGTGCAAGAACAGTGAAAAGGAAAAAAAAAGAAAAAAAGAAAGAAAAATCCCCAGGGTGCAGCCAAGCAGTGCTGAAATCAAAAACAGTGCTTCCAACAAACAACTTTTTGCTGTTTACTGATAAACTAATGGGGAATCAAAAAACCGCTTGGCTTCCAGCGGATATAGCCCTACAGACATTCTTGATGCTTTCTGTCCCTTTTCTCTGGATAAAACCAGAAGCTTTGCAGAGTATTGATCATTTTCCGCTGGATAATTCCACGGCCCCATTCATGGGTCATGCTTGACCCCTTCAAACCTGATGTTGGAAGATGAAATAAGGAAATCTGAAACAGTCCCCAAACAAGACCTGTTCCCTGATCCAATGCCAACAGAGCTCGTAAAACAATGTCAGGAGGTTTGGTCCCCACTCATCACCTCAATCATTAACCACAGCCTTCTGTAATGACAAAGTTGGTAGTTCTTCCTTTGAAAACATGCGACGTCACCTCTCTTTGAAGAAAACATGACTCTGACTCCAATATACGCAAAGCTACAGACAGTTTCCAAACCTTCATTTCTTTCTAAAAATGCTTGAAAAGGTTGTTCTGTCACAGCTTCTGCAACATCTTCAGGATTAATGGTCTGCTTGAGTCGAGGCAATCTGCAGATCGCATGTGAATAGCACTGAAACAGGCCATGTGGGCTGTCACAGATTCCATCCGTCAAGCTTTGGATCAGAACCTGGTGGTATGTTGTCGCCCTTTCTGGAATATATCGTCTGCCTTTGACACCATGACCATACCATTCTCATTGAACGAATTGTCCTCTTCTCGTGGCATAGATCTACCGCTTTAAACTGGTCTCAAGATCCTATCTATTCTGGACGGTTTTCACAATCCGTTGTTGTCAATGGTCTGTCCTCCAAGGCATCACAGCTATGTTGTGGTGTTCCACAGGGTCAGGGTTAGGTCCCATTTCTTCACTTGTCCACAGGCGTAAATGGTCCAGCTGCCTACGCCGGACGTTCACAATCCGTTGTGTAATGGTCTGCTCCAAGCCTCACAGCTAGTTGTGGTGTTCCCCAGGGATCAGTGTGGGTTCCACTTCTCTTCACTCTTCACAGCTTTTTTTCGTGACTGGTTCAGCTCCTATCGTCTCGAGACGTTCACAAATACGTTTGTGGCTGCAGTGGTCTGCCTCACAAGCCCTCACAGCCATTTGTTGTGGTGTTCCACAGGGGTCAGTGGTATGTCCCCATTCTATTCATCTGTATACCCGGCCACTTTTGGATGACATAGGAAGAAATCACTTTGACTATCACCACTTCGCGATGACACTGAAATTTCATAAGGCCGGATCCTGTTTCAGATTTTCCTGTGCTTCCAGTCAAACAGACATGTGTGTCTAACATCAATCGTGGATGGATTAAAAACAGACTCAGGTTAAATGGAGGGGAACAAGACTGAGCTGTTTAGCTGTTGGGAACCGCAAATCGCTGTCGCGATATTTAAAGTGTGATCCTTGACCTTTCAACTGATTCTGTTACCTTTTCGAAACAGGTCAAATATATGAGTTCTGCCTGATTGAAACACTTTCTGTTGATCAGCATATTTATTTAGTCTGTCGGTCACCTTTATACATCTTAAAATATCAATATATAATAAAATAAAACAATGATAAAATCGCGTATTTCGGTTTTGAAACCTCAACGGGCAAAGCACCAGGGAAGTCATCTTAAACCCATCTTAAATATATAAAAATATTTATCTAAGTTAATTCGTTGAATACTCTCGTTGAAAGATGTACTAACTTGCTGTGTTTCTTCATAATGTACAGGGGATTACTGCAATGCAGTTCTTGCAGGTCTCCCTCTTCTTATGGTGAAGATCTGAGTGATTCCAGAACAGTGCTGCCTAGGGTTGTGTCAGAAAGGTAAGGGGACGATTTGCACAGTGACCCAATGCTGGAGGACAGCTGCACTGGCTCCCTGTTGATGCGACAGTCAAATACCAAAGTGGACACTCGTTACATCGTAATTGAAGACACTTCTGACTACTCTCTTCTCTCTCTATGCCTAATGGCCTATAGGGAAGAATGCGCCGACTTAGGGCGATACGGTTGGCGTCTGTGTTTAGTTTGTTTGGTGTATCTACGTCTGGAGTGACTGTGGTTGCTGTGTTGAGATACAGCCGTTGTAGACCTGCTGCAATATCCGTGACACACTCAATCATGATGTCAAGCCAGACTTTTCTCTTCCCGCATCGTGATGCTGGCTTGCAAGCATCAACAAGCTCAAATTCAAACCAGAGCATTTTCAACGACCGGCCTCAGCACACAGAGGAAAAACGGCGGTGCTCTGGTCGTTTCAGGCGAATGCTCTAAACCGCCCCCATCTATCATCCATCCCCGTTCGAACGTAAGGATCCTGAAAACAAAGCGCGAATACAAGCTCTTGTTAATACTCAGAGAATATGGGACTTTTCTGCTCTCTGTTTCACGGAAAACCGGCTAGATTCTTCTGTTCATGATTTGTTCCATCACACCGTCAGGTATTTTTTTAGAATTTTCGCACCGATCGGTTACTGGTCATAATGGCGAAAGCGTGTGGGTGGTGGGTGTGTGTGTCATGGTTAATCGAACGGTGGTGTGCTCAACGGACATTAGTACTCTTCTGCTCCCCTGATCTAGAATGTATGTAAGATGCCGACTTTCACTTCCAAACGGAAGTTTCTATTTCGCTGGCAGTGGCAGACATCCACCCAGAGGGCGCAGGAAACGCTGGAGAGCTTGTGGCCATAACAGACGCAGAACAACAAAAACCCAGACGGCTAACGATTGCATCACGTGACTTAATCACACGAGCCTTAGGTCGACCCTTACTAAATTCCACCAAAGTTTCGTGCCCCACCCGCAAAGATAAGAACAGACCACTGCTACAGCACACTAACGGGCGCATATCGTTCGATCCCTCGGAGCCCGCTAGGCCGCAGATACCACGCCAGGTGTTCTCCTTCCCACCTACAGACAACAGCTAAAAACAGTGAAGACTGTCAAAAAGTCAGTTAGCAAATGGACGATCAGTCTGTTGCTGCGTTACAGGCTGCCTTGATTGTACTGGGGGGGGGGGGGGGGGGAAACTGGGGGGTGCGTGTTTAAGGAGCAGCACAAAAGGACCTTGATGAATATACGGATATGGTACATCGCATACTAAACTTTGTGAAAGCTGTGTGTTCCGACCAAAACTGTAACTATATGTGGTATAACAAGCCCTGGTTTAGGTATAGTATTAAGCTAAATAGCGCCAAAGGACGTCGCATACAAAGCGTTTAGACACGCCTAAAGGTTAGAGAGAGTGACAACAACACGGCAAGCATGCTTAGAGCACATTTTAAATCAGGACCAAGTATGAAGTTTGAACAGGGGAAATCAACATGCTAAGATAGAGTCCGTCAAGAAAATTGAACAGCGGTTTTCTTCAGACAAGAAGGGCCGTGTGGAAGGGTCTGCAGAATATTGACTTAATATAACAAAAACCAAGAATTAGTACTGATGACCCAAACCAACGTCTGATCAACTGAAACATTTCTATGCTAGGTTTGCCGACAAACACAACTCCAAGGCCCCGGTAGACTCGGAAGCCTCTGACCCCGCATTTGTAGTGCAAGAATCAGATGTTAGGTATATTACGTTCAGGTGGCAGAGGGTAAGAAAACTGGTGGCGCCAGATGGTATTCTTCACCTGCTACTAAAACACTGTAGCTGATCAGCTTGCCCCAATTGTCACCGATGTGTTCAATGTATCTCTGTTTCAATGCAAAGTTCCATCATGTTTCTAAATCCGCTATATGTTCAGTACCAAAACCCCCCAAAACAGTCACACTTAAGATTACAGACCCGTTGCTTTGACACCGTTGTTATGAAGTTTTTGAATCCTTATTCTAGCTATCAAATCTGTGACTGTCTCTTAATGGACCCTACCAGGTGCATTGGGCAAATAGAGCTGTTGGAGGATGCTGGTCTCTTGAGTCTTCATCGGTTATCCACCATTTAGACGAAAGCTTAATACCTAGCCAGATTCTTTCATGACTTCAGTTCTGCATTTAATACTATTGTCCCATCTCAACTTATTAAGCTCCATTAGTATGGATGTGAATATTGGGTTGTGTAAAGGATTGCGATTTCCTCACAACAGACCCCAATTGGTAAGAGTTGGCAGAAAGGACATTTTAAACCACCGGTGCCCCCACCAAGGATGTGATTAGCTCCCTTGCTATTTACTTGTTTAGCCAATGACTTTCGCTCTGTAAACCCATCTGTGCAGGTTATTAAGTTTTCTGATGACATTGACTATGGAGGGGCTCATTGCTAATGGCGATGAGGCAGGCGGTACAGGAGATGAAGTTGAAAAGATGGTCGACTGGTGTGCTACTAACAATTTGAGCTCAAGTTTCCAAAACACAAAAAGATAGTTGATTCAGGGACAAAGAAACACTCCTTCTCCCAGCATTATCTGTAAAGGTCAGGTAGTGAGCACGTAGAACATTTAAATTCCTAGGTTTGAACATTTCATAATACATGAATCTGGGAAGTCAACATCATATCATCCTGCAAGAAACTCAGCAGAGACTATATTTCTAAGACAGCGCAAGAAATTTAGGATAATTACAGCAT
>CM065701.1:40031967-40036967 GCA_017654935.2 Phymorhynchus buccinoides
GCAGTGTCATCAGCGAATGTGTGGATAGCAAAGTGGCGATTCTTCTATGTCATCAGAAAGTGGCCGGGTCGGTATACAGAGGAAGAGAATGGACTAACACTGACCCCTGTGGAACTACACAACAAAGCTGATGAGGGCTGGAGGGACAGACCACTGACAACAACGGATTGTGAAAGTCCCAGAGACAGATAGGAGATGAACAGTCACGTGTGGACAGAGTGAAGAGAAGTGGACCTAACACTGATCGTGGAACACCACAACATAGCTGTGAGGGCTTGGAGACAGGACCATTGCACAACGGATTGGAACGTCCAGAGGATAGGGAGCTGGACCAGTCACGCTGTGGACAGAGTGAAGAGAATGGGACCTAACACTGACCTGTGAAAACCACAACAAGTGTGAGGCCTTGGAGGACAGACCATTGACAAACAACGGATGGAAAGTCCGATAGATAGGAGCTGAACAGTTTAAAGCAGAGACTGATACCACAAGAAGAGGACAGGCGTTCATGAGAATGGTAGGTCAATGTTTCAACAGGAGACGATAGATCAGAAAGGGAAACAGACCACAAGTTTTGAATCCAAGCTGAAGGCGGAATCTGTGACAGCAACAGGTGTTCTAGTGCTATGGACACATGCGATCTGCAGATTGCTCGACTCAAGAAGACCATTATCCTGAAGATCGTTGCAGAAGCGTGACAGAAACCTTTTCAAAGAATTTAGGGAAAGGAAAGGGAAGGTGGAAACTGGTCTGTAGCTTTGCAGTAGATTGGAGTCAATGAGTAGGTTTCTTCAAGAGAGGAATGACGATCGCATGTTTCAAAGAAACTACAACTTGTGTCAGTAAGAAGGCTGTGGTAATGATTGAGGTGTAGAGTGGGACAAAACATACTGACATTGTTTTACGAGCTCTGTTGGCATGAGGATAAGGGAAACAGTCTTGTTGGGGATTGTTTCAAGAGTGTCCTTATTTCATTTCAGAACAGGTCTGAAAGGGGTCAAGCATGACCCGTGAAATGGGGCGTGAAGTTTCAGCTAAAATGATCAAGGACTGCAAAAGCTTCATGGTTTATCAGAGAAAAAGGAACAGGAAAGCATCAAGAATGTCTGGTAGGGCATAATCCGCTGGAAGCACAAAGCGGGTTTTGATTTCCCCCTGAGTTTATCAGAAACAGCAAAAAGTGTTTTGGTGGACGAACTGTTGTTGATTTCAGCACTGCTTGGCTGCACCCTGGGGGTTTTTTCTTTCTTTTTTTCTTTTTCCTTCTTCCACTGTTTATTTCCACCTTACTCTACATAAAAACATGATTACACTGGTCTCTCTCTTTATTCTTTTCTTAAATATATCATTTCACATTACTCACTACTCTCACTACAAAAATACATAACAAAGAAATCATCACGTCCATTACTATGCTGACACTTGTTTGTCCTTGAGCACGTCTCCATCATGCACGAAGATCATGCGATCCATGTAGTTTGGAGGGAGCGCCACTGACATCCACTTTACAAGTTTGCACTTCTCACTCATGGAGTTTGTCAGTCTCCACAGGGCAGAAGGGGACGATCAGGGATGCGGCGGGGATGAGCGAGGCATGTTGATCCAGGGATCTGCTTCAACCCAGGTTGTAGGCAGGCAACATCAATTGATCCGGAAACAGGCGGCCTCCGAAAAAAAATGCTTATGCAAGTCACAAAGGATTTTCTCAGTATTCTTGAAGACACAAATCGTTGGGTTTCTCGGATGATGGAATGGCAAGATGACAGACGAATGAGCAAAATGAGTCACCAAGAGCAAGGTCCAGCACACGACTAAGGAGAGGAGATCTTGACGACCACCAGAAAGTCCAGTAGGTGGCTAGTACGATGAGTGGGCTCCTGGACACCTGGTGCAGTCATTGTCTTGGAAGGAGAGTTTTTCAAGCGATGACATTGAGGCAAGCAGGATTGCATAATGACAAAGTCAAAATCACCCACAATTAAAATGTCATATGAGAGAGTGATTGCAGGATGGACGGATAACTTCCAAGAACTGTCAGGAGTGGCCTTATTCCGATGGCTTGGGGGTGGTCGGTAGGACACTCAACACATGAAGGTTTGCATCGCAGTGAAGGATTTGCAGAGACGTTGTCAGGAATCAAGCTCTCCCTGTGGAGGGACTTCGGTAAGGATTCCTTGACACAACTAGCAAAATGCCCCCCCCCCCCCCTCCACCTCTCCAACTCGTGAGAAAAGACTTCAGGGGTACCGCATGTCTATAATGAGCAGTTCATCCCTGTTCAATAAACCACGATTCGTGAAAACCATGACGGCCACATCGTGTCTGTCATCACGTCAATCAGCTTCACAAGCTTGTTTTCGACAGGGACTCCTCGCGCATTGACCACCAAACGCGAAGCACAGTCGACTCGTGCTGGAGGGGTTTTTACAAGGGGGGACCTGAAATGAGATCTGCTGGGTTATCCAGTGCTTATTAGACTGAGGTGGAGAGGGAGAGTAGAAATCGTGAGGAAACAACAACACTGTACACCCGCGCGCGCGCGTGTGTGCATGGTTGGCATGGTGTGTAAAATGCATACACATTAAATCGAAACATTGTAGACAATAGGCTACGTACACACCACGACGAGTAACCTTTAACGGACTTTGGGGTCGCCCACGACCCCTGACACACAAAACATGTTATATATCTAAAAACTATTAAAGCAATCTCATGAAATTTCATGACTTTGTCCAAAATCGTAAACGGCTTTAAGTGCGCTAAATTTCATTAATGTGTATAAAATAGTAAATCGACGTAATATGACGCTTAATCTTTGATATACCTGTCCGGAGCGACGGGGGTTCTCCCAGACCTACTTAAAGAAGCACGCAGTGCATTGAGTAGGGGTCGTGGAGACCGCCATCCGGACAGGGGATAAACACATGGTGCCTCTTTGGAAAGTAGGGTGTGGGGAGAACCCAGCCATCCCGGAAGGGATAAACACCTCGGAATTCGATCTTGCTGAATAGGGGGTAGTGGAAGACCCGCATAGTGTCTGTGTAGTCAAAAGCATGATCCGGTATAAAAGGTTAATATGCGTGTATCCCATACAGACCGACCCAAACATAATAAGTAGGGACGAATGGTAGAATTGGGAAATACCAAGGGTTTGGGGTGGGTGACAAAGTAGAAAGGAGGAAGAAGGCAAGCTTTCCGCTCGTAGAGCTTTCATCAGACTGGGGTTATTGGGGAGGAGACAGAGTTTTTAAAAGCGAGACAAGTGTGAGTAGAAATCGAGATGGGCGTTAAACCCTATATCGTCGGAGAAACATGAATAAATGAGACAGTGAAATTAAAAGGACAGAATTAAGGGGAGTGTATGGATGGTAGTGGTTTGAGGAAGCAGAGTTTGAACACACACACAAACTACACACACCCACACTCAACACACAACATTACACACACACCCCACACACACACACACACACCCACACACACCAAACACACACACACATCACAGAGTACACCAAAACAGACACACACACACACACCACACACACACACACACACACACACCACGGTACACAACACACACAAACACACACACACACAACACAAACACACACATACACACACCACCACACACACACACACACACACACAGAGAGACACACAGTAGACTACTAAGCTTATGCCTGGGACTAGTCGATGAGTTGAATCGACGCGTATAATTCAACAAGTAAAGCGTGCATGCCGCATGTGCGCTACTATACATCAATATAGGTACCATTATGATTATTGTATGAATAAACCCAATGGCTTACTAGGTGTCAACAGAATTAATGGTCGCATTAACCATTTGACCGCCAATGTTGCATTACTTTTTGGGCACCACAGTGATTTAACACCCATGTTATTAAAAGCCTTGAATTATGGTCTGTTATCCAATGACCTTGTGTTATTCATTTTTGGGAGATAAGGATAGGCCTTATTTAAAACATGTCACAGACGGATCCCCAATATTGCTGACGAAATCTTTTTTCTACCCATGTAAAATTAATTGAAAATTTTAGCTAAAAACAAATGGCTGGCGGCGAAAAGGTTAAGGGGGATAGTTCTATAAATTTGATTCCCAATAATTGATTACCTGGACTTTTCCCACCCGGACTTTCCCCACCTAGGAGTATTCCCACCCGGACTTTTCCCACCTATGACTATTCCCACCCGGACTGTTCACACCCAATTGAACAAACTTCTGTTTATTGCATGTCATTTCCGACTATTTATATAGGCTAAAAGTCGCCTCTGTGGTGTGTGTGTGTGTGTGTGTGTGTGTGTGTGTGTTGTGTGTGGTACGCGCAAAGCGTGCGCGCGCGCGCGTGGCGTGGTTGTGTTTGGGTGTGTGTGTACGCGCAAGCGTGCGCGCGCGCGCGCGGCGTGTGTGTGTGTGTGTGTGTGTGGGTGATTGTGTGTGTGTGAGTGAGTGTATGTACGTGTGCGTGTGGTGTGTGTGTAAGATAGAGAGAGCGAGAAGGAGAGGGGAAGAAGGAGAGAGAGACCGAACGAGAGAGAGACGAGAGAGAGAGGAGAGGAGAGAGAGATAGAGAGAGAGAGAGAGAAGAGAGAGAGAGAGAGAGAGAGAGAGAGAGAGAGGTTTATTCAAAGCCTAGTTTTTCATTCAGTTCCGCGATGTAAATATTTTAAAGTCATCATAACGGTACGGCTGTGATGTAGGCCTAAATCATGATAGTACGACTGTGATGTAAATCTTTTATTAGTTTTAAAGTCATCATGATAGTACGGGCAGTTTTAGCAACAGGACAATCTCTCTTGGCTGGTAAAGAAGATAAGAAAATGTTCGCACACTTTCATACTATTGGTTTTCGTGTGTCACTCTGTGTACGCGCGCGCGCGCGCGCGTGTGTGTGTGTGTGTGTGTGTGTGTGTGTGTGTGTGTGTGTGTGTGTGTGTGTTTGTATGTGTGTGCTTGCGCGTGTGCGTGTGTGCGCGTGCGTGTG
>CM065701.1:40059467-40061967 GCA_017654935.2 Phymorhynchus buccinoides
AGCACTTGAGAGGTATAGGATGGTTAACCCTTTCGCCGCCAGCCATTTTCAGCAAACAAATTACCATTAAACTTACCTATGTAGACAAAAAAATATGCCTGTTATATTTGGGATTTCTCTGTGACATATTTTAAAGTAAGGCCTATCCCCACCTCCCAAAATGAAGAGAATGGGGTCTTTGGATAACAGACCCTGATTTGATGCCTTTTAGTGACATGGGTGTTACAATCAGTGTGGTGCATAAAATGCGACGTTGTTAAACTAATATCGCCTCTCTGCGTTATCTTTGTCAACATACAGGTAAACATATTCGGGAAATTAACCCTTTCACCGCCAATGTCGCATTTATGGCACCACAATGTTTTAACACCCATGTCACTAAAAAGCATCCAATCAGGGCCTGTTATTTGAAGATCCTATTTTCATAATTTTGGGAGGTAAGGATAGGCCCTATAATGTTTTGCATGTCACAGAGGAATTCTCAATAATGCGGGTAGTTTTTTCTCTACCCCGTTAAGTTTAATGGTATTTTGGTGGCTGAAATATGTCTGGCGGCGAAAGGGTTAAAGCTGATCAGGAATATTCGCTAAGGCCCCCGTTACACAGAACAAAGTACCCACTACACGCTAAATTTCTAGAGAACCTATCGAGGTCTTGGTGAGCTGCGGAACTTTTCCTCATGTGTGTGACCGCAACTACGTTGCTACTACGTTTTCAGTGCGTGCAAAAGGTTTTGAAAAATCGAACACTTTTTGACATGTTTCCACGTTATCACTACGCACCCCCCACGTTGATAAATATGTCCTCGCCACGTTCCCTCCACGTCCCCACGACGTCTGCCGCACCGTGCTGAACCAAGATGCAGCCACGTTCTAGAAGACCGCACCGCGCTCCTGCAACTATGACAAGACATTCTGATGGTAAGATATTTATCAAAAGGTGTAATACTAATATTAGAAAAAATGTTTTCAGTAACAGAGTTGCTAACATGTGGAATGAATTTCCTTTTGAGCTAAAATGTGCACCAAATAACTAACATCTTCAAGAATCGTCTTGATGAATTTCCAAAATTTGTTAGTATATTTAGAAGCTTTGATTAATTTATTTTCATAGGAAGTTTTTTTTTCCACCGTACCTTGACTAAAACAATACCTGCCAATGCTTAAAAATGATGGGACTCCTAAAAAGCTTCACGGCTTGTTTTGTCCCTACTTACTACTACTACTACTACTACTGCGATACATAGTCCTTAGCCACGTTGTTGCAACTTACAAGGTCCTTATACCAACTTCGTCGGGGTTTTGTTTGTGGCACAAGCCACAAAAAACCTATAACTCACTTTGTCGGTCGTCTGTCGGTCGGTCCAAAATTGTCGCACATTTCGCAAATAGATTTTAAAGGAGAAAGGAGAGAAACAATACTTGGACATAAAGTAACATTTCAGTTGTCATATCTACATATCATGAACAAAATTTAGGGCTTTACGTCCTCTCGACCTGGGAAGGCACATATGGGACACATATCTACAGTCAATACGTATGGCGATGACGAAAATGGTGTTTTACGTCCTCTTGGTCTGAATCAGACACATATGGGGACATTTGTAAATACAAATATGGTGGGAACAATACTGGAGGCAATGCCCGGAGGCAGTACGAAACCAGTAAAGTCCCGATTTTTAAATGAATACAGATAGCTGTAGCGGTGACCACGCCTCGGTTAAACCTCATCGGCTATGGCACCGCCACAAGTATAATATAAGTCAATACGTATGGAAAGAATTATATACTGAACAGAGCACATGAATCGTCATTTTAAAGCGTAGAAAATAATAAACATACGTAATACAGACACTGCAACAGACACGACGAGTATGCAGTGCTTCTTTCGATGAGCATAAGTAGGATAAAATAGTTTTAAATGTTTTCCAAAAGATATAAAAAGTTACGAAATGGTGCAGAGATAACATTCTGGTTTACAGATTTAAATTATTGAAAAGCCAGGGGAAGCGACTCAGTGTATATAATGATTGCAGTGGTAAAAATAGACCGCACTTCAGATCGAGGCTGCTCTTTAAAATGATGTTTCGTTTTCAATGAGAGACTTAGTGCGATTTTTCTCACGCCAGAGGGCATGACTCTCGTGTGGGGCTAATCCTCTCTATATTATTAGTAGGGGATAAAGAAAGAGAGAGAGAGACAGTGAGTGGTCCTACCATCACTCTCTCTCTCACTACGCCCAAGTAAGAAAATCGCGTGATAAGCCCCTAGTGCATTGACTGCCCTCTGGCGTGAAAAATATCGCCATAGGTTGACCATTGTCGCACGCCACACAAACGATTGCGAATCCGCGCTTGTTGCTATCTGAACCTCCAGATACAGGCAGAGGGGACTGAGGACTACACAGGAAACCCCCTTTTTCAGTCGTAATACACTCCCCTTCTTATCGGTAGTAAAGAAAGAGGGCCTTTTTTTTAATGTATAAGGGGGCCTTTTTATGT
>CM065701.1:40074467-40096967 GCA_017654935.2 Phymorhynchus buccinoides
CCGTTATTGCCTTTCTTACCATACATAAAGCTGTATTTTAGGAACATTTTTAGCTAATAACCTTTTTGGAATTACTTGGAATTTGGTTTGGTGGCGTGGATTATGTTAAAAGCACACGAGCAAAATAGATCTGCGACAAGCAAGCCAAGTCGTTCGCGTGCACACACACACGCACATAAAATAACACATGCACGCACACACGCACGCACGCACGCGCGCGCGCGCGCACACACACACACACACACACCTCCATACACACAGTTAGAAACACGTCACACACATTCACAAACACACACGCACACGCACGCGCATAGGCCTACACACACGCACGCGCACACACGCACACGCGCGCACACACATACACACACACACACACACACACACACACACACACACACACACACACACACACACACACACACGCGCGCGCGCGCGCGCGCGCGCGTACACAGAGTGACACACGAAAACCAATAGTATGAAAGTGTGCGAACATTTTCTTATCTTCTTTACCAGCCAAGAGAGATTGTCCTGTTGCTAAAACTGCCCGTACTATCATGATGACTTTAAAACTAATAAAAGATTTACATCACAGTCGTACTATCATGATTTAGGCCTACATCACAGCCGTACCGTTATGATGACTTTAAAATATTTACATCGCGGAACTGAATGAAACTAGGCTTTGATAAACCTCTCTCTCTCTCTCTCTCTCTCTCTCTCTCTCTCTCTCTCTCTCTCTCTCTCTCTCTCTCTCTCTCTCTCTCTCTCTTCTCTTTTCTCTCTCTCTCCCTTCTCCTCTCCTTCTCGCTCTCTCTATCTTACACACACACACACACACACACACGTACATACACTCACTCACACACACACACACACACACACACACACACACACACACGCGCGCGCGCGCACGCGCACGCGCGCGCGTACACACACACACACACACACACACACGCGCGCGCGCGCACGCACACGCGTACACACACACACACACACACACACACACACACACACACACACACACCACAGAGCGACTTTTAGCCTATATAATAGTCGGAAATGACATGCAATAAACAGAAGTTTGTTCAATTGGGTGTGAACAGTCCGGGTGTGAAAGGTCCTAGGTGGGAAAAGTCCGGGTGGGAATAGTCCTAGGTGGGAAAAGTCCGGGTGGAAAAAATCCGGTAATCAATATTGGGAATCAAATCTATTAGAACTATCCCCCTTTAACCCTTTCGCCGCCAGCCATTTTCTAGCTAAAATTTTCAATTAAATTTACATGGGTAGAAACAAGATTTCGTCAGTAATATTGGGGATCCGTCTGTGACATGTTTTAAATAAGGCCTATCCTTATCTCCCAAAAATGAATAACACAAGGTCATTGGATAACAGACCATAATTCAAGGCTTTTAATAACATGGGTGTTAAATCACTGTGGTGCCCAAAAAGTAATGCAACATTGGCGGTCAAATGGTTAATGCGACCATTAATTCTGTTGACACCTAGTAAGCCATTGGGGTGTATTCATACAAATAATCATAATGGTAACCTATAGTGATGTATATAGCGCAACATGCGGCATGCACGCTTTACTTTGTTGAATTATAGCTCGTGCGAATTCAAACTCATCGACTAGTCACAGGCATAAGCTTAGTAAGTCTACTGTGTGTCTCTCTGTGTGTGTGTGTGTGTGTGTGTGTGTGTGTGTGTGTGTGTGTGTGTGTGTGTGTGTGTGTGTGTGTGTGTGTGTGTGTGTGTGTGTGTGTGTGTGTGTGTGTGTGTGTGTGTGTGTGTGTGTGTGTGTGTACTGTTTGTGTACTGTGTGTGTGTGTGTGTGTGTGTGTGTGTGTGTGTGTGTGTGTGTGTGTGTGTGTGTGTGTGTGTGTGTACTGTGTGTGTGTGTGTGTGTGTGTGTGTGTGTGTGTGTGTGTGTGTGTTCACACTCTGCTTCCTCAAACCACTACCATCATACCCTCCCCTTAAATCTGTCCTTTTAATTTCACTGTCTCATTTATTCATGATTTCTACGACGAGATAGGGTTTAACGCCCTCTTCGATTTCTACTCACACTTGTCTCGCTTTTAAACTCTGTCTCTCTCCCCACTAACCCCCAGTCTGATGAAAGCTCTACGAGCGGAAAGCTTGCTTCTTCCCCTTTTCTACTTTGATCACCCAACCCAAACCCTGGTGAGTTTCCCAATTCTACCATTTCCGTCCCTACTTATTAATGTTTGGGTCGGTCTGTATGGATACACGCAGATTAACCTTTACCGGATCATGCTTTTGACTACACAGACACGATGGCGGGGGTCTTCCACGACCCCCTACTCAGCAAAGAGCGAATTCCGAGGTGTTTATCCCTGTCCGGATGGCGGGGGTCTCCCACGACCCCTACTTGTCAAAGAGGCACCATGTGTTTATCCCTGTCCGGATGGCGGGGGTCTCCCACGACCCCTACTCAATGCACTGCAGTGCTCTTTAAAGTAGGGGTCGTGGGAGACCCCCGTCATCCGGACAGGTATATCAAAATTACGCGTCATATTACGTCATTTATATTTTATACACATTAATGAAATTTAGCACACTTAAAGCCATTTACGATTTTGACAAAGTCATGAAATTTCATGAAGATTGCTTAAATAGTTTTAGAGATATAACATGTTTTGTGTGTCAAGGGGTCGTGGGCGACCCCAGAAGTCCGGTAAAGGTTAACTCGTCGTGTGTGTACGTAGGCCTATGTGTCTACCATGTTCGATTTATGTGTATGCATGTTATCACACCATGCCAACCTATGCACACACGCGCGCGCGCGGGGTGTACAGTGTTGTTGTTTCCTCACGATTTCTGACTCTACCCTCCCGACCTCAGTCTAAAAGCACTGGAATAAACCCAGCAGATCTCATTTCGGTCCCCCTTGTGAAAAAACCCCTCCCAGCACGAGTCGACTGTGCTTCGCGTTTGGTGTTTCAATGCGCAGTCCTGTCGAAACAAGACTGTGGAGCTGAGTGACGTGATGACAGACAACGATGTGGACGTCATGGTTTTCACTGAATCGTGGTTTAGTGAACAGGGGGATGAAGCTCTCATGATAGACATGCGGGTACACCCTGAAGTCTTTCTCACGAGTTGGGAGAGGTGGAGGGGGCATTGCAGTTGTGATCAAGGAATCGCTTACCGAAGTCTCCACAGTGAAGAAGCTTGATTCCCTGACAACGTCTCTGCAAATCCGTCACTGCGATGCAAACCTTCATGTGTTGAGTGTCTACCGACCACCCCCAAGCCATCGGAATAAGGCCACTCCCTGACAGTTCATTGAGGAGTTATCCGATCTCATCTGCAATCACTCTCTCATAGTGACATTTTAATTGTGGGTGATTTTAACTTTCATTATGACAATCCTGCATGCCCCAATGTCAATCGCTTGAAAACTCTCTTCCAAGACAATGAACTGCACCAGGTGATCCAGGAGCCCACTCATCGTAATAGCCACATACTGGACTTGCTGGTGGTCGGTCAAGATCGTCCTCTCCTGAAGTCTGGTGTGATGGACCTTGCTCTTGGTGACCATTTTGCTCTCGTCTGTCATCTGCCATTCCATCATCCCGAGAAACCCAAACGAGTTGTTTCTTCAAGAAATCTGAAGAAAATCCGTTGTGACGTTGCAGCATTTGTTTCGGAGGCGACTGTTTCCGGATCAGTTGATGTTGCTGCCTACAACACTGGGTTGAAGCAGATCCTGGATCAACATGCTCCGCTCATCACCCGCCGCATCCCTGATCGTCCCTCTGCCCTGTGGAAGACTGACAAACTCCAGAGTGAGAAGTGCAAACTTCGTAAAGTGGATGTCAGTGGCGCTCCACCAAACTAACAGTGGATCGCATGATCTTCGTGCATGATGGAGACGTGCTCAAGGACAAACAAAGTGCAGCAGTAGTAATGTGAAGTGATGATTTCTGTGTTATGTATGTTTTGTAGTGAGAGAGTAAAGTAATGTGAAATGATATATTTAAGAAAGATAAAGAGAGAGACCAGTGTATCATGTGTTTGTGTAGAAGTAAAGTGAAAGAACAGTGAAAAGGAAAAAAGAAAAAAAGAAAGAAAAAACCCCAGGGTGCAGCCAAGCAGTGCTGAAATCAAAAACAGTTCTTCCAACAAACAACTTTTTGCTGTTTCTGATAAACTCATGGGGAAATCAAAACCGCTTGTGCTTCCAGCGGATATAGCCCTACCAGACATTCTTGATGCTTTCTGTTCCCTTTTCTCTGATAAAACCAGGAAGCTTATGCAGTCTTGATCATTTTCAGACTGATAACTTCCACGCCCCATTTCACGGGTCATGCTTGACCCCTTTCAGACCTGTGTCTGAAGATGAAATAAGGAAACTCTTGAAACAATCCCCAAACAAGACTTGTTCCCTTGATCCCATGCCAACAGAGCTCGTAAAACAATGTCAGGATGTTTTGGTCCCACTCATCACCTCAATCATTAACCACAGCCTTCTTACTGACACAGTTGGTAGTTCTTTGAAACATGCGATCGTCATTCCTCTCTTGAAGAAACCTACTCTTGACTCCAATCTACTGCAAAGCTACAGACCAGTTTCCAACCTTCCTTTCCTTTCTAAATTGCTTGAAAAGGTTGTTCTGTCACAGCTTCTGCAACATCTTCAGGATAATGGTCTTCTTGAGTCGAGGCAATCTGCAGATCGCATGTGTCATAGCACTGAAACAGCCCTGTTGGCTGTCACAGATTCCCTCCTTTCAAGCTTGGATCAGAACCTTGTGTCTGTTGTCGCCTTTCTGGATCTATCGTCTGCCTTTGACACCATTGACCATACCATTCTCATTGAACGCCTGTCCTCTTCTTGTGGTATCAGATCTACTGCTTTAAACTGGTTCAGCTCCTATCTATCTGGACGTTCACAATCCGTTGTTGTCAATGGTCTGTCCTCCAAGGCCTCACAGCTATGTTGTGGTGTTCCACAGGGATCAGTGTTAGGTCCCATTCTCTTCACTCTGTCCACAGCGTGACTGGTCCAGCTCCTATCCGTCTGGACGTTCACAATCCGTTGTTGTCAATGGTCTGTCCTCCAAGCCCTCACAGCTATGTTGTGGTGTTCCACAGGGATCAGTGTTAGGTCCACTTCTCTTCACTCTGTCCACAGCGTGACTGGTTCAGCTCCTATCTGTCTGGACGTTCACAATCCGTTGTTGTCAGTGGTCTGTCCTCCAAGCCCTCACAGCTTTGTTGTGGTGTTCCACAGGGGTCAGTGTTAGGTCCCATTCTCTTCACTCTGTATACCCGGCCACTTTCTGATGACATAGGAAGAAATCACTTTGACTATCACACATTCGCTGATGACACTGAAATTCATAAGCCTGCTCCTGTTTCAGATTTTCCTGTGCTTTCCAGTCAAACAGAACATTGTGTGTCTAACATCAAATCGTGGATGGATAAAAACAGACTCAGGTTAAATGAGAACAAGACTGAGCTGTTAGCTGTTGGGAATCGCAATCGCCTGTCAGCGATAAAGTGTGATCCTTTGACCTTGTCAACTGATTCTGTACCTTTTCAGAAATCAGTCAAGTATCTGAGTCTCTGCCTGGATGAAACACTTTCTGTTGATCAGCATATTTATTCAGTCTGTCGGTCACCTTTCTACCATCTTAAAATATCAATATATAATAAAATAAAACACTGATAAAATCGCGTTATTTCGGTTTATTCGTAAACCTTCAACGGGCAAAGCACCAGGGCAAGTCATCTTAAACCCCATCTTAAAACTATATAAAAGACTAAGTTATATTCGTTGATATCTCTCAGTTGAAGCTGCTACTCAACTTGCTGTTTCTTTCATACTGTCCAGGCTGGATTACTGCAATGCAGTTCTTGCAGGTCTCCCTCTTTCTTATGTGAAGCGTCTTGAGTGAGTCCAGAACAGTGCTGCCAGGGTTGTGCTCAGAAAGCGTAAGACTGATGCAGTGACACCACTGCTGAGACAGCTGCACTGGCTCCCTGTTGATGCGATAGTCAAATACAAAGTGGCCACTCTTTCCTATCGTAATTTTGAAGACACTCTTCCTGACTACCTCTCTTCTCTCCTCTCTGCCTATATGGCGCCTATATGGAAGATGGCGCCGACTTATGGCGATACGGTTTTGCACGCTCTGTGTTTATGTTTTGTTTTGGTGTATCTACTGTCTGGAGTGACTGTTGGTGTGTTGAGATACAGCCGTGTAGACCTGCTGCAATATCCGTGACACACTCAATCATGATGTCAAGCCAGACTTTTCTCTCCCCGCATCTGTGATGCTATCTGAAGCATCAACGGCTTCAAATTCAAACCAGCGCCATTCCAACGACCGGCCTCAGCAACAGAGAAAAACGTGCCGGTGCTCTGGTTCGTTTCAGGCGATGCTCTAACCGCCCCCCTCTATCATCCATCCTCCTTTCGAACGTAAGATCGCTGAAAAACAAAGCCGACGAACTACAAGCTCTTGTTAATACTCAAAGAGACTATAGGGACTGTTCTGCTCTCTGTTTCACGGAAACCTGGCTAGATTCTTCTGTTCCTGATTGTTCCATCACACCGTCAGGTTTTAGAATTTTCCGCACTGATCCTGACTGTGTCATAATGGGAAAGAGTGTGGGTGGTGGTGTGTGTGTCATGGTTAACGAACGGTGGTGTGCTAACACGGACATTGTTACATCCTTCTGCTCCCCTGATCTAGAACTGTTATTGTAAGATGCCGACCTTTCTACTCCCCCCAGGAGGTTTCTTCTCTTCTGCTGGCAGTGGCATGCATCCACCCAGAGGCGCATGCAGGAAACGCTAGGAGTCAGCTTGCTGGCCGTATCACTGACGCAGAAAACAAACACCCAGACGGCCTAACGATTGCACTCAGTGACTTTAATCACACGAGCCTTAGGTCGACCCTTCCTACATTCCACCAACATGTTTTGTGCTCCACCCGCAAAGATAAGACACTGGACCACTGCTACAGCACACTACCAGGCGCCTATCGTTCTATCCCTCGTGCCCCGCTAGGCCGCAGTGACCACGCTATGGTGTTTCTCCTTCCCACCTACAGACACCAGCTAAAAACAGTGAAGCCTGTCAAAAAGTCAGTTAGTAAATGGGACGATCAGTCTGTTGCTGCGTTACAGGGATGCCTTGATTGTACTGACTGGTCTGTGTTTAAGGAGGCAGCAAAAGACCTTGATGAATATACGGATACTGTTACATCGCATACTAACTTTTGTGAACAGCTGTGTGTTCCGACCAAAACTGTAACTATATATGGTAATAACAAGCCCTGGTTTAGGTATAGTATTAAGTCTAAATTAGCTGCCAAAGACGTCGCATACAACGCGTTAGAACGCCTAAAGTTAGATGAGAGTGACAAAACACTGCAAGACCATGCTAGACGACATTTCAATCAGACCAAGTATGAAGTTGAAAAGGAAATCAAACATGCTAAGATAGAGTACCGTCAGAAAATTGAACAGCGGTTTTCTTCAGACAATACTAGGGCCGTGTGGAAGGGTCTGCAGAATATTACTCAATATAAACAAAAACCAAGAATTAGTACTGATGACCCAACACTTCCTGATCAACTGAACCATTTCTATGCTAGGTTTGACAGACTAAACACAACTCCAAGGCCCCAGGTAGACTCGGAAGCCTCTGACCCCGCCTTTGTAGTGCAAGAATCAGATGTTAGGAAACTGTTCAGGTGGCAGAGTGTAAAGAAAGCTGGTGGGCCAGATGGTATTTCGTCACCTTGCCTAAAACACTGTGCTGATCAGCTTGCCCCTATTTTCACTGATGTGTTCAATGAATCCCTGTTTCAATGCAAAGTTCCATCATGTTTCAAATCCGCTATTATTGTTCCAGTACCAAAAAAACCCAAAACAGTCACACTTAATGATTACAGACCCGTTGCTTTGACATCCGTTGTTATGAAAGTTTTTGAACGCCTTATTCTCTGCTATCTGAAATCTGTGACTGTCTCTCTAATGGACCCCTTACAGTTTGCATATCGGGCAAATAGATCTGTGGAGGATGCTGTGTCTCTTGGTCTTCATTTTGTTATCCACCATTTAGAGAAAGCTAATACCTATGCCCGCATTCTTTTCATTGACTTCAGTTCTGCATTTAATACTATTGTCCCATCTCAACTTATTCAGAAGCTCATTAGTATGGATGTGAATATTGGGTTGTGTAAATGGATTGCAGATTTCCTCACCAACAGACCCCAAGTTGTCAGAGTTGGCAGAAAAGGTCATTTTAAACACCGGTGCCCCCCCAAGGATGTGTATTATCTCCCTTGCTATTTACATTGTTTACCAATGACTTTCGCTCTGTAAACCCATCTGTTGCAGTTATTAAGTTTTCTGATGACATTACTATGGAGGGGCTCATTACTAATGGCGATGAGGCAGGGTACAGGGATGAAGTTGAAAAGATGGTCGACTGGTGTGCCACTAACAATCTTGAGCTCAATGTTTCCAAAACTAAAGAAATGATAGTTGATTTCAGGAAAAAGAAAACTCCTCTCCCAGCATTATCTGTTAAAGGTCAGGTAGTTGAGCAAGTAGAATCATTTAAATTCCTAGGTGTGCACATTTCAAATACATTAATCTGGGAAGTCAACATCACATCATCCTGCAAAAAAGCACAGCAGAGACTATATTTTCTAAGACAGCGCAAGAAATTTAGGATAAGTACAGCATTCTTGACACAGTTCTATCGATCTGTCATCGAAAGCATACTCAGTTTTTCAATATCTGTCTGGTATGGATCAGCTTCAGTTAAAGATAAAAGGAAACTCCATCAAGTCGTCAAGATATCCTCAAAAATCATAGGTCACAAACTGTCATCCCTAGATAACATCTATAGTGTGCGCATAAGACGCAAAGCTAAGTCCATCATATCTGATTGCACACACCCAGCCAACCATCTGTTTCAACCACTCCCTTCTGGTAAAAGGTTCTGCTCTTTTAAGTGCAAATCTAACCGCCTGAAGAACAGCTTTTACCCCTCTGCTGTCAGAGCCATCAATACTCAGTAGGCTCACCTCCCTAGGGGTATTTTTGTATCCTATTTTGCTCAGACATGTGTTAATCGGTGTGCCTGCATGCTCGCAGTCTTGTGTGTGAGTGTGTGTGAGTGCGTGTGTGAGGAGGTGGGACATGTGTTGGTATAAATGTGTATGCGCGTGTATGTGTGTGTGTTGGTGTATGTGTAGGTGTGCGTCTGAGAGAAAGAAAGAATCTGAGAGAGACTGATACACGAGAATGTAATCTGGGTTTTTTTTGTGTTTTTCCCCCCCCCCCCCCCCCCCCTTCTTATATTGGTTGTCCATTCAATGTGCATGCTTTCGTTGTTGTTGGATTGTGTCTTGTGCAAAACCAAAATGATTTCCTTTGTATTACGATGTATTGGCTGATTAAAGAATCTTGAATCTTGAATATACCAGAACGCAACCTCAGATCAAGCAACCTAAAACTTCTCTGCAAACCTGTCACCAAGTACAAAACAGTTGGAAACAGATCTTTTCGTTTCCAAGCACCACACATCTGGAACAATCTCCCTTTCTCTCTCCGCAGCTCTCCATCTCTGTCTTCTTTCAAAACTGGCTTGAAGACGCATCTTTTCAGAAAAATATCTCTGTTAATTTCTGTCTGTCCATCCACTGTCAGTCAACCCTGTAAAGAATGTTTTATTTATTATAGATAATTCGTGTTTTATGTAGGTATTTAAAATGCGAGTTGTGTGAGTGCGATAATGTATGCACATGTATTTTGAATATTTTTTGTGTGCGTGAGGTAAACTTACTTTTTTTTAACGTTTTCGTGTAAAGCGCAGTGAGTCCTGCCGTGTCAGGAGAATAGCGCTATACAAGTTTTAGTTATTATTATTGCGACGCGCATCGAACCGGCGGGGTGCTCGTAAGCTGCTCACAAAAAGTAAGGGATATTGACTTTGCAATTTCACCACGGGTTCAAGAACCAGACCATAAGTTTCATTTTATGTGAAAATGTTAGTTCAGCCTTTCGTGGCTGTAACATCGAAGACACGAATCATTTATAAAATGTCATGTGACTGCACTGAAAAAAAGCGTTTGAAATTTTCGCGTTTCAGTTGCGTTTCTTTTGCCCTTGAGCGTATAATATGCTTGGTTGCGCACGGACGAGTTCTAAAAAACATAGGCAGTTTTGTTTTCTTATGTGTTTTGCACCAGAAAACTGTGACCCAAACGTTGCATTCAAATGAAAAGGATAGATACAAGGTATGATAAGAGACTAGTGTGAATGTTCTTTACATTAAAGATGTACTGTTATGCAAACACATAGACTTACAAAATGCATTCACATACACACTCACTATTTCTCACACACAAACACACACACACACAAGCACACGCGCGCGCGCGCGCGCACTCACACACAGACACAGACAGACAGACAGACACACACACACACACACACACACACATACATACATCCACAGTTTTTCTCTCTCTCTCTCTCTCTCTCTCTCTCTCTCTCTCTCTCTCTCTCTCTCTCTCTCTCTCTCATCTCTATCTCTCTCTCTCTCTCTCTCTCTCTCTCTCTCTCTCTCTCTCTCTCTCTCTCTCTCTCTCTCTCTCTCTCTCTCTCTCTCTCTCTCTCTCTCTCTCTCTCAAACACGCACACACATGCACACTAATCACACTCTCGCACACACGTTTAATTTTTCTTAATTTTACAAAAAATCGATTGTGAAAAATAAAGTTAACTGAAGTACACTGCATCGAAAATCGTTGTTGGCTTAAAACAGATTCACATTTCCTTAGGGACAAATGTCAATGTGTTTCCTCGTTTTCTATGAGGGATATGAGTTCAAAGTAGGAGGTGAAAGAGTACTTGCATCGATTTTATAATTTTGCACTTACCTTTTTTTAGGATTGTTGAAAGCATTCCTCCTTCTTTCTTTGTTTCTCCCTCTGTTTTTATTTTCTTTCATTCGTTTCTTCCTTGTACCATTCCGGGCCTTCTGTCTTCTGTCTTATTGTATATCACAGTATATTGTCCTGGTTTCGCGTTTCTAGGCTCATCTATTGTCTAAATTTGCATTCAATATCGTGAAAGCATTAAATGTCTGCCTTTTTTCCTGCGTGTTGAAATGTGTTGTTTGGAAAATTGTTTTATTGATCACAACAATCACATTTCCAAGGAAAAGAAAGATTATTGATTGATTGATCAATTGATTGATTGATTCATTCATTGATTGATGTCATTTCTTTAATAATTGCTTGTTCCCCCGTAAGCTCGTAACTTATTAGTCCGTCACCAAGACGGACTATTGCGATGGGCTGGTTTGTATTTTTTTTTTTTTTTTTTTTTTCTGTCTGTCCCAAGGATATCTCCCGAACCGCTTGACCGAATCGCGTCAAAATTTGTGTGAAGGTGTGCCTCCTTAATAGGAAGAGATCAGCGCAAACAATTTTGCCGGCGTGACCTTGACCTTGACGTACGACCTTGAAAACCGAAAATCTAGTTTTAGCCATATCTCGGGCACCGATCAACATAGGATGTTGAAACTTGGTATGAAGGTGGTTTGGCTTATGCCCGTTCTGATGATGGCATACCGATCAAGGTCAAGGTCAAGGTCAAAAAGATCGCTGAGCCTGAAAATCGGAGGGTCATTTTTTTCTCCTTCTGTCTGTCCCAAGGATATCTTTCGAACGGGTTGACAGAATCACGTCAAATTGTGTTTGCTGGTGTGTCACCATGAGAGGAAGGCATCCGCGCAAACCATATTGCCGTCGTGACCTTGACCTTGGCGTACGACCTTGAAAACCGAAAATCTTTCAGGGGCCATAACTCCCACACCGTTAGTGTTAGAGTCTTCAAATATGGCATGAAGGTACTATGGCTTATGCCCGTTCTGATGGTGGCATACCGATCAAGGTCAAGGTCACGGTCCGGGCGATCCGTAGGCCTTGAAAGTGGTAGGGGTCTACACATTGGGTTTTAAGCCATATATTCCACATTGGTACTTGACAGAAGCGCTTCAGATTGTGTGTGGTACTGTATACCCTAGAGAAGAAAACATCCGAGCATAAATTATACCATGCTGACCTTGACCTTGAAGTGTGACCTTGAAAACCGAAATTTCTTTCTTTGCGCTATATGTTTCTTCTTCAAGCTGTATCTCGTGAACTAGAAGACAGAATCCCTTCCAATTTTGTGTCAGGATGTGACACTCTACGGGGTGTCGCAAGTGCGTGGCATTGCTGGTGACGGACATGTCTGCCGCTCGGCGACGCCCTTGTTTTCAATGCAATTTCATACATCTGTCAATGGCAGGTTTCTATGAATAAACACCACCAATAACTAACTAACACCGACAGAACACTACAGTTTAGCTTATGCTTCACAGTCATAGACTCTAATAATTGTGTGCAGACGGTGTCGACATGGAAAAGGACCCCGCTCTAGCTTCACCCCTGCGGCGGATTCCTTGTGTGAAAGTGGAGACATCGACGGGCCCTGTTTTATACATGCTCAAGTTTCTTCCTACGGGGGGACACAATGTGCTTGGGGGCACTCCTAAAACCGGAGACACCGGGCCTGTGTCCAATCCTACTGGGTCCACCAACGTCCCCTTGCCACTGTCCTCCGGGCCAGTGGATGATGGGCGTAATATCGGGAACAAAGAAAATGACATAATATTGGGTAAGCTTTGTAGTTTTTTTGGTTTTTTTTAAAGACCCCCCACGTCACGTGTCAAAATCGCGTTTTTCGCGTGTTTTCCCTCTTATAGCTGGTAACAAATCTTCCTAGTATAAGAGGGAATGTGACACGTGACGTGGGGGGTCTTTACGGGTCTGCACGCGATTTTGGGTACGCTGCTACTGGTTGAGTTTGTGTTTTGTTTTGTTTTTTCTCTTCTAATTGTTGTATTTGCTGCTGCTGTGGGGTGGTGGTAGTGTTATTGCTAGTTCCCGAGCGAAACGTCTGAAACTAGGCTGCTGTTTTTGTTTCGTCCGTTGCGTCCGTCCGTCCATCCGTGCCGTGCAACGTCCGCACTTGCGTGCGTGCGTGCATGCGTCCGTCCTGTTCTGACACTAAATCTATATGAACACGCGATATAACTTTGCACCCGCTCGGGGTCAGCCCTTGTAGTTCTTATCGTTGATGCTGTTTAGGGTCTTAGTCCGAAAATGGCTTATTATGGTACTAGCGCAACGCCTAGTACTGGAAATGCACCGTACTGGTAACGCCTAGTAACGGTAACGCCAAGTACTGGTAACGCTGAGTACAGCAAATTTGAAGCGATTCGGTTAAGAAACGGGGGAGTTATAAGGCCCCGTTTCCCGTTGGCGCTTCTCTGAGAGTGATGCGCTGCTCTGAGAGTGATGCTCTCTCCCGATTCTCTTCCAATTTGCTGCCAGGCTTTGCCCGGGCCATAGCAAGCCTGACAGCAAATTTGAGGCGATTCGGTTCAGAAACGGCGGCGGAGTTATTCGTGAAAAGGTGAAGCGGCGTATAGCGCGCGCGTTGCTGAACCGATTCGCTTCCGGTTTGGCACACCAATCGTCACCATCCCCGGTCATCTACCTGCCAAACTTGAAGGCAATGGGTCCAGAAATGCCGGAGATACCGGCGCCGAGAGTCCAGCGGATACGCGTTTCGCGCATTTGCGAAACCGCGCAAATGACACGGCCACCCTGGTTGCCGTTGCCATCGCCCCGTTAGGGCTCACAGCAAATGTGAAGCGATTCGGCCAAAAAACGGCGGAGTTATAAGGCCCGTTTTGTGTTTCAGACAGACACACACACACACACACACACACACACACACACACACACACACACACACGGACACTTGGCTTTTTACTATATGATTACTTTTATAGTCACAGAGAAGAGCGCGTCGCAGCTAGTGCTCCTCCACACGTTTTTATTTCGTTTTGTTGCATGCGGTTTTTTTCTTCAGTCTGTGACTGATGGGGAAGTGGGGAGGGGTCAACTTTGACCAAACGATAACTAAATTCATGTCATTTTCGTTGCCACTGGGTTTTTAACCCTTTCAACGCCAGCCGTATTTCAGCTAAAACAATTCCCATTAAATGTACCTGGGTAGAGAACAAAATCCCATCTGTAGTGTTGGGGATTCTTCTGTGACGTGTATAAAATAAGGTTGAACCCTACTTCCCAAAACTAAGACAATAGGGTTTTTGGACAACAGACCCCAATTTGATGCCTTTTAGTGACATAGGTGCTAAATCACTGTGGTGCTAAAATGCGACTTTGGCGGTGAAAGGGTTAACGCGCGCGAAGTGCATGGACACACGGGAGCTGGGTTTTTGTCGTCTCACCCGAAAGACTTAGCCCTTAGACCAAGATCTAGTAACAAACAAGCGCGAAATCGCAATAGTTTGTGGCACGCGGTCTATTTTTACCACTCCAATCATGAGTCACCTCCCCTGGCTTTTCAATAATTTTAATCTGTAAACCAGAATGTTATCTCTGCACCATTTCGTAACTTTTTATATCTTTCGGAAAACATTTAAAACTATGTATCCTACTTATACTCATCGAAAGAAGCACCGCATACTCGTCGTGTCTGTTGTAGTGTCTGTATTACGTATGTTTATTATTTTGTACGCTTTTAAAATACATCATTTTAAAGAGCGGCCTCAATTAATTTTGAAGTGTAGCCTCGATTTGAAGTGCGACAATTTTGTCAAAATGTGCGACAATTTTGGACCGACAGACAGACCGACCGACCAACAAAGTGAGTTATAGGTTTGTGGCTTGAGCCACAAACAAAAATATGAGCGGGAAAACTCTGCTGATGTGTGTGCGTGTGTATGTGCGTGCGGGCGCGCGCGCGTGTCTGTGTGTTTAAGAAACACACTAACACCTGTATTTGTTTTAAGGGTCTATAGTCTCTCTCTCTCTCTCTCTCTCTCTCTCTCTCTCTCTCTCTCTCTCTCTCTCTCTCTCTCTCTCTCTCTCTCTCTCTCTCTCTCTCTCCCTCTTTCTGAACCCTCCCCCTCTCTTTTCACTCTGTTACCTCCATCACCACATCACCATCGTCATTTACTCTTTACTTTCTTTTATCACAGCAGAGCGCAGTTCCAAGAAAAGGCTGTCGGTGCCAGAAACCCAGCCACCTCAACCTCCTCCTCCTCCTCTTCCTTCTCCTCCTCCTCCACCCAAAGACGTGCAGTGGGAAATGATTTCCGAGTGTCCGAGATATACCGCTCCCACTGATGACCCTTCCCAGCTTCTGGACCAAGCTGAAGAGGTGGCTCATGTACTTTAGTGGGCTCTATGCCCAATACGTTTGTCTCATTATTGTTTTTGTTCTCCGTATTGTTTTAATACTTCGTTTCAAACCACCAATTCAAATTCACCATTGCTCATATTAATGTATTGATTTCAATCAATCCTACTTTTTTCAATCAATATATGTGCTCATTTTTGTCAAATGTTCTCTTTGCCACTGCTTGACTTGATTGTTATTTCATGATTTTAATTGTTTCGCTTGATGCATGGTGTGAATGTGTGAGAGGGAGAGGGAGAGGGCATGGTGCAAGTAAGCTATTGTAGCTTATCCATTTTACCCTCAATGAAGCATTCGTATTCGTATTCGTATTCGTTATTCATACTCTCTCTCTCTCTCTCTCTCTCTCTCTCTCTCTCTCTCTCTCTCTCTCTCTCTCTCTCTCTCTCTCTCTCTCTCTCTCTCTCTCTCTCTCTCTCTCTCTCTCTCTCTTTGCGCGCGCGCGTGTGTGTATGTGTTGGTGCGTTCGCTCATGAATGTGTGTGTGTGTGTGTGTGTGTGTGTGCATGTGCGCGCGCGTGCGTGAGTGCGCGCATGTGTTTGTGTGTGTGTGTGTGTGGTTGCCCGCATGCTTGTGTGTTTGTCTGTGTGCTTCTGTACATATGTGTATATGTTTTTATTGTAATTTTCCGTAAAGGGTGAACTACTGGACCTGAGCAATTATCGGCCCATGCCCACACTGGTGAAGGAAGAGTCACCACCAGATGGAGCCGGTGACTGTTTGTGGGACGGACCCCCACCCCCTCTCCATCACTACCATGAGGGCCCCTCCTGTCCTCCTCCTGACGATAAGCTATCTGGAAGTGCGGATAATTCTTCCAGACTACAAGAAAGTTGGGTCAGCTTTCCTTTTGTGGCTTTTCATTACAAGATTCTGGTATGAACGATTGTTGTCCTTTGCCGATGTGCGATCGCAAAGGAGTCTAATTTTGTCGTGTTTTTTTGTCCTAAGGGTGTACACCCCACTAATTAAGAGTATACACCCTAACTAATTAAGGGTGTACATCACAGTAAAAGAGGGGGTCTAATACTAAAAGTAAAACACATCATAGCACAACATGTGCCACGTCCCCAATGTCGCCGAGCGGAAGACATGTCTCAGTGTTAAGGGTGTACACCCCACCAATTAAGGGTGTGCATCCCGGAAAACGATTTTCACCCAGTCACGGGTGTGTAGGTGCATCACCCAAAGGACACAAGGAGGACGGGGGCCTAAGATGTGAGGGGCAAGGGAGGTACAGGGCGGGGCAGGTACAGCGCGTAGCCGGCAAAGGATATATCTGCCGCTCGGCTATGCCCTTGTTTCTTAATGTTTGTTGTTTAATTCAGTGTGGAGTGTGTGAACCTCCGTTTTCTGTGTTGTCCTTTCTGATATCAATTAAGCAAGCTTGATCCCAGTTTTGCTGTGTGACCTTGAAAACCGAAATATCCTTCTTTGCGCTCTATATTTCTTTTCTGAGCTGTATCTCGTGAACTATAAGATAGAGTCCCTTCATATTTTGTGTGAGGGTGTAATACTTGGAGTACAATACATTGATGCACACATTATGTCCCGGGAATAAAATGTGGCCGAGCGGCAGACATGTTTCCGTTTTTCTTCACCTCTTATATCTCGTGAAGTACTGTATTGAATCACTCCAAATTTTGTGTGTGGGTGTAATACTAAGAGTAGAAGACATTGCAGCACAAATTATTGCACATGGTGTTTAAATGTTGCCAGGTGGCAGACATGTCTCTGTGTTAAGGGTGTACACCCCACTATTTAAAGGTGTGCACCCTACTAAAGGCGTTGGTGTAATACTAAGAGTAGAAGACATTGCAGCACAAAATGTGCCACGTGGGGTTTAAATGTCGCCGAGCGGCAGACATGTCTCCATGTTAAGGGTCTGCACCCCAATCTTAAAGGGTGCACACCCCGGTAAAGGAGGGGGTGTAATACTAAGAGTAGAAGACACTGCAGTACAAAATGTACCACGTGGGGTTTAAATGTCGCCGAGCGGCAGACATGTCTCCATGTTAAGGGTGTGCACCCCACTCTTTAAGGGTGCAGCACACCCCGGTAAAAGATGTGCACTCTGGTAAAGGGTGTGTAGACGTGTGCATCACTCAAAGGACCCAAGGACGACATGGGGCTATCCACGTGGGATTTATATGTCGCCGAGCGGCAGACATGTCTCAGTGTTAAGGGTGTGCATCCCAGCGATTAATAGGTGTGCACACCAGTAAAGGATGTGCACTCCATTCAAGGGTATTTAGGTGTATCACCCACAGATTGCAAGGATATTTGTTTCAGGTACAGGCGGGGCTAGGATGTAAAGGGCAAGGGAGGTACAGGGCGGTGCAGGCACAGGGCGTAACGGGCAAAGGACATATCTGCCGCTCGGCGATGCCATTGTTTCAATTGGGTTATAATCATGAAGAGGCCCTGCAAATATTTTTGCTTACGATGGTGGCTTGATATTGTGATCATACTTTAATTATGTAGCAAGTATTTTCATGTTGTTTGTGTGTCCTAACCTTTAAAAACACCCATAATATGACGTTTGATTCTTACGATTTTGCTTTATTATTATGATACATTACCTCTCTTAATCCATACTGGATGCAATGGAAGTCTGGAAAAGGGCTCTGCGTAGGCATAGTGGCACCATTGTAAATGGTAAACGAGTCGGTTCGTTGGATTGAAACTGTTGACTGTTCACAGGAGGATGGATTGCTGGACCTCCGAAACTTCCCACGACCCACGCCTCCTGAACTCGCCAAAGAAGCTGAAACGTCCAGACCTGCAGACAACTCCACTACTCGAGATCTTTCCCCTGCCTCTTCTGATCCCCTCCCGCACAACCACAACCGCCACCGTCTCCATCACCACCATCTCCATCACCACCATCACCATCATCAGAATCACTCCCATCATCATCACCACCACCATCACCACCTCCGCGTCCATCCTCCTCCCCGCCAGAGTGCTACTAACCAGTCTGTGGCAGCGGTCAGTCGTTACTACCAGGAACACTTGAGAAAGGCGGGGGTGCGAACCACCTCGGGTGGTGGGGGTGTTGCTGCTCCTGACCAAAGTGGAGTCGTGGCTGATGATGACCATGTAAGAAAAAGCTGGAGTGTTGGTTGGTTGGTTTAAACGAATTATTATTGAGTATCACATAGTAAAGCAGCAACATAAACAAATGAGAACGAGCACAACAAGCTTAAAGCTTATACAAGGCGTGTTGGTTGGTTCTCATGCATGTCTCTCTTTGCCGCTATATCCGCCATCCCTTTTGCTAGTTAATACTTGACATATGTCTTAATGATGAACAAGAAAAAGAAGAAGATGAAGAAGAAAGAAAGAATGATGACAATATATGGGTTATGTGTGCACGCATGTGCGCGTGTGTGTGTGTGTCTGTATGCATGTGTGTGTATGTTTGTGCGTACGTTGTGTGTGAGTGTATTTGTATGTGTATCCGCTAACGTTTGTGTGTGTGTGTTGGTGTATGTGGTCAGTCCGTGCAACTCAGTTGCTATGGCTTACTGAATGAAAGATGAATAATGTGTGTGTGTGTGTGTGTGTGTGTGTGTGTGTGTGTGTGTGTGTGTGTGTGTGTGTGTGTGTGTGTGTGTGTGTGTGTGTGAGAGAGAGAGAGAGAGAGAGAGAGAGAGAGAGAGAGAGAGAGAGAGAGAGAGAGAGAGAGAGAGAGAGAGAGAGAGAGAGAGAGAGAGGGATTTGCTTTGTATATGCGTTGTTGCTGGTTTGTCCTTAAAAAAACATTTAAGTTAAATACTATTTTTGCTATCTACTTGTTGATGAATAATTGATTGTAAAGCGCTTTGGGCTCATTTGAGGTAAAGCGCTATATAAATGTACTATTACTTACTTACTTACAATGATGATGACGATAACGAGGACCAATATATCTTCTTTACTAAGGCCTATTCCTTTTAACATTGGCAGTTTGGGTAAACATCGATTTTTGTTCATGCCTTTAATATTTATATCTTAATGCTAATCTGTGCACCCAGGGTGACCTGCTGGATCTCAGAATCCACCGTCCCTCCAGCCCAGACCTCCTGACCAGCAAAACTCTGGACACCCCCCCCTGTGATGACCACCCCGCGAAGGACACCACCGGACAGTCACTAGCCCTCCATCCTCTGCCGTATCATCACAAACTTTATTATCGTCATCGTCATGATCAGCAGCAGCAACAACAGCACGTCAACCCTGTGGGCCAATCTTCTTACATTATATCTGCTGGACCAACCCAACAGCATTCTGCAATGTCAGCTACAGTGGATGTGTCCACGGAGGGAAAAGCAACGAACTGCTTGGAACAGGTATATGAAATTGTATGTTATCAGCGTATGAAAAGTAGTAGAAGAAGAAGAAGAAGAAGAAGAAAAAAAAGAAACCAACTCTCTGCAATTTGGAAGTTTTGAGATTTACAGAGCTTCAGATTGTCAGCGGGCCCAGGTCATTGACCCATTTGTGACAATGATTTGACCCCTCATTTTATGTAGCCAGGGGTCATCTGACCCACCAAGTCTGCAATGAAATTTAAGTTTAACACTACAGTGACCCATTACTGGCCCATTTTGGAAATGGACCCATCTTTTTCTGATATTAGGGGTCATATGATCCGTGAAGTTTACAAACAATCTGAAGCTTTGGATGTATAAGTATTGCAACCCTACATTTTCAGATAATAATATAGTCTAGTGACATTGCTGGTTTTAGCGAATATTGAGCCCAACTTTTCATGCATTCAGTCATTGAATCAAACGTATTCGTCCTATGTTTCTATGCCGTCAGTCAGGTTTACAGTGATGTACATTCAGTTGAAGTTTGGTTTTGTTATGCTCTAATTACTAGCTGGTCAATCATTTTGTTTTTGTTTTTGGTTGGTTGGTTGGTTTTTGTGCTCTAAACTCCCTACTAGGAAGCATTACTTAACTTTGTTTTTTTTCTAGGCACCAAGAACAAGGACTGTAGAAACTCTTTAAAAAAAACTACTGTTTGTCTTGAAGCTCTCATAACTTCTTGCACTTCTTGCAAGTGGTGTGGTTCCTGGTTCAGGGCTTCTGGTGTGGAGCAGATGGTCTTTGCTCAGTGTCTTAAGGTTCGGATAACCCCCAATGTGTGTTCCAATGGTTGGTGGCTATCAAACTGGAGGTATTGGTCAGTGTGGGTGGCTTTCCTGTACACACTGAAGACTAGGGTATCATCCTGTCTTGTGATGAGCGTGTCGAGCATGGCGATTCGACCCTCCTCCTCCATTTCTCTGGTGAATTTGATGGAGGGCTGTTGGTTGTTGAGGTGATCCGTGAACTCCTCCACGCATTCCTTGTTGATCAGCGCCATGGTGTCTTCCATGTAATGGCCCCAGTAGCGAGGGGGAGTGTGGAACGAGGCCAGGGTGTTCTCCTCAAGGTCCTCCATGAATAGGTTGGCTACAATCGGACTGACCGGGGAACCCATGGCGCCACCTTCTGTCTGCGGGTATAAGCTACCCTCGAAGGTGAAGTAGGTGGTCGTGAGGCAGCATGAGAGGAGGTCACAGAATCTGATGTGGTCGGCTAACAGCGTGGTTCTTTGTGACAGTTTGTTGTCATTTTCCAATCTCCTGTGGATGATCTCTCATTCACAGGAACGCTGGTGAAAAGTGCCATAACGTCAAAGGAGACGAGCACTTCATTTGGAGACACCGTGTAGTGGGACAGTTTGTTCACCAAGTCTGCGGTGTTCTGCAGGTGGTGTTCTGTCTTGCCAACTAAGGGGGACAGGATGTCGGCCATGAATCATGCGGTTTCATAAGTGAGGAAGCCTCTCGACGCAACTATGGGGCGGAGGGGGATGTCTTTCTTTAGAACCTTGGGCAGATCATAGAACTTGGGCACGTCGGCGGCTGTTTCCAATAGTCCTGCATGCTCAACTCCCCACTCACCATGAGCTGCTTCAAGAGACTGACAAGTTTGGTGGAGTAGCGGCTTGTCGGGTCTCTCTTGAGGGGCTGGTAGGTCGTTTGGTCTTCCAATAGTTTGTGGATGTTCTTACTGTAATCCTCTCGATTCATGATGACTGTGGAGCGACCTTTATCTGCAGGAAGGATCATAATGGATTGATCCTTCTTTAGTTCCATCAGAGCTTCCCTCTCTGCAGCAGTCAGGTTGGATTTGGGCGGCTTGGCTTGCTTGAGGACTCCCACACACTGTGTGCTTAAATGAGAGGCCTCCTCGGTAGTAGGAGCGATGTGTTTGCAGGCCGTTTCGATCGAAGTGATGAAATCCACCATTGGTAGCTTGTCCGGTGTCACTGCAAAATTCAACCCTTTTTCCAAAACGGAATGAACTGCTGTTGGGAACTCGCGGTTAGTGAAATTAACCACCCACCTGTCTTTGGTTTCACGCTGTTTCTGCTTGCTCAATTTCAGCAATGGGATCACTGTGGTCGTATTTAGCTGAAGTTTTCGCCGCTAAACGTTCGAACTTCTGCTGTTGCCGCATTCTGACTTTGTCGAATTCCGACTTTTTTAAGTCTCAAGCCATTCCTTAACTTCCTTTGAACAGCTTCCGGTACACATGTATCGAAGTACTCGATTCATTTGTTGTTTTGTTGTTCAATAGTTTTGATCTTGTAGTTCATCTGTTTCACTCATTCGTTTAGTAAGGCGTGTTGTGCACGGCGTATGATGTTATCAGCCGCTGTTCCTTTGACCGCCGTCTTGATGGTGAGACTGGGAAGAATGACGTTTTGATGTTTGCAATGGAGATGGTTCTGGTACCTTGCTAATTGCTTCGTTCTCTTTTCCAGTTGCCTGAATGATCGAATGACCGTCTGGTCGTAACCGCGGATAAGACGAAGGGGTAGTTTTGACCGCTGAGGCGATGACATGATAAAACGAATTTTATAACAGTTTCACTCAGCTAAAGTATAGGCTCACCTCGGAGCTTTCGGGGGCGTCGCGCTCCCTTCGTCAGCGTCGTCTGCTGAGAGACCACTCCCGGTTCAGTGCACACGATCGTGAGTACAGCTCAAGGCTGCACCCACGGCGCATGACTGAACCACATGCCTAACTTTTTTGTGGTGCTGCATTAGCGGCGGCGCTCTCTCCATGTGGGAAAAGCCCGAATTTCACAGAGACAGTCTCTGTGACTACA
>CM065701.1:40101967-40106967 GCA_017654935.2 Phymorhynchus buccinoides
AGAGTCGGGAGTGAGTGGTGCGATGGGTGGGTGGGGAGGTGAGGGGATGAGGTGATATTGGTGGATGTTTGGGATAGTGTGTGTGTACATGTGTGTGTGTGTGTGTGTGCGTGTGCGTGTGCGTGTGCGTGTGCGTGTGCGTGTGCGTGTGCGTGCATGTGTGTGTGTGCGACTGTTATCCTGGAAGACTAGGATGGAATTTACCAAACCCAGAAGGAAACTCTCTGAATAAACTACAACAAACAAACACACTACACAAGTGCAAAGTGACAAAATAAAACTACTGGATATTTCGGCGAATGCGCCTTTATCAACACAGACAAACAATTAAACAGTAAACTGCAAATATAGCAAAAAGCAGGCAACAGAAGGAGCAAAAAAACATCAAGATCAAAATAAAAACAACACTTCCCCTCTATGGTTTTTTGCTCCTTCTGTTGCCTGCTTTTTGCTCCTTTTGCTATATTTGCTGTTTGCTGTTTAATTGTTTGGTCTAAACACAGGCGGCCATTCAAAAAGAGACGGCAAACGCCTTCTCTTTGGGTGAAATAATTAGACTTCTAGCACCTCCGCCAAGGAGGCATCGCCTTTTTGACGAAATCGCCTTTTTGACGGCTTGATTTCTGGGAAACCAGAGCAAAGTGAGTGTTGCGATCTCTGTAAAGGGTGTTTTCCTGCTGATCTGAACGTGTTTCTTGCAAAAAGTCATCCGTCAGGGTGCCCCTTTAACGTTTTTGACAAACATTCAGATGTGCCTTTACTTGTGAATGTGTAATTTTAGTTGCTGGTATTGGTTATTCATTCATAATTGTGATTGATGTCGTATGTATGTGTGCTTACTATTTAAACAGTTTTAAATTATTGTTGAATTTGGTATGTCGTACAAACCAGTTCGAAAAAATATATTTTCTTATCATTAATGTGATTAGATATGTGTGAGCTTGAATGTTTAATCGGGGTTTTTTTCCTCATAAAATTTGATGATAAATTAATACATATTTTAATACTTTATGACATGCTGGATGCTTCTTTGCTTTGTGCTCTTACTGAACAATGTCCCACGCGGTTCAATGCTTCAATGCGCATAGAGTAGTCATTGATTCAGTTGAGCACCAAAAGATATTATGTCAGATTTTTAACTTTTTTCTTCTTCTTTAGCTTTAATTATATGTGCGTACTTTATATTATATATATATATAAACGATCAAGAATTGAAGAAGAAAAAACAAACACACCATTAAACTTTCCTCTTATATAAATAGTTTGCTTTAATAAAACTTTGTTTGTGTCCAATGTATGTGTTTGTGAACCTAAGAAAGAAACTCAATTACTTTATTTGTATATATTCCTTATCAAAGAACTGGTTACCAAACAAAATGGCGAAACTCACCCAGGAAACTACAAACCCACCACTCAGGAAATGGCTGAGGGAGCAACAAGTGGCACTCCATCGTAACCAGGTCATGAAGAGGGCTCTTCCTGAGTTGCCAGTCGTTGGAGAAAGAAACCCCAAAAATCTGCGAGCCCTTCTCATGCCATCAGTCATTCCTCCACACGTAGACAGCAGCCAAGCGCCAGGAGTTCTCAGGTGTGCCAAGATGTGTGTCACCTGTCGCGAGCATCTTCAGGAGGCCACCTGCTTCTCCAGTGCTGTGACTGGGGAATCCTTCCATATCCGGCACCATATGACATGCACAACGTCTAACGTTGTGTATTTGTTGTATTGCCGGAAATGCCCCAGGTCACTATAAGTTATTGGGATTTGGGCATGGTACATGACTTTTGTGATGTCAAGACCTTGTTCTGTAGCATACGAGAGCTTCAGCTCGAGTATGCTAAAGAACAAGTGTCGAGACATCACAAAAGTCATGTACCATGCCCAAATCCCAATAACGTATATATACCGATCTTACCATTTATATAAAAACAGCAGAAAAGCACAATGCATCGAAGAGGCGAGATGCGCCTCCATGTAGATCTGAATCATAGCAACCGCTGCACCAACATAGCAAAATCCATTAATCCACAAAGAATATAGTCTGCAGTTTACAAGGTTGAGAGCTATTTTAATGCAAATTGAACAAATCTTCGCAATAGCAATTGTCATGTCCCGAATGATATTTAGTGTTTAAAACTCTTATTGCACAGATTAAGACCATATGAACCGGATCAGTTTTGGGGTAAGCCAACCGAAGTAGAAGCTCATTTGATTGAGATTCATTCGTTACAAATAGACTTTTTTTGCTCTCAACTTTTCTCAAATGAATGGACACTTTCCAATCTTACACAGGACACGGCAGGTTGACAGCACGAGGCTTTCACAAGATCGAAATAATTCTACAGCAAAACACTTAGCAATAAAAATGAAATGAGGAACCTGTCGCGGGGTCGGACAAGCCCTGATATCCCCTACTTTTGTTGCCCAGAAAATTGTCATCACCCATTGACGCATTTTTTGTTTGATGACGTAAAAGTGGTGCTGACGTGTGAGTAAGCAAGACAAGATCTTTTGGCTTTCTTCATAACAAAAGCGCCACGAACGGTGCGGTGGAAATCTAGTCGACTTTTGTACATCAAAACTTCAGAAGCTAACGATTACCAACAAAAATAGATAACAGCTGTAAATATCGTGTTGGTGTTGACAAACGGTAAATACATTCTAATGATATTAATTATGCTTGAATGCACGGACCTAATGATATTCATTATGTATTCTTGCACAAAAACTCACGCGCATTTTACACTGAGTTAAACGCATTAAATGATTAATGAAATGTAAATGATAATGAGATCCAAAAACAAGGAGTTAATGCGATAATTAGATGTTACAATAAGTGTTTTGGTGGCACTCGGCTGGGCCTTCTTTCTCATGTTTGGAGATCGGTATATAGTACATTGGGGAGACGGGCAACAGCCTGAAGACTCGCTTTGCTCTACACAGGAGCCACATCAGGCAGAACGTGGGAACCCTGGTGACTCTGCACTTTAACCAGCCAAACCACTGCCTGCAGGACATGAGGTGTCTACCCATTGAAAAGCAGTTCCTGGATGACAGGAAGCGTAGGGAGGAGCGGGAGAAGTTCTGGATGCATAAACTAAGATCAGAACATCCAACTGGACTGAACGACAAGACAAAGTGAAATCAACAACAAAGACAAAAGAAAAAGAAAAAGTGATGGCCAAAAAAGGAGAACATGGAAAAATAAGGGGGTTGTGTGTGTGTGTGTGGGGGGGGGGGGGGGCAGGATAGGGGGAGGGGAGGGTTGAGAGAAGATTGGAGAGGGGAACACAGATTTAGTGCTGAACTATACTGTGGGTGAGGGTGGGAGTGAGGATGGTAGTGGGGGAGGAGATTTGAGGAGTAGGGGGTAGGGAAGAAGATGGTGAAGAGATAAAAAGATAGCTCATGTACGTCGTTTCATTCAGAACAATTGTGCCGCCTATTTCGTCATACCATCACGTCATTCAAAACTTGCGTCATCCATTCATTGCTTTTCTACGTCACTCCATTCACTGGAGTCATAGACTTTTTGCTCAGGCCTAATAATACCTTTTGTTGATAAACAAATCGTGTCTTTAGCTTTAGCATAATTATTGGTTTTAATTTAGAAGAAACATTTCTTCATTAAATAGGGTTTAATTGTCACTTCATTTTTCATAATTGTATTGACTTATCCTACATTTTCACTTTTTATAGAGAGAGGGTAGGGAGAGGGTGATATGTGTGGGGGGGGGGGGGGGGGGGAGTGTTGACAAGGCAATGATAAAGTTTAAGGATACGTCATTATAGTTGGCCTAGTTTCTATGGAATGTCATCGTTCTACGTCATAAGTCTTTTTTACGTGGTGTTTCTACCTTTGTCAGTTCTGTACCTTGAAAAAGAGGGGTTGCCCCCTCGAAAGCTTGGAATAAAATTAGAACTTACGAAGGATTTGTTGTGTTTTTTTCCTTTAGATATGTATATATATATATATTGGCATATATATATATATATATATACCAAGTTAGCATATAACTGGTTTTGGGTTTTAATGTTCGTTTCAAAGACATAGGGACAAAAAGGTTTTAAACAATTTTCATACTATTGCATTTCAAATACTCTACTAACTTTTGAGTCCTGTAGGCTGGAGGAACGGTGCCAGCAGTAAACTGAAATGTTTCATACCTATATGGAAATAATATGCTCTAAAATTGTACAATAGTTCTTCCATAATTTGGATTTGTTTCTTTATTGTCATCTAAAATCTTGGCATCCAGCTAATTAAAAATAAACTTGAAATATTCCTAAACAAAAGAGCTGCATTATTATTCATGTACACGGATACGGATATTGATTTATTCATTATTCTATATCTATCTATTGATTGACTTATTATTTATTTATTTATTTATTTAATAGGTCCTGTGCTCTTAAAAAACACCTAACGTTTCTTGAAATTAGTAACACATTATTCATTTACACGGATACGGATATTGATTTATTCATTATTCTATATCTATCTATTGATTGACTTATTATTTATTTATTTATTTATTTAATAGGTCCTGTGCTCTTAAAAAACACCTAACGTTTCTTCAAATTAGTAACACATTATTCATTTACACGGATACGGATATTGATTTATTCATTATTCTATATCTATCTATTGATTGACTTATTATTTATTTATTTATTTAATAGGTCCTGTGCTCTTAAAAAACACCTAACGTTTCTTCAAATTAGTAACACATTATTCATTTACACGGATACGGATATTGATTTATTCATTATTCTATATCTATCTATTGATTGACTTATTATTTATTTATTTATTTAATAGGTCCTGTGCGCTTAAAAAACCACCTAACGTTTCTTGAAATTAGTAGCACGAAATAGGGTTTCTGACTCTCTTCGCAAGCACAAAAGGGTTTTCCCGTTACATGATCTAGCCTACCTCGACGCAAATGGAACGACTGTCTCTTGTATCGTATGTGATACCTGCAATGTTCGGCTTTGAAAT
>CM065701.1:40109467-40111967 GCA_017654935.2 Phymorhynchus buccinoides
TTTAATACTAAATCTATGGAAGATGTCCATAATTGTCTCGGAAGCTGATATGTTGAAGTTTAAATCAAATGAGGGAGTTCATTTTTTTTTATTTTTTTTTAAAATTCATTACTATTTGTTTAGTGTTTTTTTCTCTTAATCGCGATTTGTTACTTTCATGTCATGAAGCATGCCATTTACCTAGCAGCATGGTTGTAACGTGGAAGCGTGCTGAAAAGCTCCGCTACCACGGTCTGGGGTAAAAAGCCCTGAGATGATACCATGTTGTGAAGTAAGTCACACTACTTCAACTGCATGGGGTTTGTTTTTATCAGCGATGATAGAAAAGCGATACAAGGCATTGTCGCGTGCAAATTTGCAGCTGGTGCACTCGCTACTATGAGAGTGTGTATCAAAACACTATCTGAACCATCTTAGACGGAAAAGGTGCTGTCTCTATAGGGGATTTGAAGAATGAAAATATCACTTTTTCCGTAAAAAAAATAACTAATATTTTCTGTCCCGGATAGTACACTGGACACTTGGAGCGCAAGTGAAGTTATAGTGCGCGTGCACTACAACTGCACTTGTAGAGCTGCAAATGTGCACGAGCTGCAAATTTGCACGCGACAATGGGCATCTCTCTCTCTCTCTCTCTCTCTCTCTCTCTCTCTCTCTCTCTCTCTCTCTCTCTCTCTCTCTCTCTCTCTCTACTGTATGCCAATACTTTTACCGTTGTAAAATCAAGGTTCAATTCAATTCAATTATCTCTCTCTCACACACCTGTTTATATATACTGACAGTATATACACACACGCATTGCACAAATCATCAAAAATGTAAATCAAATTCAAAATTAATTTTACTTTGGGTAATCCTAAATCATGCAATTGTACACACAGCATGACTTAGGATTACCCAAAGTAAAATTAATTTTGAATCTGATTTACATTTGTGCAATGCGTGTGTGCAGAACTTCTGCCTGTCAGTATTATTATGTGTAATAGTACGCCTTGCCATGTTTGTATTCTATGTTCGTATAATTATGTATCAATGACAGATTGGAAGACTATGCGTTGCCTAAAATCTTTATCCTTGAAAAATAAAGTTCAAGTTTTCAAGTTTTCTCTCTCAACTGCATTAAAAGTATGCGCTCACATAATTATGGTCATGTATGCATGAATCTTTAATTTATTGTCTTTTCACGTCAGCGGTGATTTTAGACAAAGAAAAGAGTCAACAACATCCCAATATCTAAAATTTAAACTCTCTGTTTTAGACAATAATTATAGTCCTGTACTATAGGGCATACACTAAGTCATTGAAAGCACGACCTCAGATCAGTTTAGACATTTTCGGTTAATAACATTTTCAAGTATTTCCATTAAAAAGAAAAAAATAACCAAGTCTGGAAGAAGACATATTTAGAAAGCAAGCAAGTATTTTTTTTTTTTTTTTAAAGGCTTGTGATTACCTAATTCCTTGCCTTTTATTATGGCGTGCTGTTTTTAAGTGAAATAGTTGTATGCCATGGATGTTGGCAAACTTTAAGTTGTTTTCATATATGTTTAGTTGCTATTTTTTTTTTTTTTTTTTTCTCTCTCGCTGTTTTATTTCATTTTATGATCAATTGATTGTGGCTGTGTGTTTTTGGGTGTGTTTTTCTATGCTTATTTTATAAGACCGATGAAAGCTGGTCTGCTTCGATTAATAGACAGAAATTGTAGATGATATTAGATTGTACAAATGCGTGTTAACTTACTTTCCTGTTTGGCTTGTCGATGAAAAGGATATGACCGTACAGTGTTAACATTATTTTGAAGAAAATAAACTTTTTACAAAAAAGTGAAGAGAATCTGTGTCGCACTGCAACGGAGCATTCATTTTTGGCTCACTCGTGTCAACGACACGAAAGTGAGTCTATGTTTTCATGCTTCTTCGGTTTTCCGGGTGTCTGTGCGTCTGTCTGTGTGTCTGTCCGTCTGTGCTAACTTTAACGTTGGCTCTTTCTCAGTATCTAAAAGGCTTTCATCGATCAAACTTTGCACACGTATAGATGTCTATGCAAGCGTTCAAACAATAATGATTTGGATCATAGGAATTGTTCGGAAATAATTAAGGGGAGTAATTTCATGGAGTGTGGGAGTGATCTTGCCTAATTTAATCGGTCAAACAGGGGAAGTTACTCTGCCATCAGGTAGATCCCCAGCTCTGGCCTCGTGTGTTTGAATAGACTTACTTCACTTAGAACACTGTGCGTCATTCTAAACTTGATGTCATTTATAGTTTTACGTCACATTTTGCAAGTTCTATCAATTTGTGGATACTGGTCGCCCTCAGTTTTCTAAACAAAATGTTTGCAAGTCGCTGACTCGCATCCTGCGGTTTCAAGCTTCGATGCCATGCCGCCATATTTGCTATTGTTTTGACCAAGTAAGTCGAGGTAATCCACTCTAATTTTCACGAAGTGCTCTCCCCTAGTTTTCCCCCCCGAAAATCGGCTATTAAATACTTAAAGCAA
>CM065701.1:40114467-40116967 GCA_017654935.2 Phymorhynchus buccinoides
GGGGGGGGGGGGGTCTGTGTGTATGTTTTCCATTGGATTTCTATTTATAATTTTGTTTGAGAAATAAATTTTATTGGACGAGCTTCTGAATCTATATGGGTCAAAAGGTGATTCAGCAATCCGTTTGAGATTCTTTCGACTTCTCATAGAGTTCTCTACTTTTGAGTTAGCTTAACAACGGACACATCGTCGAACAGCGTGAGGCATCCTCTAAAATAGAAGATTATCTTGCAAAATATTTGCCTTCAATTGAACATCGTACCAAAATGGAAGTATCCCTATAGTCATTTGTATGATTCGCTCTACAGTAATTGACAACATGTTGACGGTAGTCTCAAACTTTGTACGGAGTGGTAGGAGAAGACGGGGTAAAAAGCGCATGGGCGGGTAAGAACAATTAACTCATGAAATAAAGCAAATTTTAGTCTCATTTTGCCCATGAGACGAGCGTTAATGTCTAGCATTCGTCTCATGGGCAAATTTTACTGAAATTTTCTTTATTTCATGAGATAATTGGGGTGGGCTTCTTACCCGCCCATGCGCTTTTTACCCCGTCTTCCCCTATGAATGCATATTCCATTTATTAAGGCCACCGTTTATCTACTTTATCTCTCTGTCGCCATTTCAAGAAGCAACAGAAACATACAGCAGTTTCAAACTGTTATCTACGGACCTGTGAGTGAATGACCTGCTAAGTTTATCTCGAGACCTAGCCTAATCGGCCTAAATAACCAGACAGACTTCTATCATACGGTTAGGCTTAGACTGAAGACACAATTCGTAGCAGTTTGCGTTTGTTTCAAAATTGGTAAAACCAAACAGGTTGTGATATTTTACTGTACACAAAAAAGTATTTAATAAGTTTCACAAGCTGTTTACTTTTATTCGACAAAACTGGAGAAAGCGAAAAGCGAAATCATAGGGAAAGGAGTCATGATCGAAGAAGGTTCACCTCCGCCTCTTGAAATGTCCTAGGAGACTTCATAATGAGTAGACCTAATATAAAGAGCTTTGCAAACGAAAATCTATAGCATAAATCTTACTTCAAAATGTATTAATACGAGGGCCTCTCATTATATTTGACAATGTGGAGAACTGGCTGTGTGCACCCGCCTTCTAGCTAGTCCAGATTTTAGAGGTATTCCTAACTAGAACACACACACTTTGCTATCCTTTCAATCTGTTACGGCACCAGTCCAGTTCAACTGGGGTATGCAAAAATTAGCGCCCTCGGCGAACTCTCAAGCATATTCAACTTTCTACATTTGCTCCCCCCATCGCCAAAGCTTCACATAAAATAATAGGAAAATGTTACAAGGGACTAAGTCGGGAAACTAGGTGGATAGGAAACCAACTGAACTCTGCAAAAGTCTGTTTTCTGGCAAAATGTCCCGAGTAGCTGGATCAGTGTGGTCACTTGCGTTGTCACAATACAATCGGGGGAGATCGGGTATCAGTGCTTGGACGGCAAATTGAAAAGGCCTTTGTGAAAATGATGCTTATTTTTCAATCCGCAGTGATAGCGCTTCTCTCTGGAAGTGGAACTGATCCAGCTTTTCAGTAACAAAAAACAACCATCAAGGCGAATATTTGTTTTATATATTTTGATACTGCTCTGTTTTCTGTGGAAGTTTACCAATGGTCTCTCATCCAGAACCTACAAACGGATGTTTATTGCTTCGTTTTGGGATCATGCTGACAGATAAATGTTTCATTGTCAATCACGATGTCCTAGACGCCAGCTGAATTGTTGCCATCAAATATTTTGTGTAGTTTGGGTGAATTATTCAAGCTCTTAAGTTAACTAGTGGGGTACTCGACGGCTATAACGTGTTCACAAACCCAGGCATTCATGCAAGATTTTATTTAGCCAGGCTTCATGATGAAAAGCTAAGTATGTTTTCCATCTCATCAGCACTTATCCAGAGATCATTGCCTGCCAGAGGCTTTGCACTGGCCATGGTTTTAACATGTCACAAGGGTCACTCGATGATTGTAACGGTCACTAACTCCTACCGTTCTCGTGCTAAACTGAAAATTCTTGAGCCCGTTGTAAGCTTGTATTTCTGACCGTGCAAGGTCTCAAAAACAATTCGGTAAAGGTCAAGATGTGCCACCCCCCCTACCTATCTCGGTTAATTGTATTTTTCCGTTATTGCCTTTCTTACCATACATAAAGCTGTATTTTAGGAACATTTTTAGCTAATAACCTTTTTGGAATACTAACCCTAACCCTAACCCTAGCCCTAAACCTAACCCTACCCCCCACCCTATAAGACGGAAAAACGCAACGAACCACAACTGTGACAAATCGCGGTGTACTGCAGTACATAGTGGGGGGTAGGGTTAGGTTTAGGGTTAGGGTTAGGGTTAGGGTTAGGGTTAGTATTCCAAAAAGGTCATTAGCTAAAAATGTTCCTAAAATACAGCTTTATGTATGGTAAGAAAGGCAAAAACGGAAAAATACAATTAACCGAGAAATGCATGGGGGGTGGCACAT
>CM065701.1:40121967-40131967 GCA_017654935.2 Phymorhynchus buccinoides
CAATTTTCTAACGCTAATTTAAACACACACACAGAGAGAGAGAGAGAGAGAGAGAGAGAGAGAAATACGAATACGAATACGAATGTTTTATTGAGGGTAAAAAGGATAAGCTACAATAGCTTCTTTACACCTTGCCCTCTCACTCACACATTCATACCATGCATCAAGCAAAGAAAATTTGACATAAAACAATCAAGTCAAGAAAATGGAACAAAAATTGGCACATGAAATAATTGAAAAAGAAATCAAAAATGGGATTTAAAGCAAACATGGATAATACTTAACAATGGTGAACTTGAATTGGTAGTTTAAATTGAGTACGAAAAAAGGGAAACCATTTTGAGACAATGACAATTTTTCAGAATAAACCTAATTTTAAGGAGAAAAAACACACACAAAAAAAACAAAAAAACATATGATAACATGGGAATATGAGAGAGAGGAGAGAGAGAGAGAGAGAGAGAGAGAGAGAGAGAGAGAGAGAGAGAGAGAGAGAGAGAGAGAGATTTATAAGAATCTAGACATAGCTGATGGCATTAGTAACGTTTGAAGTAAAACTCATTACTAATAAACAAGATTGTCTATTAGGAGCTTGTGATAAGATTTTCGAAAGGAAAATACGCTAGTTCTATTTTTTAGATAATCAGGGAGGTCGTTCCACAGTTTACCACCAGAGAATGTAAGGGATGATTTATATAGATCTGTCCTGGGGCGGGGCATTGTTAATTTGGTTTTGCTTCGAATTGTATGGACTTTAAATTTAGTAATAAGATATTTTGGTGCTAGCTTATTTATGATCTTGTACATAAGGGTACCTTTATTTAGTAGGCATTTCAAATCAAATGGTAGAATGTTAAGTTCTTTATAGTCATTGGTTTCTAGGGATGACGATTTAAGGAGTATAAGTTTAAGAGAGCGTTTATATAGTCTTTCAACATGTTTGAGTGTGTTTTTACTAGCTGAATCCCAACATGTTGATGCATAATCAATATCAGGTTGGATATAGGCATGGAAAAAAAGTCTACGAGTATGTTGATCTAAAAAGTGTTTAATTCTATTGAGCTGAAATACTTTTTTTGAAATTTTCTTGGACAGAATGTCCATGTGTTTTGACCAGGATAAGTTGTTGTCAATGTATACGCCGAGTAATTTGTGTGAAGTAACTTCTTCTAGAGGCTTTTCATAGATAGTCGGTGTTCTTAATTGATTTTTAAAGTTTTGCCTCTTTTGTCTTGTTGTGATTAACATGAATTTAGACTTTTTGGGGTGTAAGGCCATATGATTTTGCTCTGCCCAGTCAACTAGATTATTAATGTCACTCTGCAATCCAGAACAGATTGAATCAGCATTTTTGCCATTTTTATACACTGTGGTGTCGTCTGCAAAAAGCTCACACGATGAAGTAAGATGAAGGGGGAGGTCATTTATATAAACGGTGAAGAGTATAGGTCCTAAGACTGAGCCTTGGGGAACTCCATAATTGACTGATTGAAATGAAGATGTAATAGTGTCTTTTGAGACGGTTTGTCGTCTGTCAGATAGAAAGGACGAAACGAGGGCGATAGAATCTTGAGTTAAACCATACAATGATAGTTTTTTCAATAGAAGGCCATGATCAATAACATCAAAGGCCTTAGCAAAGTCGACGAGAATGGCACCGGTGAGAAGGTCATTGTTAATATTGGAATGCCACTGTTCGATTAGATTAGTGAGTACTGTTTGGCAGGAATGGTTTTCTCTAAAGCCACTTTGGTTACAATGGAAAAGATCATGTGTGGTAAAGTATGTTTGAAGGTTACGTTTTAAATGCTTTTCTAGAGGTTTGGAGAGGTTAGACAAGATAGAGATAGGTCGGTAGTTTGACGGATCTTGGGGGTCACCAGATTTATATAGTGGTATCACCTTGGCATCTTTAAATAATTGGGGATAACAGCATTTCTCAATACAAAGGTTATAAATATAGGTAAGACAGTCAGTGATAATAGGCGCAGATAGCTTTAATATATAGTTATCAATATGATCTAAACCGCAACATTTAGAATGCTTGAGTTGAATTAATTCTTGGTATACCTCATGTACAGCCATAAACTGGAAACTGAGTTTAGGACCTAATTTTTTGGAGTCACAGTACTCTTTCAGTAACAATAGATCGTTAGAGCCAGTTCGATCGGCTAGTATCGTTTTATCAGCTATGGTACAGAAATGATTGTTGAGTTCTTCAACAGATAGATCGTTTGACAAGGGCGTACTGTGTGTTGAAGATTTGCAGGATAATTGGTTAATTGCTTTCCAGATAGATTTTTGAGTCTTTTTTAGATTGAATAAGATCGCCAAAGTACTTTTTTTTTGCAACTCGCTTCATGTTTGTTATTTTGTTTCGCTGCTTTTTAAAAGCTACATCCTTACCAGTTGTTTGTACTAAACTTTCACGAGTCTTTATTTCCGCATTTATATTATCGTTTAACCATGGGGGTTTACCTTCAGGCTTGACACGTTTGGTTATAAAAGGGGCATGTTTATCGTATATTGGGATGAAGGTATTATACCACTTTTCAAGGGCTTTATTTGGGTCATTGTACTGAAAAACAATAGAAAAGTCGGCCATACATAAATCATATAAGAATTGCTCAGGGTTAAAGGATTTATAGCTACGAAATGCTACACATCTATGAGAACATTTGGGGATTCTGATGCCTTTTTTTGACCACGTTAAGCCTGACCACGTTAAGCATATGGGGAAGTGATCGCTTAACCCGAAGACAGGAACAGACGTTTCAACTATGTGACCAGGATTGGTGACGTATATATGGTCAATGAGTGTTTGGGTCTGTAGTGTTATTCTTGTGGGGTTATTAAGTAATTGAGACATATTATAAGATTCATAGAGACGTTTCCAGTTATCATGGATTTTAAGAAGATCAATATTCAAATCACCTAGCAATATGATGTCGGTATAGGATAAGGAAACATTGTCCATCATAGATGAAAATCGGTTAAACCACTCCACACGTTCATCGGGATTTCTATATAAAAATCCCACAATAATTGGTGTGTGGCCCTTTAAGCGAATTTCAATCCAAATACCTTCTATGTTGTACTTATCGAAGTCATGTACCTGTCTATAGTTCACTGACTGGTGAATGTATGCAACCATGCCTGTGTGTAGCTTACTTGAAGCATCTTTTCTAATAACATTGTACCCTGGTACAGAAATTAGATTGTCAGACACAACATCAGATAACCTAGACTCGGCAAAGGCAAAACAATGAAAACAAGTATTAGAATTTGACAAGACAGAAGGCACATCAGACATTTTGTTTAAAAGATGACATGCATTTAAATAACCTATTTTAAAACCCGGTTTCGATAACCATCTAGAATTACTGGTAACATTGGCCATTTTAACGTAATTGCTTAAAACAATCACCAACTCAAGAGGAAACCAGCGAAATGTATATCAATATAAAAGAAAAATCAGGCCTTTAGGCGAAAGAGTGAACAACTTAAAACAAAACAAACTTATTCAAATGAATCAACAATGGTATAAAGTAAGTGTGGTCGCAATAAAAGGTAGAGTTAGAAGAGCAAATAAACGAATAAAACAGTAGTATGGAGATAAAATAAGCCAATTAGGCCTACAAACTAGCAACGCGTCTGCGATTTTTTCCCACGAATAGAGAAAAAAGAGAGAATAATCCACTGGTTTGCTACACAGAGGAGCAGTTCAGGACACCGTAGCACAGAGTTTCTCTAATAATATGCACCGGGTCTTCGTTTATGAAAAGTCAGGCAGGCGCAGTGAGAAAATGGTTAATAGTCAATCCAATCACTGCTTTGAGGCCCTGTCACGAGTTGACAGAATTAAAATAGTATACTGTTCATATCAGTACAGGGCAGGCAGAGGTAGAAGTGTCCAACACGAGAATATCAGGTTCTACCAGTACAACAACGATCCGTGATCACCGAGTGATCTTCACAGTCAATGCACAGAGGTAGAAGTGTCCAACACGAGTATAACATGTTCTACCAGTAGAACCAACGATTCGTGATCACCGAGTGATCTTCACAGTCAGTGCATAGCACTCTGTCCACAGTCCGTAAGGAAATTATTCACTGTCCAGTAGCACAAAGTCCATAATAGACATCAAGCACAGTCAGTTCAGAGTAGATTCACCATCTATTCACAATACACTGTTTATAATAACACCGAAGGCGTAGTAGCCGAAGTAGAAGTCCACACAGTTCTGTACGTAGCACACACAGTAAGAACAGCATGTCGACACGCATATCGTCCAGGGATAAGTAAGTTTTATAGGACCCAGTATAAGACATAGGCTATAAACGCATATTCTTACATGTACGAGTGACGCACATGTATTACACACAAGCGCGCGCACACGCACGCACACACACACACGCACACACACACACACGCACACACACACACACACTTACGCAAACACGCACACACCACACACGCACACGCACACACACACACACACACACACACACACACACACACACACACACACACACACACACACACACCTTAGGTTAAATATGAATGAAACTTGAAGCAAAATGGTTCGCTAAAGAAAATAATTCAATAAGGCAATCATATAATTATCATTAAAGCAAGTCAACAATTAAGCATGCTATTAAGGCAACCATATCAAAAATGTGTCATTAAATCAAGTTATGTCAATAGAGCGTACACATGTCATTATATCAATGAGCAACATCACACACACACACACACACACACACACACACACACACACACACACACACACACACACACACACACACGCACGCACGCGCACGCACGCACGCACAGCACACACATGCACACACACACACACACACACACACGCACACACACACACACACACACACACACACACACACACACACACACACACACACACACACACACACACACACCTTAGGTTAAATATGAATGAAACTTGAAGCAAAATGGTTCGCTAAAGAAAATAGTTCAATTAAGACAATCATATATCATTAAAGCAAATCATCAATAAGCATGCTATTACGGCCACCATATCAAAATGCAAACATGTGTCATTAAATCAAGTTATGTCAATAGAGCGTACACATGTCATTATATCAATGAGCAACATCAAACAAGACACATCAAGAAGGCAACATATTTTTAAAGCACACACACATTAATATGGAAAACGTATTTTAAGCAGGCGTGTATTATTAAAGAAAACGTATATCGATTAAGCAAACCTAAGGACGCAACCACTAAATCAATGAAAAATACATGTGAAAGCAACACATTAAGGATAATAAAACTTTTATCTGGAAAACAAAAATCAATTTGTAACGTTATTATAATAGTTTAATACAAAAATGGGACTCAGTTGGGACTAGAAACATAGCATATCACACACACACACACACACACACACACACACACACACACACACACACACACACACACACACACCACACACACACACACACAACACCACACATCATACACACATACACACATTTCATACACACACACATACACACATATACACACACACATACACATATACACACACACACACATACACATTGCGCGCGCGCTCATGCAGGGGCTTGGGGATTGGGATGGGAGTGGATGATGATGAAGGAGGGTGGTGGTCAAATTTATAGTTACGTCAAGGAAAGACCGCAGGCCGATTGTAAGAGGCGGACAGCTTGTGCGATTGCCTCCATACGGTCAAGGGAGGAGGGGGGAGGAGGGCCAGTGGAAACTGACTCTTGGGCCATTGTCGCTAAGTGGTCTGAAGGAGTAGAGCCCAAAGAAGGGTTGTCAGACACCGTGGCGCTGACCATGTACGGAGCAGAGGGTGGCACTGAGGGGGGTGGTACACCGGGATGGAAGGACGGGTAGCCATGAGGGTATGTGGGGTGTGTGGGGGTAGAGGCATAGTAGGGCTGGTGAGCGGTGGGGTGTGACACAGGCTGGTGTTGTGGCGTTGAGCCTTCTTGGTAGTAATGGGGATAGTTGGGGGGTGTAGTGAAGGGGGTATAGACCAGGTGGGGTGGTTGGGAAGAAACGGGCTGGTTGGATGGAAGTCTAGCACTTTCTGCAGTGGCCCAAAAGTTAAAGGGTGGAGGTCTACCCAGATACTTGATGTTACGGGCTAGTTTGAGAAGACCTCTGTGACTGATGACCAGGGTGGAGGCGTACATGTCCTTTTTGGGCGCTTTACTCTTCGCAATGAAGGACTCTGTGTGGTCGATGTATATGGCCTGCAACTCGGCACACACAGCGGCCAGGTCATGGTTGGACTGGGTGATGGACGGGTTCATTAGGTGCTTGCCGAAAGCGGGAACAATGGAGGACATTACAATGGTGGCAGAGGGGAAAGCGGAACGGCACTTGGAGAGCAGCGCCCTCCAGTGTTCAGCTGTGATCACTCCCCCTTTGCAATCATTCACACCTGTGTGAATGACAAGTTGGGTAATTGTGGGGTTGGGAAGAAGGGAGTCAATCCAGAGCTGTAGGTCGACAACTGTCAGGGCTGGAACACAGACTTTTTGTGTGGACGCAAATTGCCCTGTGTTCATCTTCTGGGTGTTGAGATGTTGGAGGGTGTAGTCCCCAACAAACAAACAGTCCGTGTTTGTCTCTATGGTTTCTTGTTGTAGGCACTGAAGGGGGGTGGGGCGAGGGGATTGCTGTCTGCCTACAATGATGGGGATTCTTTGGAACTGGGATGCAGGTGGGGGTGCCTCAAAACGGTTGGACACAGAGACAGAGTAGACTGGAAAAGCGGCTGATGAGGAAGAGGGTGGCATGGGGGCAGTTTGGTTGGGTGGAGGAGGGTGGAAGGTTGGTGGGGGTTGAGGGGGAGAGTCAGCGTGATTTGAGCTGAGGGCTGTTGCCTGGGATAGTTGAGGGACACCGTTGGTATTTGGATGAATGGGGGGTGAAGCTGAGTGACCCTGCGTAGGAGTGGGGGTTGTCTGTTGGACTCGGCGTTGCTGATCCTGGAGAGGGGGAGGGGGGGAGGAGTAGCTGAATGGAGGGGCTGCCATAGGGTAGACAGCAGACTGGGCTGGTTTCCGGCTTGTTTGTGGACCTGTAGCAGGGGAGTGGCCCTGATGTAACACCGTCTTCGCCGCATTGTCTTGTGGAGACGGTGACTGGGCCTGGTTTGTCCCCTTCACTGCTGAAGAGAACAGGGGGGCTTGGCGAGTGGGTAATGGGGGGAAAGCAAGGGGAGGGAGGGAGGCCAGCTGTTGTTGTAGACAGTTGATGGTATTCTGTTGTAGTTCCACTTCTGACTTGAGGGTTTTGTTCGTATTTTCAAGTTTGATCAATTTGTCATTGAAAGACTTCTTCAAATCCCCAAGTTCGGATTTTAGTTTGTGGTTATCTTGTTCGATCTTGCTAAATTTGTTACATAAGTCTTCATATGAATTTTCTGTTTTTGAAAATTTATCACTGATGTTAGTTTTAAGTTGATTTATGATCTGTTGTTTAGCATCCAGGGCAAGTTCATTGATGTAGTCTTCCAACGTGTCTAGAGTACACGCATTGCTAGCAACATCCTCTCTTAGTGCTCTCAGTGACCGCAGGACATTGAGAGAAGTGTGCGATTTCCTGGGGCGACGCACAAATCTGTTAGATGACCGTCTTAGGTATGCCCTTCGCACACTTGTACTGTCAACATCAGGGCAGAGAGCGTTCTCTTTCAGTTGGGTGTGGTCATCCAGCTGGGGCTCCATTTCGGTACTGACACTGGGGGGTGAGGGACTGGGGGAGGGTGGGGGAGTGTCAAACTGGAGGAATGGAATAAGTCTAAGGTGGTCGTATAAGGCGTTGGTATCTATGGCATCACTGTCACGATTTGAGATCTGGGCCACTGTGACACTGATATGTTGTACTATATCAACACCAAATGAAGGGCACTCAGAGCCCTGTAGAAGAACAGTTCCTTCATCTTCATTATTTCTGGTATATAGAGTTAAGACTAAAAGCTGATGTTCTTGGTATGCAACACGTATTACAGTTTTGGTTGAGTTGGGAGGGAGAGGTGAGAATAGATCGATGGGGGTAATTTCTTCATTTTCTATCACGCACTCGTTGAAGTCTCTGGTTTCTATAATTGTATTATAGTCGGGTGGCAGGTTATCACATTGAAGGCTGAAAAGCAGGCATTGTCTCCAATGGCCAAGCTCTAATCGGGAACATGTTAATTTTTTTTGGAGAGGGTCAGCAGTATCTATTAATATAAGATTTGTATCCCTGGCTTCTGCAGATTCCGATGAGACGGAATCTGCAGTGGGCGTGTCCGACATGGTGGAGCGTGTTTACATTTTCTATTTTTTGATCTCACACACATACATAGTAATTAAAGAACAGCCTAACTCCAGCTGCATTGAATACGAGACAGAGGTTGGTGGTAGTGGTGGAGGGTGTCAGCGGGCTTAGTGGCTCAAATGACCACAGGCGTCGCTAAGGCTGGTTGGAGATTACATCAAGCAAGGAGAGGTCTTCTCCACCAAGAAAATCCACTTGATGGTCACTTGAGGTCATCCCCCCGTTGGATGGATTAGACGGCCAGTCGTCGTCATGGTAACACGCTACACAGCACTAGGACTAGAATAGTAAAACCAATGTCGTTGAAGATTTGTACACATTTGTACACATTGAAATTTTTAAAAATGAATTAATACCTCAGTCACCATAGCGAAATAAGATTCACAATTCCAGCAGCACAGTCAGAGAGAGAGAGAGAGAGAGAGAGAGAGAGAGAGAGAGAGAGAGAGAGAGAGAGAGAGAGAGAGAGAGAGAGAGAGAGAGAGAGAGAGAGAGAGAGAGAGAGAGAGAGAGAGAGAGAGAGAGAGAGAGAGAGAGAGAGAGAGAGAGGAGAGAGAGAGAGAGAGAGAGAGAGAGAGAGAGAGAGAGAGAGAGAGAGAGAGAGAGAGAGAGAGAGAGAGAGAGAGAGAGAGAGAGAGAGAGAGAGAGAGAGAGAGAGAGCGAGAGAGAGAGAGAGAGAGAGAGAGAGAGAGAAAAGGGTATGTTGTTTGTGTGTATGCGTGTTTTTTGTGTGCTTTCTTTTGTTCAATCATTTATTTGGGGAAAAGTAATCATTATTTTTTTTTTTTTTACAGAAACAACGATGTCGCCGAGCGGCAGATATATCCTTTCCCCCTTTGCTTTCCCCACCCCTCACCCCTCCACCGGTACCTCCCCTCCCCGCACACTATATTCCCCGCCCTGTGGATGATGGTAATCTAGGGCAGGGCCGGATCTAGGGGGGTGGGGTGTTCTGGTTTCCAGAACCCCAAGTTATAATTATACAAGGGTGGAAAGTCATTGTCAGGGTCAATAAATGTATTATGTCGTCTCGCTCAATACGTTTGCTAAAATGGCTGGTACCCACGTGTCGTCATATCCGGCCACAAGGAGCGCCATATTATGGGAGACCGCCATCTTAGTCAGTAACTTTGTTTGAAAAATGCCAGATCGATGCTGCGTATTTGGCTGTTCCAATTCGAAACTTATCTAAACTGTATTTATAACATCTGGATGTTTTCTTTACACGTTTAGATAACATTTTCACTTTGTGTACACACAAATAAGGACTAAGATGGCGACACTTCCGTTGGAAGGGTCGAGATGCGCACGCAGGTGGGGGGGGGGGAGCCATAGATGTTTTTGTTTTGTTGCATTTGTTAGGCTAACCAAAATGTAAAAGTTATAGGTTTCAAATTGTCCCGGCTGTTATGTCTACCCCCTTTTGTGGGAGGGGGGGGGAAATCTGTCATATAAAACCCCATTGCCATATCAGAGTTCAATTCTAACCTTTGTGTATGTTCACATACTTCATGCAATATAGGTAGACCAACTTTAGGCTTTGAATGATTTCGGGTGGTTTTTTTCATGTCTTCTGATTGTTCAGTAGTTAACAATGCAAAGATACTCTACGGAGAGCTGGACAAAAGAGGGTCTTCAGAGAAAAGC
>CM065701.1:40141967-40144467 GCA_017654935.2 Phymorhynchus buccinoides
ATTGAAACAAAGCCTTACATTTTGCAAAATACTAATATTGTACCTCTTCTCACGAGGCAACGATATTTCTATGAATAAATTAAATGATCTTTCTCTTTCTCTGTATGTGTGAGTGCCCGCGCGCACGTGTGTGTGTGTGTGTGTGTGCAAAAGAACAGAACTGTTCATATTTGGAATAGCTTTTTGGGTGATCTATAGGCCTAATCCCATCCAGCTTCCCTCGACTATTTTCAAACACAAGTGTTAGGCCTAGGCCTAGTGTGGATCAGTCCAGTCACTCAATCTTGCTACTCACAACACCACGTGGTCATGCAAATTAGGTAGCTACAAGCAATGCAATTTCACTTTACTGGAGCTTGTTAACACTCTTCAGTAACGTTGCTACCACAAGCTTTTGGTCCACGCTGAACACACACACACACCCTTTCCAGCAAGGTAAATTCAAAATCGTTACGAATTTGTTGACATTCACAAAGGCGATTCAGAGCACACAAACTGGCACAAATTCACCGCACAGCAGCCATTCCAGCATTGTAAAGAACGCACCACAACCAGATGTGTAACAGCGTGGGTGGTAGAGTGGAATAACACTGACCGAACCTAACAGACAAAGAGGAAGGAACTAAAGGGCAGGATTTCTCGCCAGTTGGGCTGCCGTAGTAGTAGTAGTAGTAGTAGTAGTAGTAGTAACAGCAGCAGCAGCAGCAGGAGACTTATTGTTATTATTTCTTCTTCTTCTTCTTCTTCTTCTTCTTCTTCTTCTTCTTCTTCTTCTTTTTTTCCTCCTCCTTCTTTTTCTCCTCCTCGTCCTCCTCCTCCTCCTTCTTCTTTTCCCTCTTCTTCTTCTTTTTGTCCTTCTCCTCCTCCTCTCTTCCTATTCTTCTCCCCCTCTCTTCTTCTTCTTGTTCTTGTTCTTCTCCTTCTTCTGCTTCTCCTCCTCTCTTCTTCTTCCTCTTCTTCTCCTCCTTCTCCTCTCTTCTTCTTCTCATTGTTCTTTTTGTTCTTCTTCTTCTTCCAGGGCTTAGCTCTATTGTACACCTTGGTCCTGTTGCCTGAGATCAAGTCAACGGCCGAGGCGACACCTCCACGTCCTACTTCTACTCCACCCACTACTTCTACTGCTCCTGGCTCTACTGCCGCAACTACTGCTACTCCTGATTCTGCTGCACCTACTTGTGCTACCTCTACCGCTACTCCCACTTCTACTGCTGCAAGAAACAGCGTCACGCAGCGGTCTCGTTCAGGGATGTGTCTTGGTGAGCCTGTGCGTGACATGTGGCGCTTTGCGCGTGCAGCGCGTGACACCAGGGTCAAAGTTCACCTGGCACTGTTCGTCCTCGTGCTGGATGTCTTGCAGCTATGTACGACAGGTATAACCCCACACACACACACACACACACACACATATACACACACACGCAACACACAACATAGCCATCCTTTTTATTTAAAAAAAAGAAGAAAGTAGTCTACCACTTGCCGTTTCGGAGAGATTTCGCCATCGTTCGTGTTTCTCTGTTTCTTTTCTGGCTTGATCTATTTATTTATTCCTTTCCTTTCTGACTATCTGTATGGTTTTTTTTTAATTTTTAAGTTTCTTTCTTTCTTTCTTTCCGTTTTATCCTTCTATTGTGTTTGTTTGTCTGTTCATGGAACATAATTATCGTGAATGTACACACAATCATGTTAAATGTTATATAATGGTATAATCATTAAGCGGATCTGAATCTGAGATGTCCTTCAAATAGCCCAACCCTGACATTGTCTCTGCTAGTATCTGTATATCTGACTGTTTGCCTGTCTGTCTCTGTCTCTGTCTCTCTTGCATTGCATGTTTTTTTTAAAAATTGTTGTTTATTCGATATTTTCGTTTACCACAGGGCTGGGTGTAAAAAAAAGTATGTATGCTTATCTCATTACCCTGTATAAATAAAATTTCGTTCGTTCGTTCGTTCTCTCTCTCTCTCTCTCTCTCTCTCTCTCTCTCTCTCTCGTTCATCCCGTGTTTCTTTGTTCTCACACGCATATGTGTCTGTGTGAGCGCGCGCGCGCGTGTGTGTGTGCATTAGTGTCTTTGTGAACGCGTGCTTCGGTGTACGTGATCTGTGTGACTTCTCAATTTTTTAAGGTAATGGTCAACCTATGGCGATATTTTTCACGCCAGAGGGCAGTCAATGCACTAGGGGCTTATCACGCGATTTTCTTACTTGGGCGTAGTGAGAGAGAGAGTTTGATGGTTCCACTCACTGTCTCTCTCTCTCTTTATCCCCAACTAATAATATAGAGAGGATTAGTCCCACACGAGCGTCATGCCCTCTGGCGTGAGAAAAAGCGCACTAAGTCTCTCATTAAATGTAGGCCTACGTTTCTGACGATCTAAGAAAAAAGCCACCAACAGAACAAGCCGTTGTAAAACATCGAGACTATGATCAAAAGCGATATAAATAAAAAAAATATCGCTGCTTATATCGACCCACAAAGATTATTCAAGAATTAAAGC
>CM065701.1:40146967-40191967 GCA_017654935.2 Phymorhynchus buccinoides
TGTGTGCTTTCGTGTGTCTGCATCTCTGTATTTGCGTGTGTATGCACGCGCGTGCGCGTGTGCGTATGTGTTCGCGCTTACGTACGTGTGTGTGTGTTTCTGTGCGAGTGTGTGTGTGTGTGTGTGTGTGTGTGTGTGTGCGCGTGTGTGTGCGCGCGTGTGTGCGTGCGTGTGTCCAGGTCGTCTTTTCGGTCTAGTGGCCTCAACAGAGTGCGTAGTGAGCTTGGTGTCTACAGTGATGTTCAACGGTCTGTACCCCGAAACCCTTTCCTTCTATGACGGCCTGTGCTTCCTGATAGCTGCCTTTCTAGTCTTCGTCTGCTTCATCATCATCATGTATGCCCCACAAATATGTATTTTTATATTATGGTTTACATAGTAGAAATATGTATTGTACACGTACGCATATACGAAAATGTATACGTATAAAACTGCCTTCCGTGCTCTCGAAGCGAAGCCATGATGACGTATAAGACATGTTTAGGCCTATTATTTACGAAATTTACGACCCCGCCCCCCCCCCCCCCCCCCACACACACACACACACACACAGCCCACCCCCACCCCTCCCCCAACATTCCCCATCTCAAGTTTTCGCTTTGAACAGTTTCACTGAGAAACAACTCTTTTCTTTCTTGGGAAAAGATTAGGGTTATGGTCAGCATATGGTTATTGTCATGAAACTAAAATAGTCAGTCTTTTAGATCATGTATACGGCGGTGTCTGAACTACATATTTGCCGAAATATTGAACATTGACATGGAAGATTTAAAAAAAAAAAATGATTGATGTAGAAGATATAATTCACAACGAGTTTGTTGTGATCAGCGTTATCATTGTTGTTGGTGACTATAGCATTACTTTTACAACCTCAACAAATTAATGGCATCACGATACGCTTTGTTTGTTATAGTTTACAACATTATTGTTGCCATATTTATGTCACAATTAGTTATTATAATCATACCATAATCACATTAGTCTTCTTCTTCTTCTTCTTCTTCTCCTCCTCCCCCTTCTCCTCTTGCTCCTCCTCCCCCTTCTCCTCTTGCTCCTCCTCCCCCTTCTTCATACGGCAATCACTGTTATCCTCGTTTCCCATTTCGATGATTTAGATTGAGAGTAGGCTATATGACATCATATACTTTCAATATAATGTTACGACAATGGCATAACTGTTAAATGTAATTTTATCTAATTCAAAATAGTGTTTTGAGCTGATTCACAATTGCATACATTGCAAATAGTATGTATTGAAACATGTGTATGCCCTGTGAAGCACATTTAAACACATCAGACTTTATTTTCCAATTATCAATAAAACTCTCCTTTTTAAAAATTTGCTCCCCCTGGCCTACCCTCTACAAATGCATTTGAAATTGACCATGTGCAAATCGGACTATCTTATCTAAAACAATGGCTATTTTGCTATTTCATCAAAATGTAAAATATATATGTTGAAATTATGTTGTGTTTGTTGTTGTTGCCGATAATGCTGTTGTTGCTGCTGCTGTTCTTGTTCATAATTATTGTTATTGATTAACTATAGTATGGGGAGAGAAAAAAGCATGTCCCTACTAATGGCAATGTTTTGTGTCCAAGGTGCCAGCACGTGGAAATTCAAGCACACGACAGGAGGAGTTTTGACACCAGAGTTCCAGAGTGTTATTCTGCAGAGGCCGTGCCAGACGACACGCCTGCACTGACGCATGCTCAGCAGCAATAACCGTGTCATAGTTTTCACGATGTAGATGAACATGGTAGGAATGAGGATATTGCTGTACATTCTGAGTGGCACAAGTAGTGGCTCCCAAGCGAATGTCTGTGCACAGGCGATGGGGTGCTCACGAAAGCAACACACAAACAAGAATAGACACATGTCTAGTTATCAGAGAGGTTTCTTAAGGGCCAGCTGTCTCTGCAGTCGCTGCAGCACTCGCTGTAGTGTACGATTTCGACTGCGCCTCGTCAGCACGCTGATGACATACAGCACCGGGTTCAGCGCTGCGCTCGCCGGCAGCACGAGAATAGCGAAAGCCATGTGCACGTGCTCTGGTATCGACAGCCCGCATTGAACCAGCACGGAGACGATGCAGAACACCAACCGCCGACCACAGTCCAACAACACCCGTGACGATGCGCTGGTCGCCTCCGACATCCGCAGGAACCGTTGCATGATGGACAGATTGGCCAGGTCGTGGAAATAATACAGCCACTGCAGCAAAGTCTGTCCAGTTAAGACTATTACGGACAGGACCACGTGTAGAACTATCTGCAGCATCAGCGCGTACATTCGCCCTGGGCCTGGGCTGATGGTGGTCAGGACGGCCAGGCAGGTGTCAATGTGTCCGTGGAACTTCCATTCCGGGAGGATGAGAGGCACGGTGCTGATGGTGAGGGCCAGGACCGACACCAGCACGCTGAGCAGTGAGGAAGACTGCACAGTCATCTGGACCCTGGCTCTGGAGGGGCAGGCGGTGCAGAGCCCGTGTACAGTGAGGCAGCAGGCCAGGAAGGAGGTGGCCTGGTAGGACACGGAGGCCATGAGGCTGGCCAGTCTGCATGTCGTGCTCACTGTCCACTCGTGCTGGATGGAGAAGTACCGGTGGCGGTACACCCAGTCAGCCACCACAATGATAGAGACGTAACCCCCCATGACTATATCCATCAGTTCCCAGTGGATCACCAAAACATCTGTGGGAGAAAGCTTAGAGTTCCGTTTTATTAAAATCTTGACAAGCAAACATCCTAAGTTGCCCGCGATGCAGAGCAGCATCACCACAAACAGAATCACCCGATGTTCTCCATAGCGCAGCAGATCTTGACAGGATGAGAGGTGGAATCCAGGAGAAAGGCACTGCCCCTCATCATAAAATTGATCAGGCAAGTTTTGGTGGCAGCACAAGCGCTGGTCGTCTGTCCAAATAAACTGGATTTTTTTGTAGGATGTCAAAGTTATTTGTGGCTGGGAAGTCAAAGGGTTTCCTCTCAAATCAAAGTATCTCAGTGAAAGAGTGTGTGAAGGTTGTTTCGACTGAAAAGTTTCTATTTGATTATGCGAAATGTTCAGACATAGAATTTCTGGGAACACAGACATTTGATTAATGTTGAATGTTTTGAACATGTTCCAGGACAGGTCCAAGAAATTGAGGGTAGGAAGATTTATTTGCATTCCAGAAACAAATATAGTCGAAAGTAAATTTCCAGAAAGATTAAGATTTTTGATATTAGAAACAGAGATGAAAACACCCATGTGCAGGAATACTAACTGATTCTGACTAAGATCAAGATTCCTCAAATTGGGTAGATGCATCTCAGACAGCTGGAAGATGCCGCATTTTGACAAACTCAGCCAAACTAAGAATACACAGCCTGTGACTTGAAGGGGTTTCATGCCAGAACCTGTAGCATCAAGATAACGCAACTGGGGAAAAGGAGTGAGATATACTGAACGGAAACACAGAAAGGCATGGCCTTGACAGAAGCATCCCTCAGAACACTGTGTATGGCAGAACCATTCATCATCCTGCTGTGGACACTGGGACCAACCGTCACACAGATGATTGGCATGCACACACACCAGAGATGATCGGCATTGGTAAAACCCTGCACAGCTATGAGCATGACACTGCCACTCATCCTCACCTCCCGAACAGTCCTTGACTCCATTGCAGCGAAGGTAGACAGGCAAACAGTAGTGATCCTCGCATCTGAAGTGAGTGTCACTACATGCAGTGTTCTCAGGAATAGGAACCTGCGTAAAATGGCCGTCGTTCTGAAAGTTGAGTATGACTGGTGGAGGTAACCTTACGACTTGAGGGATAACAAAGGGAATGAAAACAGGAGTGACCTGTTCTTCACACATGTCTTCGTCAGAGTGATCAAAGCAGTCTGCTTTTAAATTGCAGCGTTTATCTGTGTCAATGCACTGTCCGTTATGGCACCGAAATCCTTCGCATGTTGTGTTGTGTGTGCAGAAATGTTCATCGGAACCATCGTGACAATCGTCCCTAAAATCGCAGACCAGTGTGTAAGGCACTGTCGTCAACTGGTTATCACACATAAACAAATTGACCATAAAGCTACCACCTTCACCGTCATTTCTAGGGAGGGTGCATTGCTGTACGCGTCTCTGTTTAGTATGACAGTGGGATCCGGCTTTACAGGCGAGAAAAGCATGCGTTACGTGACTGTTGTCACACGTAGACAGCCATTGTTGGGTTACATTTGCCTTCAATAAGGGGAAGGAGATGACAGGGAAAACTATTCTGGTCATAACAGGTGTTATTACCACCACCTGGCATAGAAAGTTAAGGACAACGGCCTGATTGCAGTGTTCAAATCTGACGTCAAACTTCTGGTGGTACTGCAATACTCCGCACATCTCATAGTTGTAGTGGTATGCAGTTTTTAGTGATAACCTTGTCAGTACATGAATATTTTGTGCAACAGAATTATCAAACCATTTCAACAGGTATTTGTACATATCAGGCAAACTTGAATCACCAGCACGTACACCAAACAAAGCTGGTTTGAACTGTTTTCCATAGTAAAATATTTGTTTCAGATCATTCCATTCAGACTGGGATTTGACCATGGCTAAGTCACCATCCCTTCTCGCACACTCCCTCTGAGCAGCATAAGAAGATATGTGATGATTCCAGACGATGTACTGGTAACATTTATGACCAGAACTGACCAGTCCATTGCACCTGAAGCTGCTGTAAGGACAATGACTTCCCTCATCTTCATCCCCATAACACTCGGCCTCTAAATTACAATCCAAGTGATGTTTGAAATATATATAGTTTGGCGTGGAACAATTGAACATAAAACTGTCTAGCATTTGGGGCCTCATGGGGATACGAAGAAATGAGTAGAAGATATTGAAACCTGTTCGAGCGTTGTTGCAATTTACACGAGTCTTAAAATGAAACAGCACGGAAAACGTGTACACCCATGCAGGAATGGTTTTAGCACCGCAATAACGGCCGAGTAACATAGACCTGTTTGATCCATGTGCGGTATGTGTGGAGTAGAGATACAGGCCATCGTTGAGACAATGGTTGTAATAACTCATGTCAAAGCGGGGGAAGCTCACCATCAGATCATACCTGCGAGGAAGCGTCACCTCATGAGAGGCATCATTGAAACAGAAGTGGTTCTTTTCTCCGTCATATCCCCATTGCTGGATGTGTCCTGAGGTTAGTCCTTCCGAGGTCACTATCAAGCGTCTTCGAACATCTTCCTTGTAAGAATCAAACTCTATTGTAAAGCTGGGATTCGTACGAGCCATGTGCTTTCGGTCATCCCCCAAAACAAAATGTACCACCTGAGATTCCAGAAAAATCTGATTGTATAGCTGCGCGCATGACTTTCGAATTGCGTCCTCTTCATACACGTTTCCTGATGTATACGTACTTGAAGTCTTTATATAGTACCTATACTTACAAGGGTCTTCAGGCATTGTGATTAATACATACATGTACCGGAAGGGGTCTGGGATATGTATTTCCCACTTGCACAGAACTAATGGTGTAGAAACATTGAAGTAATTACCAAACAAGCCTTTCACTTTTCCTTTTTTACCATAGAAAGAAATCGTTATATCCGCCGAACACTCCTCCATTGTAATATTGACATCAAGGTCAGTGTCATGGGTGTACTTTTTATCATTTACAGTTTGGTAGTCTGACGTTGTCGTGTGTATATTTCCAATAACCTTGGAAAATATGTCAGCATTGTTGTCCGTAGTACTCAAATGTTGTGTGCTGATGGTATATTTACTTCGTGGCGATGTGGTATAATTGTTTATGACTTTGGTATAGTCATAACTTATGTCGGTTTTCCTAGACGAAAAAGACATTTCTGAAGGCATACTCTCATTTGTTCCTGAAAAAAAATATTGTATTATATAATTATTGGGCAGATGTGTTAGCCACCTACTGTGCTGTTTTGTTCCCTGTATATCTCTTGTTAGAAAGCTCAGTAACTTTAAAAGGTGTTGAATCTTCATAAATGATGCCAAATGGGTTGCTTGTATTGTTAATCCCTTTAAAACATCACTGCCTGATGAAAACATCCTTACTGGCCTCATGTTTCCTAAGAAAATATGATAACAAATAAAGAGTACAAGTAAACTCACCGCTGTCTGTGCTTCAGTTTTGATAACATAACTGGTTAATCCAAGTTTAAATGTCGCTTCGAAATCGTGGTTACTTGCATTAAAATCGTAATCATTAGTCTCCGTATTACTATCACTGTTTCATGATTACTGGATGCTTTAGTTGAATGCTATAAATGGTTTGCCACCTCACTCCATCACTTTTGAGGAGGGCCATTTAAAATAATAAAATGGCGGACCCGAAAACGATGGTTTTCGTCACATTTACATTAATAACTAGTGTATATTCACGAGATGAATGTCTAATGTTTAGGGGTAAACCAAAAGCATTAAAAGGTTTAAATTTGATTTGACAAATAGCAACAGGTTAAATTTCCGTTTAGCACTCTTGTTGCATCACTTGCATTCCTGTGAAATCAGAGACAGGTGGATTGGCAAAATAAAGTTTATACCCTCTTGAAGCTAGAGATCTTAAGCCTGTTTTTACATCAGGGGGGGGTGGGGGGGTAGAGAGAGAGAGAGAGAGAGAGAGAGAGATAGAGAGAGAGAGAGAGAGAGAGAGAGAGAGAGAGAGAGAGGAGTCGAAGTCGAAAAGTCGACAACTGTAATGAATAGGCCTTTCTGCCCGTATCATATGGGAGGATGGGGGAGTGAGGGGCTTACAATATGCAGAATAACATTTATATAATAATATTCCATTATTGAAAGAGAGAGAGAGAGAGAGAGAGAGAGAGAGAGAGAGAGAGAGAGAGAGAGAGAGAGAGAGAGAGACCTACACATATTTATTTGTGAAGGCCATCGACCCATACACAAAGTTTATGCCCCCACCCCTTCCTTTCCCAACCCTATACCCATGCACTTTGAAGTCAAAAACAAAATACATAAATGAGTAAAGAAATAAATAAAAGAATGTAAAGAATAAACGAATACAGAGAGGGAGAGCGAGAGGGGGGGGGGGGGGGGGGGGGGGGAGACAGATAGACAGAGACAGACATACAGACAGACAAAGACGCACATACAGAGAGAGAGAGAGAGAGAGAGAGAGAGAGAGAGAGAGAGAGAGAGAGAGAGAGAGAGAGAGAGAGTGCGAATCAGATTATTAAAGACCCCGTGACGCGCCACGGTTACGTCCCTTGTTTTTTTCTGGGTCGCTGTGACCCGCAATCGAAACACCCCATATTCAAATTGAGGCTGCTCTTTAAACTGACTTGTAGCTTTCAATTTGGGGTACTTTATATGGGAGTCTGACTGATTTATTTCCAGTTATAAGAGGAAAAACACGTGAATCCCGTGATTTTGACACGTGATCGGGGGGCTCTTTAAGGCCCAAAGCCCTAACACTGAAGGGGATTTTAGGTATTAACAGGGCTTCTGGTTTTCCTTTCTCCTAAGGGGTACGCTCACCCCCTGTTTAAAGTTTTAAGGGGTATTTTCACCCCCAGTTTCAAATTGTAAGGTAAACGGCACTTACACAGACACACGCACACACGTACAGCAAAACTCACGCATGATTTGACATTCTATGGGGTGATTTGAGAGCTCTTGTGCCTAAATACGCACCATCTCTACGTTTTCAGAAGCCCTGGTATATTTCATAGGTACACGTGGAAGAAAAACAACGAACACAAAGAGTAAATAATTACTGTCACATTCGTTACATATTGTATTTGTAGTCATAAATAGTCTATACTACGCAATTGTGCCGCTATTATACAGGTGATTGTGCCAGTCCTGCCATCTACAATAAGTCTCTTTAAAATGTGTTTGAAAAAATCATATATATTTTCTACACCCTGATTATCCCAAACAACCCCAACCCCATATGGATTTAAGCATGCTAGAAGCCTTTTTGAGAGAGAGAGAGAGAGAGAGAGAGAGAGAGAGAGAGAGAGAGAGAGAGAGAGAGAGAGAGAGAGAGAGAGAGAGAGAGAGAGAGAGAGAGAGAGAGAGAGAGAGAGGGGCAATGGTAACGACTTTTAATGTCAACAGTTGTGTAGCCCTAATGACATGAGGTTGCAGCATTGAATTACATCAGTAAGTTTTTAGATTAAAGCATATTTATAAAGAAAACAAAAAGGGGGGGGGGAGAGAGAGAGAGAGAGAGAGAGAGAGAGAGAGAGAGAGAGAGAGAGAGAGTAATGCTGCATGCATTCATACCTGTACGTGATTTGCACACTTCGTCTCTATGAAGGCAAGCTTACATTTAATGTTTTCACATTACTTACACAGTGTCTGAATGAAGCAGAAAAGGTTAACAATATCATGTTTCATAGCACCAGCAGTCCAACCAAAGAACTTCCACAAAAACTCATTTATTTGATGAATGACCGAAAACAGTGTATTTCTTCTCCCACAAATGAGAACGTTTTCTCAATGAGTGGATGACATTTCATTCATACGAAAGCTTGGGCCTAATGATCGTTTTTCTTTCATACCAATGGTACTTTGATATTTCAGACTATTTTCTCGTTGTTGTTTTTTTGTTTTCATTCACATGAACTAAATAATGGCTTAATGAATAAAGATAATTTGAATCTACACAGTGTGTGTGTATGTGTGTGTGTGCGTGTACGTGTGCGCGAGCATGCGCAAGTGCTCCCTTGAGCATGTATACATCTCTGTATGAATAAAATTAATGCGTATAGGGGCTTAGTATATATGTGTTCATAGGGCTTTAAAGGTGGACCCTGACGGATGAGTTTCTGCAAGAAACACGTCGAGATCACAAGAAAGACAGCCTTTTCAAGGATCGGAACACTCACTTTGCTCTGGATTCGCATAAATTAAACCGTCAAAACGGCGATTCCTCCTTGGCGGAGTTGCCGGAGAGAGAAGCCATTTTGGACGGGGTGGTTGAAGCGTGTTCTTTTTTTGTAGTGCAGTAAAACAAAAATGGAGCTGTTTCCTTTGTTGTGAGCGAAACTCCTTTAGATAATCTGCATAACATTTAAAAAGAAAAAGAAGAAAAAAAAGGCTTGTATTGCGAACATTTCGTGCTAACGATTTGGTCTAAACGCAGGCGGCCGTTAGAAAAGTCTGCACACGCCTTCTCTTTGGGTGAAATAATTTGACTTCCAGCACCTCCGCCTAGGAGGAATCGCCGATTTGACGGCTTGATTTCTAGGAAACCAGAGCACAGTGAGTGCTGCAATCTCTGTAAAGCGTGTTTTCCTGATGACCTGGACGTGTTTCTTACAAAAACCCATCCGTCAGGGTGACCCTTTAAGATTATCTCTCTCTCTCTCTCTTTCTTTCTCTCTCTCCCTCTCTCTGTCTTTGTCTGTGTGTCTGTCTGGTCTGTCTCTCTCTCTCTCTCTGTTCTTGCGTGCGCGCGCGCGCGCGCGCGCGCGCGTGTGTGTGTGTGTGTGTGTGTGTGTGTGTGTGTGTGTGTGTGTGTGTGTGTGTAACTAAACGCGCGACCAAAAAAAAAAAAGAAAGACAGATTTTTTTTAAAAACCGTTAGCGAGACTGGAGCAGAAACGGAGAGGGATCGAGGCGAAGAACCTCTCTGACTATTCCTTCAGTTGATTTGAATGAAACTGGATGCCTTTCTCCGAACGCATAAATCTCATCAGTCAGTGAAGTCGTTGACACAACTCATCATCATTAACATTTAGCTGGCATCTTCCTAACCGTCCTCGTGATGATCTCAAGTTTTCTCAATGAGTTTTGTCCCCATCCAGATCTTCCCGCTCTTTTACAGAAACTCGTGATAAATGTTGCGTTAATGTCTTTTTGCTGCAAACTTCACTGTATAAAAGGAGCAGGAGCAGGCGGCAAACACTGGCACATTGCAACGATCGACGCACGCGTTCAGCAGTGGTTTTCATTCTGCCAATTTAACATTTCATGTCTGCTCGCAACAACAGGTTGTAGTGAAAGATACAGGCTGAACTCGTGTGTGTGTGTGTTACGAGTCGTGTTTTGTGTTTTCAAATATATTTGAAAAATCGCGGTTTCTTTTCTTAACCTTAAAAAAAGCTAAACACTCGTTCTAGAAACAGCTAATGTAAAACAAAATTGATTCCTGATGCAGAATTGGTTTTTTTAGATTAAAGGATACGGTTATGTTTGAGGTTGAGGTGTTTTTTTCAATAGAGAAAAGAAAAAAAAATTGTCAATGCGTACAACAACACATAGAAACACATAAAACAAGGAGAAGAAGCTTGCAATTAAGCTTGTTACATATCAAGTTAACATGTGGAAAACAAAATGAACAAAAACGGATAAAAATACGAACAGAGCGTTGCCTACACAAACAACAAAGCATAAAGTACACTGTCAAACATAGGTAAAGCCATACAATAACACACATACTTGCACAAACTTTGATGCGTCATATTAATTTGCACAATCGTGGGTTGTTTTTTCTCTTTCATTTGCAGAAAACGAGCCTTTAGACAACTAATCTTTCACAGAGTGTGGAATATTTTTGTTGTTGACAAATGCAAATGTTGGAAATGTAAATAAAATAGATCAAAATGATACTCTAATTATATCGGTAGGCCTACTCGTATCGTCAATCCAATTTAAAACATAATTATATTCTGCACAACATTTCGTTTGCTTTAATTCGAGTTTTAGGGTGTGTTTTTCAATAAAAAAATCACGGTTTAGGTCAACGTAACAAATGCATTGATTTGAAAATTCAGCGCTGTATACATTTGTATTACTTTTTTTATTGCTACTTTTGAAAACATATTTGTTTGTGAACGCATTGGGCTCCTGATTTCATCGGGAGGTAGGCGTAAGTGTATATAAATCTGCTGTATGAGAAGGTAACAAAAGCGCATAAAACTTAGTAAATAAGTTATACTGTTCATTTCATTTTATAGTATGTGTATCAACAGCACAAAGCCAAGGCAGTTTATGGATGGATATTATATTATATTATATAATATGCCTCACAATTGTAAAAATAACGAAATGTGTATATTTGAAACTAAAACTGCGCATATTTGTCAAAAGTTCAAAACAACAATTGTTGTCTTTCGTATTTAGAAAATAGTGTGAACTAAAAGATAGGTTTGTTTTGAAAACGAAGATGCATAACAAGCCCAAACCATAAGTAAGAATGATGCTTTAGAATCTGCTGTATCCAACCAATACGACCCATCCAACAACCATTCGTCAGTTCTTCCGTTTAATCTGATCTCTCCTTGGTCGGGGTTTGTGAGCGGTGAAACATGCAACACAACACGCACAGCTCTATGCGCTATGAATGCCACGTACACGGTGCACGTGCCTGAAGGTCACGTGGCGCTGATCAGTTTCCCAGCGTTCAACCTGAAATGGGACTTTCTCACTAAACGTAAAGGCTACGTTGAACTCGCCTCACTCCATGCTAACGGTGGCCTCACACTAATTTGGCGCCACTCCATCCCACGCTCCATTCTTCCTCGTGTCTTTCACACACCGGTTAGGATACGACTGTATGTGCCTTTAGGCGATGCTTTGACCAGAGGGTTCCAGATGGCCTTCTCTGTTCATTTGCTCTCGCAGACCCCGTTACAATTTAGCAATGGCACGTTCAACTGCTCAGTGCCGTTTTATCATAATTTTCAAGTTCACTTTGACTGTAATATGGTTCCACAGTGTGTCGGCGGAGAGGATGAAGGTAGCCACTGTCCGTTTAGCAATGAGGCTTGCAAGGGAAAGATTGTAGCGGGCAACAAATGTTACTTCCACATCCAAATGGAATACCTTTTTTCATGGAGAAGAGCTCGTAAGGAATGCCATGCTGAAGGTGGAAACCTAGCCACCTTAAAAACCACAGCAGAGATAGAGGTATTTCGCCAATTACTCAAAATCAAAAACCTCTTCAACCCAGTTTACGTAGGTTTGCAGAGCTTTCACTCTTCCATGCCACGATTTTACGTCAAATCGCACGTCTGGGCGGACAACACAGTCAACTACCACTCCAACACTAGATTCGGGATGTGGAGCAATTTTTATGGACGAATATGCTTTGTCTTTGAACCGAGCAGATTTAATGACCAGTTAAAATCCTGGCTCACCTACGTTCCTTGTAACGTCATGGAATTCAGAGACTTCGTTTGCCAGAACGAAGTTAAGAAAGCCTCCAAACCAGTCCTGACATTTCCAAAACTAAACAAGGCTTTTGATTACCACAGTCTGAAGCAGTCTCTCACATTATGCCCCAAAGGTCACATGACGCACACAATCTTGTCCTGTGATCCCCACAGCCAGTGTGGAGCAACGCGTTACGCTTTGAAGTGTCAAAAGTTTGATACAATAGGCGTCATAAGCTCCAATTCCATCCCCATGTTTCTGTGTGAGAACTCGAAAGAGACTGTCCATTACACACTGCTATGTGACTTTCACGAGGACTGCGAAGACAAGTCAGATGAAGCATTATGTGTGCATGACACGTTTTGCATAGATTTTGCTTGTCGCAATGGTCAATGCATCAGCAAAAGTGACGAATGCAATGGTGTGATTGACTGCTGGGATGGTTCTGATGAGGCGTGTTCATTTCACTTCAGTCATATTCAACACATCAGCATTCACAAGCCTCCCCCTACTCATATCACTTTTCTTGGCGATGGGACGGTCGTTCACACCAAAATAACTGATTGTGGCTCCTGTCCCCTAACACACACATGTTGTTCGGAAGGAACTTGCATTCCTGTGTACTGTCGTTGTAACGGACTTGGAGATTGTGTAAACCATGAGGACGAGGATCGCTGTGAACATTTCCAATGTCCAGGATTGTATCGGTGTTGGTCTTCCTCTGTGTGTGTCCACACCAACCATCTGTGTGACGGCTGGCCTCAGTGCCCTCGGCATGATGATGAATGGCTGTGTAACAGCTGGTGTCCTATTGGATGCCTCTGCCAAGGTCACGCCTTTCGTTGTTTGTACCCTGTCAGACTCACACCCTTCCCACTTTTGCGGTTCCTGGATGCTAGTGGTTCAGGCATGGGTCTGCATGACGTCAGGGATATGATGTATTTAATCAAAGCAACATTTTCCAATTGTGGGTTGAACGATACATCGAGACAAACACTTCTCAACTTACTCAGTCTTGATCTGAGCCACAATAAGCTGAGCTCTGTGGACATGGCTGCGTTTCAATCGCTCCTTCGCTTAAAATATCTCAATTTGTCAAACAACCCACTGGAATGCTTGTTCAGTGAAGTATCAGTTGTCAAGCACACATATCTCGTCTCGCTAGATATCTCTCACTCTCTACTGACTGTGTTTAACAGTACTGCACTGGTTAATTATCCCAATCTTCGTCACCTCGACTTGTCTCACAGCACAATCACAGATATTTCAAAAGATGGTTTCAGCTCTGTACCCAGTCTAGAGAAGATTGAGTTGCAGGGCAATGATATTCGCCACTATCCCACTGACATCTTTCAACATTTAAAAGAGCTGCACACGATTATTTCTGGGCAATACAAGCTCTGCTGCAAAGACGTTTTGCCACAGGACTTCGATGAAAGAAACTGTCTTGCTCCAAATGACGAGGTTTCGTCATGTGCAGACCTTCTACGTTCTGACGCTTACAGGGCTTTCCTTTGGCTATTTTGCGTCCTTTCCATCGTTGGTAACTTTGGCTGCCTGTTCACACGGATGTTCTTAATAAAAGGTAAGTCTGTCATGGCTTTCAGTATCTTTGTGAACAATCTCAGCATTGCGGATCTTGTCATGGGAGTTTATTTGGGAATTGTGGGGACTGCAGATCACGTATATCGGGGAAAGTACATCTGGTTTGAAGAATCCTGGAAGCCAAGCCAGGCATGCCAGCTGGCGGGTGTATTGTCCCTGCTGTCAAGTGAGACATCGGCCTTGATCATATGTCTGATTACTCTGGACAGAATTCTGGTGCTGAGATTTCCCTTTGGCCACTTTCATTTTAAACGGCTTTCAGCTACTGTGGTGTGTTTCCAGGTTTGGCTGATTGGCTTTGGTCTGGCGTCTGCACCTCTTCTTCCCGTAACTTCACAGTGGAATTTCTACAGTCAAACAGGACTCTGCATTCCACTGCCCATCAACAGGCATGCCTTTGGAGGGAGGGACTACGCCTTTGGTATCATGATCATCTTCAATCTCGTGCTCTTCGTTCTGATTGCTAGCGGTCAGGTCATAATCTACTGGACGATTCGCACGACCTCTGCTGTGCAGTCCACAGCGAAGAGCACCAAGGACCTGACCATCGCACGTCGCCTGTTGTCTGTGATGGTGTCCGATTTCCTGTGCTGGTTCCCCATCGGCTTGCTGGGAATCCTGGCGGCTACGGGCACTCCTGTACCTGGAGAGGTGAACGTGGGGATGGCCATCTTTGTCCTGCCCCTCAACGCTGCCCTCAACCCTTTCCTCTACACTTTCAATGCCCTGATGGAGGTCTGGAACAAGAAGGAGGAGGATCGCCTGCTTAAGCACCTGGAGAATGGAAGCCTGTGACTGAAGATGTTTTGCATGGAGAACAAACATTCCTTCACTCTAAGAATGTAAATGTTATCCGAAACCAGGCATTGAGATCAGAAATTGGAATCTTATGCCGGAGCGTACATTTGTGAAGAAATCCAGAAAGAAAGAGAGACAGGAGATTAGCAAGGGTTGAAAATCTATATTTTGAATACAGTTGAGAGGTAGGCCTACAAGAAGAAAAGAAGGTAATTGTAATATGAAGTGAACTAGAACAGGGAGAGAGTGGCAAGAAGGAATGGCTAGCAGACACTGTCACGTGTACTATAACAGAGACGTGCGACTCTTACATTCTTTGTTTTTGCATACCATCTTCTTTCCTTTCCAACGTCTAAAGATTACCGAACACTTTGACGCCTACCTTATATTCCACCTAGTTTATATTCCTTGCTTATAGTATCACTCCCGGACCCTTTCGCTCTAAAACACACACACACACGTCTACTAGTCAACAGCTTCAGGCGTTCCACATAGGACATTGATAAAGCGAAAACACAATGTCGATCGGTACTTAGACACGGAAGGACTGTGAGAAAGGCACAGACAACAGTTCTCCCCGTCTAATTACAGACTGGCGCATTTTCAACTGAGAAATTAGGACACGAATGGACAAACTGGTGTCAATGTATATCTTCAACATAGAGACGGTGGGGCTTTTTGGTTTTTATGTTTAACTGTTCTCTCTCTTTACTTATACAAAGCACTTGATAACACTGTTCTCTCACTTTACTTATACAAAACACATAATAACACTGTTCTCTCTCTGTACTTATACAAAACACATGATAACACTGTTCTCTCTCTTTACTTATCCAAAACAATTGATAACACTGTTCATTCTCTTTACTTTACCCTGATCTCTCTCTTTACTTTACACAAAACACATTGATAAACTGATCTATCTTTACTTTACACAAAAAACATTAATAAACGGATCTCTCTCTTTACTTTACACAAAACACATTGATAAACTGATCTCTCTTTGTCTTTACTTTACACAAAACAAAGTTCATAATTAATCATTGGTGCATATATCTATTGAAAACATTGTGCGTCTGCTGTCTGTTTTCCTTGTGACAGATCGAATCTGCTGTTTATAATTGTGCTCCTTCAGATGGGGCAATGGCCTTATTGAATACAAATTTCATTTCATTTTTCTTTCACACACACATACACATACCAACACAGGCATGCACGCACACGCACACGCGCACACACACACAACAACAACAACAATAACATACAAAGTATTAATACGGCGCTGAATCTTGATAGAAATCAAATCAAAGCAAACACACACGTTAGCATTCATAACGCATTCAAACAAAAATGCAATACAAAGCGAACACACACGTTTGACATAAATGGTATACAGCAGAAACAGACATAAAGGCACACACACACGCGCGCGCGCACTTTTCTCTGTGACCTTCCAGAGGGCATCCAAGATGGGCGATTCCCCACAGATAAACTTCTCTTCTTTTTTGTTTGTGGCTCAAGCCACAAACCTATAACTCACTTTGTCGGTTTCGTCGGTCGGTCGGTCTGTCGTTCCAAAATTGTCGCACATTTTGACAAAATTGTCGCACTTCAAATCGAGGCTACACGAATGAATGAAATTTTGGGCTTTACGTCCTCTCGACCTGGGAAGGCACATATGGGACATTTGTATTGGGTTAGTATGAGGAGCTAAAAATAAAACAAACGCAAGACACAAAAGACGAAACAAGGACGTGGACGGAACATATAATATAAAGGGGGAGTTCTTAAAAGCGCAAGTTTATTTATTACATTGAAAGGATTTAAAATTTATAAAATATAGTATTTTGTGTCTCGTGACACTTAATAAATGACTAGTGATGTAAAATAGATTAATAAAATTCTTTTGTTTGTCTGGCCATAATACAACCCTCCCTGTTGTATTCAAGGGCTACAAGGTTAAAATTTCAAAAAATTATTTTATTCCTAAAAAGCCAAATTTGGCCCTTATTTATTATTAAAAGGGAATATGTACATATATCTATTTCATATTTACAAAATATATATATATTCTTATGGCAATTTACAAAAATTCATATCTATCTAAACATTAATATTTTATTGTCCTACCCTATCTATATATGATAGGGGGAATAATTTACATCACGGACGTTTATGTATGCTCTTCAAAAGTGAATCGCTCTATTTTAAAATTTATATAAATAAATACCTGGGATCCTTTAAAAAAAAAAAAAAAATGTGGGGGGGGGGGGGGGGGGGGGAGTAGTGGGTAACCCGGAGGATCTCAACACACCGAGTGGGGGCGGGCCCACTGGGGGAGGCACACGTAAGCCATCCTCGCGTCAACAACCCCCAGTGGGCCCGCCCCATCAAGGGGGAGACCAACTCACGGGCTTTGGGGAAGGGGTGGGGGAGGGAGGGGACATAAATCGAGGCTACACTTCAAAATTAATTGAGGCCGCTCTTTAAAATGATGTATTTTAAAAGCGTACAAAATAATAAACATACGTAATACAGACACTACAACAGACACGACGAGTATGCGGTGCTTCTTTTGATGAGTATAAGTAGGATACATAGTTTTAAATGTTTTCCAAAAGATATGAAAAGTTGCGAAATGGTGCAGAGATAACATTCTGGTTTACAGATTAAAATTATTGAAAATCCAGGGGAGGTAACTCATGATTGGAGTGGTAAAAATAGACCGCGTGCCACAAACTATTGCGATTTCGCGCTTGTTTTTTTAGGTGCCAACAAGCTTCAGACACTGCAGATGTTCATTTCCAAATATTGTACATGATCATCAAGGACAAAATGTTCACAACAACGTCCCAAACGAATAAATCACGATAAATTGAAAGACACGCAAGAAGAAACGAAACCACTCACGGTGGTTTTAAATATATTGTTTATTGATTTTGTTAAATGTTTATTACACGATAACCTTTAATTTTAGTTACAATTCAAATAACGTTGTCTCTTTAGGTCTACGATTCTCGTGTGTATGCCTGTCGCTATGCATAGGGGAAGACGGGGTAAAAAGCGCATGGGCGGGTAAGAAGCCCACCCCAATTATCTCATGAAATAAAGAAAATTTCAGTCAAATTTGTCCATGAGACGAATGCTAGACATTAACGCTCGTCTCATGGGCAAAATGAGACTGAAATTTGCTTCATTTCATGAGATAATTGGGGTGGGCTTCTTACCCGCGCTTTTTACCCCGTCTTCCCCTATTCTTTCTCACCTTCTTTTGTCTCATACTTTCACAGGTTCTATTATGTGCATGATGATTTGTGTTACTTTATTCTTGTACGTACGTGCTTATAATGTGTTGATTGCGTGATTTATCCCTTTCCCGCTATGTTACCCACATTGATATGGGCGGAGAGGCCTAATCAATGAAAGTTAACGTTCAGGCTTCAGACCTCTCTCTCTCTCTCTCTCTCTCTCTCTCTCTCTCTCTCTCTCTCACACACACACACACACACACGCACGCATACACGCACACACACACAGCAGGACGTAACATTGCCTAACTTAGCTCTGTTTAATTGAAATACAGGAAAGGAAATGATCAGTAGTCCCACACAGGATAAAAAAAATATAAAAAATATTTAAAAGCGCTTTGACTGTCAGAGATCTGGCATTACTGTCATTGAACAGAGATCTGCGATCATGGTGTTTTATAATGAAGAAACATAGCAACAACAACAACAGTGTGTGTGTGTGTGTGTGTGTGTGTGTGTGTGTGTGTGTGTGCGTGTGCGTGCGTGCGTGCGTGCGTGCGTGTGTGTGTGTGTGTGTGTGTGTGTGCGTGTATGTGTGCGTGTGTGTGTGTGTGTGTGTGTGTGTGTGTGTGTGTGTGTGTGTGTGTGTGTGTGTGTGTGTGTGTGTGTGCGTGTGTGCGTGTGTGTGCGTGCGTGTGCGTGTCTGTCTCTGTGTGTATGTAACCAATAAACAACAATACCTTTCGTTTGAATGAAAAGTTGGAATCCCAAAGCAGACGTAAAACTTTACTGAGGAAAATGTTTCAAAAGACTACCCGACTTTTTCTTTTACTTTCTTGAAAGGTTATTGAAATGTCATTAGAGGAATCATCATATAGTAATAAGCCAAGTGTCCGTGTGTGTGTGTGTGTGTGTCTGTGTGTATGTCTGAAACACGAAACGGGCCTTATAACTCCGCCGTTTTCGACCGAATCGCTTCAAATTTGCTGTGAGCCCTAACGGCGATGGCAACGGCAACCGAGGCGGCGAAACGCGCATCCGCCGGCCTCTCGGCGCCCGTATCTCCGGTGTTTCTAGGCCGATTGCCTTCGAATTTGGCAGGAAGATGACCGGGGCAGGGGACTATCCGTGTGCCAAACCGGAAGCGAATCGATTCATAAACGCGCGCGCGAGACGCCGCTTCACCTTTTTACGAATAACTCCGCCGTTTCTTAACCGAATCGCTTCAAATATGCTGTCAGGCTTGCTATGGCCAGGGCAAAGCCTGGCAGGAAATGTGAAGAGAATCGGGAGAACGCGTCACTTTCAGAGCAGCGCCAATGGGAAACGGGGCCTTATAACCGGCCTCTCGACGCCTGTATCTCCGGTATTTCTGGGTGGATTGCCTTCGCATGTGGACGGTAGATGACCGGGGACGTTGACTATCCGTGTGCCAAACCGGAAGCGAATCCATCAAAAACGAGCGCGATATACGCCGCTTCACTTTTACACAAAGCACGGCGTAACCAGAACCGACATTGACTCGAGATTTGGTCCGTACATGACCAGGGATCGTGACTATCGTCGTGCAAAATTGCAACAGCATCCGTTCATAAACACGCGCGATATGCACCGATTAAATTTCGCGAATTCGGCAAAACGGGATTCGTCCAAACGTGCTATTATTAAGATAATTCATCCTATCTATTTCAAGCCCCCCCCCCCCCCCCCCCCCCCCCTCCCCCCCAGCAGGCAACTAACACTTTACCCACAAAGCGCACCAGCTGTGAGCATGAGGGGGGGGATAGGAGGGGGATAGGAGGGGGATGGGGGTTGAGGGGGGGAGGGAGGGGATGAGGGATGGGGCTGGGTGGGGGGGGGGGGGGCGGGGGGGCTGGAGGGGTGAAGGTGAAATGCTGCCTTCTTCTTGGAAATGTAAAACCTAAAGTTTCACTTTCGTGTCTTTGAGACTGGCTGTCTGTTGAAAGCCACAATAACAAACAAGTGTGTCGCCGAGTGGCAGATAAGTCCCCGAGCAAGTAAATGTGGGGAGGGGGTAGGTGTAGGGAGGAGATAGCTGCCACGGGGTTAAAACTGCCATGGGGTTAAAACTGCCACGGGAGTTAACTGCCACGGGGCGATTGCTAGTAATAATAAACAATAAAAAACATTGTTATTACCAATTGTTATGAAGAAACAATGGGGCTATTTTTAATCACCTAAACGCAAGCTCATTGAGCTTTTTGCCACTGCAAATCAGAATTACTTGGTGAACTGTCATTGTGATGTTCAGACCTTGGGACATTGTAGGGCCTATAATTATGTTTTAGGCTTACATATTCTGTTCAATGTGGCACGTAGGACATGCACACACATACACAGACATAGAAACACACACACACACACGCGCGCGCGCGCGCGCGCGCGCACGCGCACACACGTGGACGTGCCATATATACGCATAAACATAATTTTTATGTACGCGTGGGCGCGTTTTCAAGCTACGTCAACATCATTTTGCATTCTACAACTATCTCCTGAAATTGTTCCTTGGACTGATCGACCAAAGAATTGTTCATCGCAACGTCTCTCGTCTTCAGCGTCAGAAGGAGCTTGATTTGTAAAGGGATTGCTTTGATAATTTATGTTCACATCTTCATCATACGACGTTTTAGAAGCAGACTTAATATGGCAATCTTGATGGAATCACCTTGACACATATTTAGGCTTATTTGGGGATGTCTCAGATGTTTCATTGTCGTCTTTCTCTCTATCAGTGTGTTCAAAACTTTCGCCAGTTTTATTCTCGGAATTCTCAACAGAAGATGGACCGTTTGTTTTTAGGAAACGTTCTTGATCACAACTGCTTTCATCATTAATAATCGATGTTTTCACCGAAGAAATATACATTTGTGGGGAACTACTTTTATTTGATGCAAATTTCATTTTCGCACACGGATATATCGAAGGAAGGTGTGACACTTGATTTTAGGAACTTGTCGATATCCAGATTCTCCCCATCCTCGCTTTCGGATAATATGTCAGAGGGAGAAAACGAAGCTCTTCTGAGCATAGTGATCTGCTCAGTAAGTCCCTTAGTAACGTTGACTTCATCACACAAATCGTGATTTTGAGCCTCCCTGTCTTCCTCATGATGGGGAGTTTGATAGTGGTGGAGGGGGGTGTCCTGGTCCAGGTTATATTCCAGGGACGAAAGTGGTGGTGGTGGTGGTGGAGGAACCACACTGACCAGAATAGCAGAGACGGCGAACAGGGATCCTGTGCAGATATACACAGAAACATTTTAGTTTAGCAATGCATGCAGCTGCTCTTTGATTGATTGCGTTGTCCGATTGCATCTCCATGTGAGGTTATGTCCTAATTGTTTCTTATCTTGTTTCATATGTCAATATTTGTTAATGGAGATAAGTTAATTAGCGGTTTTGTTTGTTTGCTTTTTAAAAATTGAGTCACATGTGAAATTCCAGCAACTGTGTGTGTATGTGTATGGTGGTGTATCTGTGCAAGATGGTATTATGTGCCTGTTTATATGGTGATGAGTACTGTTAAAAAAACTTCTTCTTTTTTTTTTTTTGGGGGGGGAGCCCATGTATGTTGATGTGTACTGTTATGAAGTCTTAAGAACTATTATTTGCAATGTTTAATGCCGCAAATATGAATGGGTTTTATATTCAATTTCTTGTGCCCCCAGGTTTTTTTGGGAATAAAGTTGACTTTGACTTTGACTTTTGATTGATGGATTGATTGCGTTGTGCGACTGATTGATGGATTGATTGCGTTGTATGAGTGATTGATGGATTGATTGCGTTGTATGAGTGATTGATTGCGTTGTCCGACTGATTGATGGATTGATTGCGTTGTATGAGTGATTGATGGATTGATTGCGTTGTATGAGTGATTGATGGATTGATTGCGTTGTATGAGTGATTGAAGGATTGATTGCGTTGTGCGACTGATTGCGTTGTATGAGTGACTGGTGGATTGATTGCGTTGTATGAGTGATTGATGGATTGATTGCGTTGTGCGATTGATTGATGGATTGATTGCGTTGTATGAGTGATTGATGGATTGATTGCGTAGTGCGATTGGTTGATGGATTGATTGCGTTGTGCGATTGATTGATGGATTGATTGCGTTGTATGAGTGATTGATGTTTTCATTGATGGGTTGGTTGGCGCTCTTTTGCTGTCTCAGGACCGACATCTTGGAACAAACTTCCTCTTTCCCTCCGTCAGCGACCGACCCTCTCAGCCTTCAAATCTAACCTCAAAACCCACCTGTTCCCCCGTCATTGAGGCTCCACTCTCTTTCTCTTCTTCTCTCCATTGCCTTTAGGTCTGTTTCTGCTGTATACCATTTATGTCAAACGTGTGTGTTCGCTTTGTATTGCATTTTTGCTTGAATGCGCTATGGATGCTAACGTGTGTGTGCGCTTTGATTTGATTTCTATCAAGATTCAGCGCCGTATTAATACTGTATGTTGTTGTTGTTCATTGGATCGTCCGATAGATTGATTGCATTGTATGATTGAATGATGGTTTCATCGATGGGTTAATTGGATCGTCCGATTGATTGATGGATGGTTTGCGTTGTCCGTTTGATTGATGAATTGATTGCGTTTACAGTACACGGATTCCCCTCATTCTGGCTCCTTTCAGTTTTCCACAGAGATTTATTTGTTTCAAGTTATTTCTTTTAACAGAAGCAAATATTCTTATCATTGATTGTGGTTAGGGATAGGAAAAGACCTTACAAGTGGCATGCCACCATGAAACAATGTAAGCCTAATGGATAAAACACCTTAAAATGGCTTATGCTGGTGACGAGTGTTAACAAAAGGCATGAACTGAAAGGAGCTGAGAAAAGCTACTGTGCGTTGTCTAATTTATTGATTGATTTATGGATTGATTGATTGCGATGTCCGATTGATTGATTGATTGATTGATGGATTGTGTTGTCCAATTGATTGATTGATTGATTGCATTGTCCAATTGATTGACAGATTGATTGGGTTGTCCGATTGGTTGATTGATTGATGGATTGTGTTGTCCAATTGATTGATGGATTGATTGCATGCAAGAAAATGTTCCATTTTAAACTTTTTTTTAATGGACAATAAAGGTTCCTTTTAATTGAATTGAATTAATTGAACTGTCTGACTGATTGATGGATTGGTCGCATTGTCCGACTGATTGATTGTGTTGTGCGATTGATTGATTGATTGTGTTGTCCGATTGATTGATTGATTGATTGATTGTGTTGTCCGATTGATTGATTGATTGATTGTGTTGTGCGATTGATTGATTGATTGATTGATTGTGTTGTGTGATTGATTGATTGTGTTGTGCGATTGATTGATTGATTGTGTTGTGCGATTGATTGATTGAGTTGTGCGATTGATTGATTGTGTTGTGCGATTGATTGATTGATTGATTGATTGATTGTGTTGTGCGATTGATTGATTGATTGTGTTGTGCGATTGATTAATTGATTGATTGTGTTGTGCGATTGATTGAGGTGTGCGATTGATTGATTTGATGTGTTGTGCGATTGATTGTGCGATTGATTGATTGTGTTGTGCGATTGATTGGATGTGTTGTGCGATTGATTGATTGGATGTGTTGTGCGATTGACTGATTGATTGATTGGATGTGTTGTGCGATTGACTGATTGGATGTGTTGTGCGATTGACTGATTGATTGATTGATTGCGTTGTCCGATTGATTCACACACACACACACACACACACACACACACACACACACACACACACACACACACACACACACACACACACACACACACACGCACACACACGCACACACACACACACACCACACACACGCACACACACACACACACACACACACACACCCACCCCCCCCCCCCCACACACACACACACACGCACACACACACACGCACACACACACACACACACACACACGCACGCACACACACACACACACACACACACACACACACACACACACACACACACATTTGACATATATCATACAGAAAGAAAAGTAAACGTACCGATAAATCCAAACAGTACGTAAGGGTTTGAACTTCCGCCTTGTACCAACTCTGCAAGGGATAATACAGCATTATTTAACGTAATATTACAAGCAGAGAGAGTGTGCGAGAGAGAAAGAGACTGGGGTGCCTGCTTCAGAATCAAAACAAACAACCCCATGGCCTAAAGTAACCAAACTGTTGTTCCATTGCATTTTCCAATATTCTTTGATCAATTTCTATGATAAAGACATTCATCTGGGCCTGTATTCACGTTGAGATAGCATAAGACTTAGCATCATGCTAACTTAGAAGCTCTTCCAAAAGTCCTATTAAATCCTATAGGACATTGGAAGAGCTTCTAAGTTAGCATCATGCTAAGTCTCATGCTATCTCAACGTGAATACAGGCCCAGGTTTTTTTGAACATCTCTGTAATTATGCATTTCTATTAAAACATCAACCGATAGAACGAAAATGTGTTTCAATTCACAATATTCTTTATAATAGGATAACTCTGTTGTGGTCGAAATGAAACCGATTGCTCAGTATACAATTCTTGGAAGTCCACAGGACAAATGTAAGTGTATGGGCAAAACAACAAATCTGGTCACAGTATGATTGTGCTCTTTTCCATGCCTAATTAGGATACGCATGCAGAGATCAACAAAAGTTAAGTATCACCTTTTCTTACGAGCGCAGAACAAAAATGGCACGGTCAAATCCTTTGATAGTTTACATAAATTATCAGTACTTCAATTCTGTACACATCAGACGCTAAACTTGTTTCTTTTGCCGGTCAGTATACTACTTTCTAGACGCCGCTACAAATCTTTTAAAGTCAACTTCAGGGCACATAAATCCTTCACACCTCCTAAACTCATGATCCTTTTAGGCTAAAATGTGTGTTCATCGTGCTAAAAGAAACGGTGCGCGCTTATCCTTAGACGTGTCCACGTGTAATATGTATTTTAAAGCGTGTATTGCGTGCAACCTTACAATATGTGCATTTTATACTCACGCATGATAAATGTCTATGTCCGTATACATGTTATGCATCTTTTGTATACTCACGTGACTTTGCTTCGCCGCCAGCCATTTTTCAGCCAAAAATGTCCATTAAACTTGCTTGGGTAGAGAAAAAAATATGTCTGTAATATTGGGGATTCTTCTGCAACTTATTTAAAGTAAGCCTTATCCTTACCTCCCAAAATTAAGAGAATAGGGTCTTTGGATAAGAGACCCAGATTTGGTGCCTTTTAGTGACATGGGTGTTAAATCATGGTGGTGCAAAAATGCGACGTTGGCGGTGAAAGGGTTAAGTCAACATGGGTTCATATTCATGCATGCTGGATGTTGATGTCTCCGTTATTCTGGCACATGAACGAAATTTCTCCTTGCGAGATAATAAAGTGATTTTGATTTGATTTGATTGGGATTTAACTGTCACGCAGAAAATAACGCAATAGCGGAGAGTGAGTTGTGAATCGTGTGGTTGCCTACATTCTTCCTATTCATCGCTAAAGGTACACGTGAACATTTCCCCATGACAAGACAGCGATATGCAATTTATTTTATGACTGGCTATCACTGCGTTGCCATGGGGAAAGAGTGAAAAATGTTCACGTGTACAGAGACCTTAAGTACTGCATTATGCGTGTTAATTATTCAACAAATATTGTACGATGGGCTTGAACTGATGAGTACAGATGAAGGTTTAACTTTTTTTTTGTTGGTCTTACCCGTGACAGGGGCAAGAGACTAGGCCCCCATTTTGCCCACTATGATCAGAATGAGACCGTATGGCAGAGGAGTACAATTCCAGTTTCACCAGGTCACGAACCATGGCAGTACAAGGGGTTAATTATTCAACACATATTGACGATGGGCTTGAACCCAAGAGTACACTCTGGTTTGCTTTTTTTTGGGTCTTACCCGTGACAGGGGCACCGACTAGGCCCCCAAGGCCCACTATGAAAAGAATGAGACCGTAGGCAGAGAGGAGCATTCCAGTCCCACCAGGTCACGAACCATGGGGAGAGAAGAGGGTGATCACTCCTCCCGAGTACAGCCCCAGCATCACATTGTAGACACAGCAGCCTGGATGGAGAGAGAGAGATAGAGAGAGAGAGAGAGAGAGAGAGAGAGAGAGAGAGAGAGAGAGAGAGAGAGAGAGAGAGAGGGAGAGAGAGAGAGGAGAGAGAGAGAGAGAGAGAGAGAGAGAGAGAGAGAGAGAGGAGAGAGAGAGAGAGAGAGAGAGAGAGAGAGAGAGAGAGAGAGAGAGAGAGAGAGAGCACGCTATAAGCTTCGCTTGTTGTTGCTTCAGTCTGTTGTGTTTTATGTCTATGCGAATGTAACTGAATAATAAATCGTTTAAACCAGACAGAGAGAGAGGGGGAGAGAGAGAGAGAGAGAGAGAGAGAGAGAGAGAGAGAGAGAGAGAGAGAGAGAGAGAGAGAGAGAGAGAGAGAGAGGGTGGGGGGAGAGAGAGAGAGAGAGAGAGAGAGAGAGAGAGAGAGAGAGAGAGAGAGAGAGAGAGAGAGAGAGAGGGAAAGAGAGAGAGAGAGAGAGAGTGAGAGGCGTTACGTATTGTTAAATAGTCTAATACAGACACAATTAAACAAACAAAAACACCCACTAGTGGAGTGGACACAGAGACAGTGTAACATCTAATATATATAATTATAGAAAGAATTAAAATTAATGCACGTCAACTAGAAAACAACACACACACACACACACACACACACACACACACACACACACACACACACACACACACACACACACACACACACACACACACACACACAAACACACAGACAAACCTGCCATTCCCTGCCCGATGAGAGACGGCGCGCAGAGTGTCACCAGCACTTCTAAGCCAATCAGAGCGCAGTACACTAGCACGTGACCGGCACGTGGATCCTGCGCGAGGAAGCCCGCAGCCAATCGGGAGAAGAAACTGCCAATGCCACTCACTGACACCGCCAAGGAGGCTTGGGTGGGAGTCAAGCCTCTAGGGATATCGAACATAACAGTATTTAGCCCACAACAGCAGCAACAAGCAACAACATTGAATTTAATTCAGAATACACCACGTGCTAATGTCCAAGCATTTCACCATTGGCTTCAAAGAAAATGCTTTTTAAAAAAAATAGATTGACACTATTCTAATACTATGAGAAAAACCGCGAACGCAACCATTATATAATTAGAATGTATGTGTGATTGGAAGGGATGTTAAAAGCTGCGAGAGTTATTGGCAATAAAACCAACCCCTTACCTACCTACCTACCTACGTGCCTACCTACCTACCTACGTACCAATACGTACCTACCTACTTACCTACCTACCTGCCTACCTACTTACTTACCTACCTACTACCTACCTACTTACTTACCTACCTACCTACCTACCTACCTACCTACCTGCCTACCTACCTGCCAACCAACATACCTATTAGTACCTAAAAACAACCACAACCATAAAACAGTAATAGCAGCAAAATCATTAACACCAACAAACACCAAAAAGAACAACAACGATGATGAACATGACGAAGAAAAAGAAGAAGATTGACGATACTAGAAAATAAGCTATAGAAGGGATTGCTTGAGACTGAAGAAGAAGAAGAAGAAGAAGAAGAAGAAGAAGAAGAAGAAGAAGAAGAAGAAGAAGAAGAAGAAGAAGAAGAAGAAGAAGAAGAAGAAGAAGAAGAAGAAGGAGAAGCATAGTCTCGATCATGAAAGCCTGAAGAATTATTGGCCTGTCTCTAATCTTTCATTCCTTTCTAATATCACGGAAAAGGTGTAAACGATCTTTTCTATCCATTTTTCGATCTTTTCTATTTTATTTCTGTGGCCTGCCACAGTACTGAGACAGCCCTCATGAAGATACCGAACGATCTACTGACTGCTTTGGATGAAAACAAGGTTTCTCTTATCTCTCTCCTTGATCTTTCTGCAGCGTTTGATACTATCGACCACTCTATCCTCATTTCCAGACTCTGCACCTCCTTTGGTCTATATGGGACTGTTCTTTCTTGGTTTTCTTCGTACCTCTCTGATCGCATACAGCAGTTGTTGTCAATGGTTCTTCATCTCTTCCAAAAGGTCTTCAGTTCGGTGTGCCCCAAGGTGCAGTCTTAGGCAGAGAAAGATAGAGTATTTTACGTCTTAGGCCCTATCCTTTTTGCTTTATATACCCAACCTCTCTCCGTCATCATCAGCCAGCATTCTCTTCTCCGTTGTAGTTTTTCTGATGATAATCAGTTGTACATTTCTGCCCACCTGAGTCAGTTAGATCAAATGATTTCTTTTTCTAAGTTGTGCATGTCTACTGTTAAAACATGGATGCTCTATAACAAACTGCAACTAAATGCTGAAAAGACAGAGATGATTCTTGTTGCCTCTAACCACACAATTAAAACTCAGGTTCTCCCAGGTTCTGTCGACATTGAGATCAAGTTATCAACATCTGTCCGCAATCTATGTGTTACTTTTGACCAAACACTTTCGTTCAATCAACATGCTTCCAATGTGTGCAAGTCTGGGACGGTATTCATGTCGAGATAGCATGAGACTTAGCATGATGCTAACTTAGAAGCTCTTCCAAAAGACCTATTAAATCCTATAGGACATTGGAAGAGCTTCTAAGTTAGCATCATGCTAAGTCTCATGATATCTCGACATGAATACCGTCCCTGGTTATCTAGAACTTCGAAGAATTAGTTCAATCCGCCGTTTACTCTCTCAAGATGCCCTGAAGACTCTAGTCTGTGCCTTTGTTCTGTCTCGCCTTGACTATTGTAACTCACTCCTTGCTGGCTGTCCATCGACTCTCATCTCTAAGATACAACGGGTCCAGAATAATGCTGCTCGTCTCATTTCTCACTCCCCTAGGTACGATCATATCATTCCGGTTCTTCGTTCCCTACATTGGCTCCCAGTTCAATCACGTATTGACTACAAAATTTCACCCTAGCATTTTAAAACTTTAACTGTTAACAATATTAAATCGACATTTCTCTGTCGATAAACAGGTGTGGTGGCGCCCTCGGAGGAGGACCTCACGCACGCTGGCTCCGCGACTAAGACATCAGTAGGGGGCTTAGTAGGCGGCGTCCCGCGTATGTTAGCTCAGAACAGGCTCCACTGAACTCCACGGAAGTGACTCAGCAATAGTGCAGTGTCTCCTCCGGTGGCTGCCTAACATAGATTCGCTGCCCTTGGACTGCTGGTTTCGCATTCTGCAACCTTGCAAATCAGGGTGTGGCTGCGAGTTGGGATTGACATTCAGCGGCGTGGGAGGAACGCCATTGTACGACTCATAAGATGGGACAGCAAAATATATTGAAATGTCTCACCCTGTCTGCACCATATAGTAGGGCAGAAGAACGTACAGGGAATGTACGGACAGAGAAAAGGTGAAGGCCGACAACAAGAAGATCACCATGGCCCGTGACGTAAGAGGTGACGTAGGAAGGTCTCGTGCACAGGAACGAAGAGCGCGTAACTTGCCCCCGACATGATTCTTTCCCCTGCTTTGAATAGCTTTTCTTTCCAGACTGGAATTTAAACACACACAAAAGTATTTTAGTGAGCAGTTATTTGAAGACGGGTGTTATGAAATGAGAGAAACGTTCATTATAAAAAAGGACGTACTTTAACTAGGTGCCCGCGTAAACAATAGGCTTTTTTTTAAGTCCACGGTCAAGCATGAGATGCGTTATTTCTCGCGTGAAAAAAGCACGCAAACGGTGGAAGATACGTACGTCATAGGGAGAATTCTTGACATAGTTTACAATATTCAAAACATTGCTTTGGTTTGGTTTCCATAGAATGCTTCATGCAAGAAACAAGCAAACAAACAAATACACAAAAGGTTTGATCGCCAACCTGCATGGTCTCATGAGGGCGCCGAGGGCAGATCCCTGGAAGGCGATGGCTCCACTCAGCAGCAGTGCCCCTTGCAGGCCGTACCAGTCCACCAGGGTCTGCAACAGTAGGGGGGAGGGGGGAGGGTGCTTGGAGGGGCGTTGCGAATAGCCTTTCCCATTCGCCTTATGGCCTAAAGAGCGGTGTCAAGGATGTTGTCCAACAGTTACAGTCGTCTCGGCTATAGTGCCATTATTGTGTTTTTTTCTCTCTCTCTTTTTTCTGTATATATTTTTCACTCACTTTCTTACCTGTCTGTCTGTCTGTCTGTCTCTCTCTCTCTCTCTCTCTCTCTCGCACACACACACATACATACACACACACACGCACGCACGCACGTACACGCACACACACACATACACACACACACACACACATTGCCTACTACGGTTTTGCTTGTTTTATGAAACAGGCAATTTCACAAACTGCAAGACTACTTTAGTTCATGAGTTAATTAACTTTAATTTTGTTTTCTTTTTCACTTTTTTATTTATTTGTTGTTATTAATTTGTTAGGGATTTGTTGCACACGCACTCATATTCACATACACACACGCGCGCACACGCACACACATTTTTTCCCCCTCCCCCCCCCCCCCCAGTCTAATATCACCATTGTGTGAACAGACTTTAAATTAAATCAATCAAATCAAATCAAACCTACTTCGGGACTTTCCTGGTATTGCAGTACTTCAAGTGTCGTCCCATTATCGTTGTATCTAAGAATGTCCCATATGTGCCTGTAGACCGTGAGCCCCCCTATACCCCCCTCCCCCCCGCCTTGCACCCATCTGCAGAATTGATAAGATATATACCCCACGAAAGCCTAGCCCCTAAGCAATCAAAAGCAGGATGTTTGCCTTCGATCATCCTCCGGGTGTGCATGTGGCAAGAAGTCAAGAAGTCAACGACACAAAACTTAAAATATAATATTAAAAGTTGAGTACCAAAAGGTCTATCACATTTCCCAGTAAAACGCAAAAAGATACTACACCGGCGAAAGAGATTGTTGTCACCACCACTTGGCATATAACTGGAAATAATAGCAGTATTTTTGTAATTCAACCATAGTGTTTGGATGACTGAATATTGACAGCTTGGTTTATGTATTGTTTGCTCAATAACACTATAATTATATGCTGTAGCTGCCTCTGTTTCTGTTTCTCTCAAAACTAAAACACAAACCCCCAAATTTACAGTCGCCGTTTGATTCTATAAATAAGGGAAACGGCTTTTATAATTACAATTAATATAGTCTGATAATTAGCTTCTTTTTAAAAAAAAGAAGCAAATCACGATAGAAGCCGAAATTTAAAACAAAAAGGCGATATGGAATTTTTTAAAAAGGCAATAGCATAACTATGGGAATAACTTCAATAAGGCAAAATGAGACAAAGGCAGTATGGGGAAAAAACATTATCATATAGGAGTAAAGCGAAATGGGAGTGGGGGGAGGGGAGGCGATTGTAATGGTGATGCAACCTGCAGCAATGGAGGATGCAGGAATACCGCCAGGGCCCCTCCCGAGATGGACACCCCAGTGACCACGCTGGCCCGCTCAGGGAAGTAGTAGCCCAGGATGACCACCGAGGCGACGCTGCACATGGCTTGACCAATTCCTGTACAGTTTTTTTTCTCGTTTCATGATACATGCAACGGTTTTGCTTGTTTCATGAAACAGGCAATTTCACAAATTTAGCGTAACACATTTATATAATTATATATATATATATAATTATTGTGACGCAGACTACAGATGAACAGATGCATATTATGCGCTCATGCAGCCCCCGCGTTTGTAAAAAATTAACGCTCGTTATATACCCACATTTCATAGAAAATCAAATGACAAAACTAGGTGATACACCACAACACCAAATCTGAAGCGCTTCTGTCAAGCAAAAAATGTGAATGATGTGGCTAAAACACACTTTTTAGACCCAAACAACTTTTAAGGTCTACCGATGTCCTTGACCTTGACCAGCATCCCACCATCAGAATGGGCACAAGCCGATACATCCACATGTTAAGTTTGAAAACTGTAGATGTAGAAGATTGTGGCCCCCAAAATAAATCAATAAATTGACGTCACGGTCAAGGTCACTACTATGATGATTTATGCACGGATCTGTTCCTTTCTTGGTGATACACCACCACACAAAACTTGAAGTGATTCTGTCAAGCGGTACGGGATATAATCCTTGGGACAGACTGGGGGAGCAAAAACAACAAGTGCAACGCCGAACGGCTGCAAAGTCCCCTTGCAGCATCGCCGAGCTACTCCGAAATCGGAATGTGTCGGCTGTACACATACATAAAAACGCATCAAAACAGCACGTAACTACATAAAAACGCATCAAAACAGCACGTAACTGAATAGTTGTTTATGTATAGCCTTGGGGTTCGGACCCGTGTTTTGAGCGCGCGCGATCATGCGCACACGCGCGCACAGAAAGATTCATGACAACTGTGTTATAGACCATTCATCAAGAAATGTTGTGACAAAAACTGCATTAAAATACATGCAAAACTTCGCGAGATATTAGCGATTATGTGTTTCGGGGTTTGAACCCCTTAACTGGCGCGACCTTGACCTTAATGTAAAACTAAATACATCAGTGGATAGCTTGCATCTTGGCAAACTAGTATATCAAATTTCATTATGATAGACTGAATAGTGTTTGAGTAAAATGGACGAATAGCCGGACGGACGGACGGACACCGGACGGACGGACCAGACAAAAACAATAGTTCCCCGAACATTCGGCTCGGGGACTAAAAACACTTAGACTCCTTTGCCGATTTTAGATCGGGCAAAGGACAACAAACAAACGAACACACCGTGACAAACGTAGTAGATCGTAGATCGGGCAGAGTACAATTATCTACATCACCAATGTTCATGGTCAGTATCATTATCAACACGATGTTGAGTACTTCCCGATTTTGGTTATACGTACTTAACGCAAGCTTACACGCATACATGAATACATATATGCACACATGCACGCACTCACGCACGCACACATACTACACACACACACTCACTCACACACACACACACACACACACACACACACACACACACACCTAGTAACATGGTGAGGAAGAGGTAGGTGATATCAATCACCAGGGCGCTGAGCACAAACAGCAGACACACACACACACACACACACACACACGCACACACACACATCGGTCTTACCTAGTAACGTGATGGTGAGGAAGAGGTAGGTGATATCAAATTATCAGGGCGCTCACCCAGGACGCGCGCGCATGCGCACAAACCCAGCACGCACGCGCGCGCGCACACGCACACACGCACACACACACCAGCGCACGCACACACACACGCACACACACACACACACACACACACACACACACACACACACACATCGGTCTTACACACCAGGGAGCTGACACACACACACACACACACACACACACATCGGGTCTTACCTAGTAACGTGATGGTGAGGAAGAGGTAGGTGATATCAGTCACCAGGGAGCTGAGCACAAACCCAGCAGATGCGCGCGCACGCACGCACACACACACACACGCACACACACACGCGCACGCACACACACACGCACACACACACACACACACACACACACACACACACACACACACATCGGTCTTTCCTAGTAACGTGATGGTGAGGAAGAGGTAGGTGATATCAGTCACCAGGGAGCTGAGTACAAAGCCCAGCAGACACACGATGCCAGAGGAGACCACACAGGTCCTGCAGCTAGTCAGGTTCAGGACAATGCTTCCCACTGGAGCTGGCAACACAAATCTGGTCAAGTCAAGTCAAGTCAAGTCAAGTCAAGTCAAAATGATTTTTATTGACGAAAAGTGAATAAGCAAACGGAGCTTTGAATTGTTCATCCTGTCGTCATAACAAACAAAAAAAACCGAAGAAAAAACCAAGTGAAGCAAATAACATGAAAAGAACACAAATAGAAACGGGGGGGAAAATCCACGCGCAATGATGAAGAAATAATATGTGAATTATCACACATAGATCAACGACAAGCGAGATACAATATGTACAACGTATAGCTGCAATGTTGTCATAGTGGGAAAGGGAGAGGGGAAGAGGGAGTAGGAACAGAGATAAACTGAGACAGACAGACAGAGACCCCCCCCCCCCCACCCCCACCCCCGCTCAAAAAACACAACAAACCACCACCAACAACAAAATAAATGTAACCCTTTCACCGCCAGCCATATTTCAGCCAAATATTTCCATTACATTTACCTGGGTAGAGAACAAAATCCATCTGCAGTATTGGGGATTCTTCTGTGACATGTAAATAAAATTAAGTCTATCCTTACTTCCCAAAACAAAAACAATAGGGTCTTGGGATAATAGACCCTAATTTGATGCCTTTTATTAACATAGGTGTCAAATCACTGTGGTGCTAAAATGAGACTTTGGCGGTGAAAGGGTTAAAAGAAAAAAAAAAGTTTTTTAAAGTTAAATAACTTGTAATAACTTTCATTGTAATTCATGTGGATTGTTGCCTGTCGAACCCTCAGATGCCTTTTCCCCCCGTCATTAAAGCTCCGCTCTCTTTCTCTTCTCTCTCTTGCCATTAGGTCTCTTTCTGCTGTATTCCATTTATGTCATCCGTGTGTGTTGCTTTGCATTGCGTTTTTGTTTGAATGCGTTATGAATGCTAACGTGTGTGTGTGTGTGTGTGTGTGTGTGTGTGTGTGTGTGTGTGTGTGTGTGTGTGCGTGTGCGTGTGCGTGTGCGCTTTGATTTGATTTATATCAAGATTCAGCGCCGTATAAATACTGTATGTTGTTGTTGTTGCTGTTATGCGCCTAACTAAGAAAAGAAAAATAATAGGTTCAGCAAGTCCGACTTCGGCTGGAGGGAATCTTTTTGAAAGTGTTTCTTGATAAAAAAAAAAAGGCAGGAGAAAAGACCGGTAAGGCAGAAAGATAGTAGATGAAAGAAAGCAAAGGGAAAAGGCAGAGTCAAAGAGAGTGACAGATTAGAGGACTTTACAAGCACAGAACTTCCAGAAGGTGGAGGAACTATTTATACAAAGCACGCACGCACACACGCACACGCACACACACACACACACACACACACACACACACACACACACACACACCGGTATCCCCACGTTGGGGGGAGGGGAGACTACATTTCAGCACAGTCTTCCAGCTGTCGATGCATTGAAAACGGTGTGTGACAGGTTTTTTTTACTACCCCACCACGTGGGCAGCCACACTCCGACTTCGGAGGATTTGTGTGAGCTGCATTAGCCACGAGTCATGCACACACAATTCAAGCTGCAAACCTGGAAACAATGTCGGGTCTGTATATTCTCGGCCTTACTGATTGGTCAAATTGTCAATCGATCCATTAAAAAAAAACCCACCTGAAACAGACTGCAACGTCACTGGAACATGCACCAAACACGCAACTACACGACAAGTGCAAAGCGACGTTATGTTATTCACAAGAGACAAAACAAAACTACTGGATATTTCGGCGAATGCGCCTTTGTCAACACAGACAAACAATTAAACAGCAAACATCAAATATAGCAAAAGGAGCAAAAAGCAGGCAACAAAAAACCAACAAGACCAAAACAAAAAACAATACCTCCCCTCTACAGTCCAATGCGTAAATGATCAAACCATTAGTCAATCATCTTTATCATCCCCCTCCCCCCCCCCCCCCCCCCCCCCCCGTCACCCCCCCCCCCCCCCCCCCCCACGCAAACACACACTCATAGACATACAAACATGCGCATGCACATATACACAAACACACACGAACACACACATGTACACACACACACACGTATTATGCGCGCGTGCACAAACACACACACGCGCGCGCGCACACACACACACACAAACAAGCATTCAACATAGCAAAGTCATGGACAACAAACACTTGTAGACAAATGTTTGGTGTTCAGAATAAAAACCACACACGCGGCCGCGCGCACACACACAAAAACACACACACGCGCGCGCGCGCGCTCGCGCACGCACACACACGCACACGCACACACGCGCACGCACACGCACACACACACACACACACACACACACACACAGACACAGATCCTACCCACACTCGCACACATAGCATTCACATACACTCCCACACACACTCCCACACACACACACACACGCGCGCGCACGCACACGCACACGCGCACACACACACACACACACACACACACACACACACACACACACACAACACACACACACACATACACACTCCCCACTCCCACGCGCACATTATAGGCTATCATTAGAGCCGATTGAAAGCCATAATGACATGTGACAAATACATTTCCAAACGGAGCTAGCTGCCTCCTTTAACCTTACCTGCCAAGCCATAACATCCAGAGTAGTACGCCATGAGCCACGTGGTGAGGCTGACGTCACTGTCCAGTTGACGTAGGAGCACCACTTTCATGACGCCAGCATGGTAGCTCGCGTACCCCGTGACGGGGAGTGAGAAGAACGACGCAGCCAGCACCACCCAGCGCCACGATGATGTCACAGCCTGTTTCATCGTTATGACGTCACTTTGATTTTTGAACTGTTCAGAAGCAACGCACCTTTTTGTTGAAGCTCGACATTTTTACGACGAAATAATAATAATAATAATAATAATAATAATAATAATAATAGTGAATCATTTATATAGCGCACCCCTCCACCAAATGTGGAGCTCTATGCGCTTAACAACAAAAAAAATTAAAAGCAAGAAATTCAACAAAAACAAAACAAATAATCGCCCACACACATGCAAATAGGCATGCACACACACACACACACACACACACACACACACACACACACACACACACACACACACACAAACACACACACACACACAGACACGCACGTATGCACACACAAGCGCGCGCACACACTCACGCACGCAAACGTCTGGTCTCTTTGTTTGTTAGTGTGCAACATTTCTCGAAACGTTACGGAGGGATTTCGATGAAACTTCGGTCTCTTTTGTCTATGCTCTAAAGTGAACAACGTAAAAAAGGAGCTAATGTGTCATGACAGACAGACAGACAGACAGACAGACCAACGCCGGTAAAAACATAACCTACTTGGCAGACGTAATAAACAAACAGTAAGCAATGCTACAATGATTAGGCCATCATTTGTTTACTTACGTGTGATTCTGTTTCCATACCATATACCTGAAGAAGAGAATGTAAAGCTTTAATCCAGTCTTTACCCCTTTACTCAGTGAAGTTACCTTGAATTGGTTGGAAAACAAAACTTTACAGGCAATATGGGTCCTCTCGCCGTGTTATGTCCTAAATTGGGACATTACACGGGGGGCCCCCAATGGGGACATTACACGGGATTGGGACATTACGAGGTGTCACAACCCCACATGACAGGGCCAAACTCTACCTCCACCATCAGAACCAGAGATCTTGACCCCCGTTCGACTGAACGCGCCCCTGTGCTAGCCTACCACTAGGCTATAGCCTATGATGAGCAGCCGAACCAAGCCATCGCTAAAGGAAGAGTTTCTGTAGGCCAACAAGAGCCACACACTACAGTGCGAGAAAAAGAAGCTAAGAAGCTAGGCCTATCTTCAATGACAAAGGGAAGACAACACTGATGCGCCCAGCAGGTCACGTGCTCATCCATGGACCATGGAACTGGACCCAAATCACGTGATCTTCACAGGCAAAAGTCACGTGATCCCCTTCCCGAAATTAATAGGGAGTCTTGGCAGCCTCCAAAAAGAAAGCTTCAGCCTGCAAGCTGAGAGAGCACGAGAGAGAAAGTGTGTGTGACAGAGTGAACATGAAGACTAATGCATGCAAAATTAAAGTCCATTAAAACACAACGATTCCCAAATGCTGCTCCTTCCTATGGGAAGTAGGTTAGCAGCGCCAACTTTCTGATCCCGAAAAGAAAGAGAGAAAAAAAGAAAAAAAGAGAGAGACAGAGAGACAGAGAGACAAAGACAGAGACAGAGAGACGAACAGACAGACGGAGAGAGAGAGAGAGAGAGAGAGAGAGAGAGAGAGAGAGAGAGAGAGAGAGAGAGAGAGAGAGAGAGAAACAAGAACAAGAACAACGTTTTAATGAACCGGGCCATCTGCCCATGTCAAAGGGAACAGTGGGAAGGGGACATTGTTAAATCAAACAAACAAACAAAAGGGAAAATCCAGAGAGAGAGAGAGAGAGAGAGAGAGAGAGAGAGCATGCGCACGGTAGGCCTGCTGTCACTTTGTCCTTTCGGCTATGCTTTTCAGATAGCAGAGGCGGCGGCTGCTATTCCAGAAAGTTATAAGCCGCTTGTGTACACAGTACAACAACTGGGAAATACTACATTCCTATTAACAAGGCATGATTATGTCCACTCACACAAACAAACCGATCACAGTACAATGTCACTCCGCTACACACGCATCGAGCATATACCTGCCAGTAGGCCAAGCGACATAGCCTACTACATGTCACAACAGGGTCCTATTTACAGTCGGCCAGGTACGTATCATTATATAGAAACCCCCTCCCCCACTCCCCCTTTGCAAACAGAAAGACATAAAGAAGGAGAGAAAGAAAGAAAGAAAAGAAGAAGAGGGAAAATATAATTTCATGTTTCATAAGCTTTGGCTTATTCTCTCAGGAAAGTCCTTCATTGCATATTTTACATTCAAAGTAGGTCCCCCACTTGGACCCCCCCCCCCCCACCCTTCATTAACTAACTGAACCGCCCGTATGTTGTTATAATTAGTAAGCAAGCACAACGTCGAAAAACAATACCCGCAATGTTTACTGCATTAACAATTATGATACACTAGCAGCTATGTCTCGCGCTCGCTTCGCTTCGCAGCAGTTCTTCCCCGGCACAGGTTTTTAGAATAGCAGTTGTCAATAATAGCATTTCGATATGACTCCAGCTGCATTCCCCCTGGTGATGCTGATCACGAATGTGCATGGGTATTGGGATCTCCAACCAACGGTTTTCACTTTTTTTTTATTGACCTCTTTAAAGTGTCTCCCATTGCATCCCCCCAATTAATGCTGATCACGAATATATATATCTGCCAAATTTGAAACCTGTAGCTGAAAACTACCAATTTGACACCTCCAAGGTCTACGTCCTAGACCTACGTCCTTGACCTCGACCTAACTTTTTGTATTGCAGCCACAAACAAAATTTCAAGTCTACCTAGTTGCTCAATTTGAAGCTTTTAACTGCACAAATGTGAAACATATGGGTGAAACATTACTTTGATACATCCAAGGCCTACGTCCTTGACCTTGATTTGAAATCAATATTCATACTCACCATAAGCCACTGCATCTATGTACCAAGTTTGAACATTGTAAGTCTACAGATGCCAAAGATATGGCCACATGAAAAAGAAGAAAAAAATCGGTTTTCACGGTCAAACTCCAAGGTCAAAGTCACCACAGTTATCATTTTTGTATGGAACCATTCTGGTATTGTAGTGTATTAACACTACCACACACAATTGGAAGCGATTATGTCCACTGGTTCACAAAATACAGCTGGAACACAAAATAAACAGCATAAAGCAGATAATTTTGGATTTCAAGGTCGAATTTCAAGGTAAATGTTAGCACGCTAATAATTCATGCTTGGGTGTCTTCTGCAACATTAAGAAGTGATTCTGTCAAATGCTTCACAAGATATCCTTGCAAAACATCAATTTATAGACCCTTATCACTTTCAAGGTCCTTGACCTTGACCGTGACCGTCATCAGTAGGCCTACCCCATATTCGGAATAATAACCATTAGCTAATACACTTTCATACCAAGTTTGAACATTGTAAGTCCAGCATTGAAAGATATGGCCTTAACAAGAAATTCCGTTTTTGAAAGTCATGATACACCACCACACAAAATTTGAAGCAATTCTGTTATGCGGTTCAGAAGTTACAGGGCGAACAGACAGACAAACAGACACACACCGAATTATTATTTTTATATAGGTATAGATATAATGGAGAATGTCTGACTTGGCAGTGGAACGAACACAGATAGTCGATATGCATGTAATGTACACCTGGTATGATAAGCTCATTGTTATCTTATCACACAGTCTGTCTCTCTGCCTGTGTCTCAAACAGTATGCATGCGACATTCGGTCACGGTATGTTCCGTTCTGACAGGTTAGGTTGTTTTGGTCAGTTATCCTATCTCTTTCTGTGCATCTGACACACAGAGAGAACACTGAACACTGAACACTGAACACTGAATGGTTTAATGTACATTGCTTGGGCCACAATACATGAATAAGGAGCAATAAGAATGGAAGAAACAACATCAAATCTTTCACGCAAATGGCAAAAGAACAGAACAATCAATGCATACTGTATGCGGCATCCCATTAAATGCTGACAATGCACTTTAACATTCTGAAATGTAAATAAATATGTCAGAAACATGTTAATGCAAACAAAAATGTTCATTCAAAGTAAGCCTGAATAGATCACTAATGTATGTCCATGCAGAGAGCAGAGAGAGAGAGAGAGAGCTTAGAGAGAGAGAGAGAGAGAGAGAGAGAGAGAGAGAGAGAGAGAGAGAGAGAGAGAGAGAGAGAGAGAGAGAGAGAGAGAGAGAGAGAGAGAGAGAGAGAGAGAGAGAGAGAGAGAGAGAGAGAGAGAGAGAGAGAGAGAGAGAGAGAGAATGAATGAATGAATGATGTGTTTTTTTTTATTGAGGAAAAGCGGAATAAGCACAATAACCGGCTTTTTTTCATCCGGCCCTCAGAACCAAAAGAAAATAAATTAAAAAAATACAAATAGAAAAAAGAAGACATCGCAAAATACAAGAAAAAAACCTCAACCTTCAATCAAGGTCGCAAACGGACGCACCAAATACAATAAATTACATCAATTAACGAGACTGAGACAAGGACAGACAGACAGACAGACAGACAGATACAGAGAGAGGTAGGTCAAAATAAAAGAACAGAATAAAATGGAAGAAATGAAGCATAAGCAATATATGCAGGAAAAATAATTGCATAGTAAATACAATGTACATAAAAGAAGACTTAACACAGAGAGAAGTCGAAGTCGAATGGTTTATTCATTCAAAGGCCAAGGCCCCATATGAATAAGGGGCAATAATTAACAATATTAATACATCAGTGGATTATAGCACTTGAGAACGACAACAAATCGCTTTGGAACACAAGCATATACTAGCAAACAATTACAAACTAGGACATAATTGTCTCTCTTAACCGGAAAGCTTTGTACAAATACAGAGCTAGATTACGTACTGTTCTCTCATTAGTATTCGCCATCAATAAAGTTAAACGAAATTGACAGACTTACAGAGAGAGAGAGAGAGAGAGAGAGAGAGAGAGAGAGAGAGAGAGAGAGAGAGAGAGAGAGAGAGAGAGAGAGAGAGAGAGAGAGAGAGAGAGAGAGAGAGAAACTCGAATGAAACTCGAATGTGAGGATAACTAAATAAGCACAAAATATGGCTTTTTTTCATCAGGTCCTCGTACAAAGCACGCAAGCAAACATAAATTAAACGATAAACTATATATATATGCACACATACACAGAGAGTGATGTGATGGTAGTAAAACAAGAGTTGCATACCTTTCAGCATTACTCTTGTATTTGTACAGGTGCAAAGATACCTAGAACTGAAGAATAGCAGCTCATGAAAACTGATTTATTACATAACACTGTAAAACTATGACTTACTTGCCATTTAAACAAAAGTTATGTTTTGAATATTCTTACAAGTCTTATATTTCAAATGTAAATTTGTATTTACCATAAAAAGTAAAGAATGCTTGTATCAAATAATAATTACGATTAAGTTAATATACACACACACACTGATAGACATAGAGACAGAGACAGACGAGAGAGAGAGAGAGAGAGAGAGAGAGAGAGAGAGAGAGAGAGAGAGAGAGAGAGAGAGAGAGAGAGAGAGAGAGAGAGGTTGATTCAGATTGCGTGTGTATGGGAGGGTGTGTGTGGAGGGAGAAGGGGGGGTTCATAGCATATATATGTTATTCTGTTTGATGAATCAAAACAATTGGTTTGCAAATACAGAGTTACGTTGAAGGAATGCAGCATTGGCAAACTCGATGACAGCTCCTTCGTCAGGACTGCCACGGAGTGGAACCAACTGAGTGAGGCTACTGTCACCGCAGGCTCCGTCAGCGCATTCACATCAGCGCTGACCAGATCACCATCTGAGTCTGTGTCCACTGACCACTAGATCATTAGGTTTTTTTTTGTGGTTTGTTTTTTTTTGCTTGCTTCTGGAAGTGGGGCCTGGGCCCTTCCGGCTGAACTGGGGGGTTTAATGGTCTTAACCCAGGGTAAGCAGTAGGTCTTTCTCCTTTCTATCTTTTTTAATAGGGAATGCGCCCTCCTAGTTCCGTCTTTTAATTTGTTGGGAATAGTTGGGCCTCTACTTAAACAAAACTAAGACAGGGGGAGAAAGAGAAAACCCCCCCCCTTCCCCCCCTCTCGCTCTCTCTCTCTCTCTCTCTCTCTCTCTCTCTCTCTCTCTCTCTCTCTCTCTCCTCTCTCTCTCTCTCTCTGAAAAACTGCCAGAATAAAAATTTCGGTACTATAAAAAAGGTCGTCCAGAAGGCGGCAAGCACCAGTAATCAGACAATGTAGTGATCATATAGGTCCCAGGAATAAGGTGGAAAGGAAAATCTTTATCCTTGTTAAGATGCCAAAACAAAAGGGAAAACAAGTTTTACATCGTCTTAGTTTTGTTTAAGTAGAGGCCTACAACTATTCGATTGTATTGCGTGGGGTTTGTCAACATTTATTCTTAACAAAAATGCACAATTGTCTGGATCTGGATCTGGATTTATACGTCGCATACGCCACTTCTGACCTTAGACGCGACGGAACTAGGAGGGCGCATTCCCTATTAGAATTAAAACGAAAAAGATAGAAAGGAGAAATTCCACGACCTAGAGACACATCACTGCTTACCTAAAGCCTGTTCTGATCCAACATACGAAGGACATCACCCTATTGACGACAATAATTGCTTAGTCGTGGAGCCAGCGTGAGTGAGGTCCTCCTCCTAGGGCGCCACCACCCTAACGACGGCTCCCATGAACCCACCGATCCCGTTGACCTTGACCCAAATGCACCAGGGCATGGGTCAGAGCAGTTATCAAAACTGAGGTCACCATGAGAGCAGGGCTTGAATGGCTACACACTTTAGGGACTTTTTTTATGATACTCATACCGACAGGCTTCTTTAAATTGTCACAGGAGTTTAAAGGGTTTCCCTTTGTACACATGTTGTTTACATTGTACTGAGCAAGAAACGCGTGGGAAACACCACCTACCTGCTGGAGGGTAGATGCAGTGGTCATTTAAAGTCCGGCATATTTCAGACCTCATTACTTTTGACGCTTATATATTTTCCTACTGGTAGCCCTCACATTTCCATCCTCTATGACGTCATTGCACGCGCACCTACTGGGTGTTCTTCATTCTCTGTAGTCCCAAAATGTTGACCCCGTGATTTTCAGACATTGCATATTCTTTCAAAGAAAATGTGTTATTATCTAACGCGAATGTTAACCATTGAGAAAAGTTAGTATTTGTTTTCAATAAAGTAAAACACAAAATCTGGTTTACTGATTTTGTTGTGAAAATTTGTATCTCTATCTACATGCGGATAAGGGAGCAAAATATTTTATTATAAGCACCGTCTGCGCCTACATGCTAAACATGTGGAACTGAAGTCGTAAGTATTCCCGTGTTGATTTTGATTTTAAGTAATCTTTTCAGCAGGTGTGTAGACCTATATTTGTCTAGTTTTAGCATTTTTGCTAGTGATTCCTTATCAAAATGCGTTACTCCCTTACAACTGGCTGGTTCAGAAAGTTGCCGGTGTTATGATAAATAAGTACCTGTCATTAAATATCTACCTCTCGCATGCGAACTGTACCCATCTAACCCTAACCCTAACCCTATCCCTAACCACGGAAAGAACCAAGAAATAGAGCAGGAGGGTGTAAATCTACATATTTGCCGAGAAATCGATGTACAAATCCATGCACTTAGTTTCGTAAAATTCACAATGGCGGACAAACAAACAATTTTGATTGGCTAAGCTAGGACTACTTCCGGCTAGGACTACTTATCTCATAGAGGTAAAAATACACCACCACACCGGTTTAGAACTAGTCAGCATTGAATAAATTTAGTCTAGATCTAACATGATCTGTTTGCTTCAGTCGACAGTCATTTAAACTTTGCTTATGTTTCTGTTCATGTTTGTTTTTAATCTCGATATGTCTATTTTTGTTATTATTAATACCATAGAGCATCAAGGCGCAGTATGTGATCCAGTCACAGACTCTTTAAGCTCACCTATAGAAACAGAGTCTGTGACCAAGTGACTGAAAAAGCATTGTGCCTTAAAAAATCTATGGTGGTTGCTTTGTGTCAAAAGAGTAGGCATCTGTTTTAATTATTTTTTATTTTTTTACTGCATTTGTACAGTTTTCTTCAATTCTATTAAACATTATGACTGATTCAATAGCCAGGTTAAGTCAAGCAAAATCATGTGAAGGGATTCAATGATTTCGCTTTGCACACATGTACTTTATATGGTATTGAGTGGTAATAAATAGAGTGGGAAACACACTACAAGTAACATGGAAGATACTGGGATACAGTGATTATTTAAATTCACTCACCAAGCAAATATCTTCTCTTACCTGCATTATCCTTCTTTTTCCTTCTGAAAAACATGTGTGCTACATTCCTGCATCCAGCCTCAGTGATATTCGATTGAATGGTGTTTGGCTGTGTGATAGGGAAGAAGGAGGGTATAATGCTACTTGTTTACCATTAGTTTTGCTTGGAAAGTGAAACGTGGTAAAACTTAATTAAGGTTCATACAATGTGTTGTTTGAAGGACAGTCTCTGGTCCACCACTATCTGCCCCCCCCCCCCCCTTCTTTCCCCCACCCCCCACGTCATGCCCAATAGCCTATTAAATAGGCTTGGTAGTAATGGTGGGACGATAGTGGTGCATTTTAGTTCTTTACATTAGTCTATTGGTTCTCTGTCATTCTCTGTCTCTATCTGTCTGTCTGTCTCTGTCTCTCTGTCTCTCTCTCTCTGTGGAAACGTTTGTATATCTTTTACTATCTTATATTTGTTAACTGTATCATCTTTATAAAAAAAAATGTAATGTTCGT
>CM065701.1:40196967-40234467 GCA_017654935.2 Phymorhynchus buccinoides
TTTTTTAATTATCTTATGAGTAATGAAAACTTGTCATTAACCCCTGGAATGTAGTGAAACGTATTAAAAATATTATGATTAACATGTTCCAATAATATGGTCACTTCTACCTAATTTTGTTGAATATTTGAACTTATTAATAAGCAGAGGAGTCCCTGCTTACAAAATGTGGGTTAATATATTTGACATGTACAAAGTATGTCATTGGGACACGTTTGAATAACCCTCATATTGATGTTTATTAATTTTTGGATGCGCATGTCTGTGCGTGTGCGCGCATGTGTGTGTGTGTCTATGTGTGTAAGTTGTGCTGTGTTGTGTGTATGTGTGTGTACGAGAGAGCGAGAGATGGGAGGTGAGAGGGGGGGGGGAGAGAGAGAGGCTACGTTGTGCATTGTGAGTATAATACTTTGATACCATGATTGTGTTATCAAAAAACAAATATGTATATATTTGTTTGTCTTACATGTACCCTTCCTCTTTTTCTCTCGTTCTCTTTATCTGTACTCTTTTGTCTGTCCGTCTGTCTGCATACCTGCCTGTCTCCCTTCTACCCCCCCCCCCCCCCCCTCTCTCTCTCTCTCTCTCTCTCTCTCTCTCTCTCTCTCTGTTTCCTCCTTCCCTCTCTCTCCTTCCTTTACTCCTTCTCCCTCAGCTTTCCGTTTACGTCTTTGCTGTCTCGCTCTACTATTTCTTTCTCAACCCTCCCCCTCTCATTCCTTTCCTCTTTACCCCCCCCCCCCCCCCCTCCTATTCTTCTTATCTTTCTTTTCTTTTCTTACTTCATTTTTTTGTTTTGTTCCTAGATCCTCACTTATTTTTCGGTCCCTCCACATCCCATTTGTTAAGTATTTATGTATAATGCTGAGTTTATTATGTGTCTGTTTATATTGATAATGTTCCTGCTTATGGTGGTAATCTGTGTTCCTTTTCTTTGCTTTGCATGCCTTTCATCATGTTTATTGAATTCTTTGATTTTCTTTTCCTTTCTTTTTCTTCTTCTTGAGGACTGGATGACAAAAAAGTATTTATACTCAGAAAATAAGTTATTCAAAAAATATCTCTCTCTCTCTCTCTCTCTCTCTCTCTCTCTCTCTCTCTCTCTCTCTCTCTCTCAGGGCTGAGTGTAAAAAAGCAATGCTTATCTCATTACCCTGCATAAATAAAAATCCGTTTCGTCTCTCTCTCTCTCTCAAGAGATAAATAATCGATGACTATGTGGATAGTCCTTAGTAATTTGGGTATATTGTGTGGATATGTTTCACACTTAATTTTTGATGTGCTTATTGCACTTGCTGAGATTCTTGATTTTTTCAAATGATTATGGTACTGTTATTTTTCTTGTGTTTTGTTTTGTTTAATTTCTTATTTTATGTAATTGTTAAGAAATGAAAGAATGAAATAGTGAGGCCAAGAGAGGAGATAACGAAATTGAACAAAGGGTAAATACTCTCCTTTTCTAATTAACTCCCCTCCACCAAAGTTGATTACGATACTATTCACCTAGCAGTGCGTGGGTCAGAACCAAAGTGAGACAAACAAAGCATCATTCTTAAAAAAGAATGTGCCAAGTTCGCCTTTATGACCCTACAATGGTGGAGAGGACAACATACAAACAAATCAACATATATCCAAGAGTGGCATAGCCTTCTAACCTTGAAATATGTTACACATAAACAACACACAACACAGAACAAACTATTTACCCTTTGTTCAATTTCGTTATCTGCTCTCTTGGCCTCACTATTTCATTCTTTGATTAACCAAACTTTCTTTCGAGGCTTACCAGTTTGTTCTCTCTCTCTCTCTCTCTCTCTCTCTCTCTCTCTCTCTCTCTCTCTCTCTCTCTCTCTCTCTCTCTCTCTCTCTCTCTCTCTCTCTCTCTCTCTCTCTCTCTCTCTCTCTCTCTCTCTGTGTGGCGTTGTGTGTGAATGCGTTTGAGTAAAAAAAATATGATGTACACGTGCACGTTTGTATGTCTATGAGTATGTGTTTGCGTGAGGGTGAGGGTGGGTATGCGAGCGCGTCTGAGTATGTTTGACATAATCTTGTACCGGTAATTAACAGGGCTCCCCATTTTGTTTGACCATAGAGGGTATTTTCACCCCCAGGAAGCAGCTATAGAGGGTCTCTTCACCCCCAGGGTGAACTTATAGAGGGTGAAAAATCAAAACAAAATAAGCATAAAGACATGTGGGTACTGTCAAAAAAATGTAAAGTATTGTATGCACAGGCAGTATGAAGCATTACATGCCTGGCATTTCCGACACACAAATGTTACCAACACAGTCACACACAGCCACACTCACACACATCATTCAAGAATCAAGAACTTTAATCCGTTGCCCTCTTTTGAGGCATTGAGGATGAAACAACAAAATTATAAAATTTCAAGCAAGGTATGACAATTTATGTTGAACATTCAATAGCACACACACACACACACACACACACACACACACACACACACACACACACACACACATTTAATTCTCTCTCTCTCTCTCTCTCTCTCTCTCTCTCTCTCTCTCTCTCTCTCTCTCTCTTTTCGCCTTACTCTTGGTCCCACAACCCTTCACACACCAACCTGTATTTATGTCTACAGAGAGAGAGAAAGAGAGAGAGAGAGAGAGAGAGAGAGAGAGAGAGAGAGAGAGAGAGAGAGAGAGAGAGGTGGTGGGGGGAGGGGACGGAGGGTAAGAAGAGAGGATAGAGCTCATAAGAGATAGGGGGGAGGGGGGAGGGGGGGCAAGCAAGCAGACAAAGACAAACTTCTTGATAGGACTGCAGACAGAAAGGTAATTAAGAGGCAGAGTGGGGAAGTAAAATGTATAATGATGGGTACATGGCAGGGGTGGTAGACTCTGGGGATGTGTCAAAGGTAATTGAACTTGTAACCAGTCTAGAATGATCATGTACTATCACGACCTGACCTTCACCTTGTGCTAATGCCTCAGAAGTGTTTCAAAAAGTGATGGAGGTGGGTTGTTTTTTCTAACCCAATGCTTGTCCTGTCTATTTATGGAAGACGGGACCGGGGTTATGTGAGCGAATGGAGGGAGGGGGGGGGGGGGGGGGGGGGGGGGGGAGAGAGAGAGAGAGAGAGAGAGAGAAAGATAGGGTGAAATGGGAGATGGGCGAACGCACTCGGCAGATTTATAGTGCGTCTCATAACCCTCGAGTAGTAATCATAGAGCGTCGTTTCACCCCCAGTACGAAGTTTTAATGCGTCTGTCACGCACATTTGACGCATAGACGCACATAATGGGGAGCCCTGCGGTATGTGAAGTGATTTTTTGTTTTTGTAAAGCGCCATGAGTAGTACACCTACAATGTGCGCTATATAAATGTCTGTATTACTACTACTACTATTATTATAATTATAATTATTATTATTATTATTATAATTATTATTATTATTATAATTATTATTATTATTATTATTATTATTATTATTATGCTGTGGGGTCCAGACACCGTGACAGGAATATCCTCCATGCTCCATATCGGCACGGGAGAAACAGACACCTGCAGTGTTGGTCAGGAAATTAGAGCAGCACTCGCAAATCACATCCGTCAAGTGGATGAGACTCACTGTGTGGTCCCAGTCTTCCCTTTGAGTCCACACAGCACACTCACTCTGGGTAGGAGCCGATCTGTGCGAAAACAAAAAAACCCTCAAGACCCTGGTGGGATTCAAACCCATGACCTCCCAGCCACTGGTCCGCAGATCTAACCACTGAGCTACGGCGGCTGGCATGCGATGTAAATCTAACACGGTACAATAATCATGTTTCTGGACAGCAATACACACAATCGTCCTTCGGTTGATTATAAGTATCCCCAATATCAGCTGTCTACATAATCATAAGTCCGGTCAATCATCGGGGATACTGATAAACTATAATGTAATGGTCCTATGCAAACGTCCGCTAAGAGAATCAAAACGATATTACTGTATTTAACCCCTTGACTGCCAAAAACGTCTCTTTTAAAAAAATCACGACATTAAAAAGTGTACTGATTGAGCCAACAATAGTAGTCCGGGGATCTAACCCCGGTCGACTGTGTTAAAGCAAAAAGTAACATACCACAGTTATTCCCCTTCATTTGACGTCAACCCAACCGACTACAATAAGTTAACCCTTTCACCGCCAATGTCGCATAACGCTTAATATATACATTGTGGCGGTACCATAGCCGATGAGGTTTAACCGAGGCGTGCTTACCGCTACACCTATCTGTATTGTTACAAAATCGGGATTTTACTGGGGTTGCACTGCCTCCGGGCATTGCCTCCAGTATTGTTCCCACCATCTTTGTATCTACAAATGTCCCATCTGTGTCTGTTCGAGACCGAGAGGGCGTAAAGCACCATTTTTCGTTCGTTCGCCAATGTCGCATTTTTGCACCACAATAATAACACCCATGTCGGTAAAAGGCATCAAACCAGGGCCTGTTATCCACAGACCCAATGGCTGGTACCCAAGTGTCGTCATATCCGGCCACAAGGAGCGTGCCATATTATGGGAGACCGCCATCTTAGTCAGTAACTTTGTTTGAAAAATGCCAGATCGATGCTGTTTACACACAAATCTGACTAAGATGGCGACATTTCCGTTGGATGCGCACGCAGTTGGGGGGGAGCCATTGGGAGGCAAGGATAGACCTAATGTTATGCATTTCACATGGAAATTCCCAATGGCTTGTACCCACGTGTCGTCATATCCGGCCACAAGGAGCGTGCCATATTATGGGAGACCGCCATCTTAGTCAGTAACTTTGTTTGAAAAATGCCAGATCGATGCTGTTTACACACAAATCTGACTAAGATGGCGGCACTTCGGTTGGAAGGGTCGAGATGCGCACGCAGGTGGGGGGGGGGGGGGGAGCCATGGTCTTAATTTTGGGAGGTAAGGATAGACATTACTTTATACATGTCACACAGGAATTTCCAATATTGCAGATGATTTTTTTTTCTCTACGCAGGTAAGATTAATGGTTATTTGTGGCTGAAAAATGGCTGGTGGCGAAAGGGTTAAAATGAGTATGATACTTATAGAAAATGATCTGAATATCTCCTCCCCCCAAAAAAGAATAACAAAGCAAAACAACAAGAGTACTGCAAAAGTATGGGAAGTATTTTAAAAAAATAATAATAATTGATAACACTACTCTACCGTTAGTAATGAAAATCTTTTCATTTTTTTATTTTTAATGTAACACGTTTCAAACAGTTCAGCCCCGAAAACGAACAACAATTATGCTAAGCTTAGAAAATGATGAACAGTATCATCGCTCTTGATTATTTGAAAAAAGAAAAGGATGACATTTACAATATTTTCTTATTCCTATGAAACCATGCCCGTTTGGTTTTTTAGCTAAAAATAAATTTAATTATTTTTGTGCTAAACTTAGAAAATGATGAACAGTATCATCGCTCTTGATCATTTGAAACACAAAAGGATGACATTTACATTATTTTCTTATTCCTATGAAACCATGTCCGTTGTGGGTTTTTTAAATAAAAATAAATGTAATTATTTTTGCGATAAATCAAAGATATTCTAACAGGGTAAGATGGATTACTTAAAAGCTCGGCGAACCGGGCTGATAGAGTTATCGTTAGTGGGGACGTGTACACTATTCACAGTGGAGGCTATCCAAAAACTCGGACTGGAACTTGAACGGAGAATTCAACTGGCCTATCGATGTGTAAAATGTGTCACGTTTCAAAGGGACATAACCAGTGTTTCTGTCCTCACTACTCATATAGGGAAAAGAGACCGGATGTTTATCTTCCCCTGTAGTCTTTGGGTAAATCAAGATGAAAAGATTAGAATGTTTTGTAGATGTGGAGTGCATGATTTCACAGTAAATGAAATACTTTGACCTTCGAACCAGAAGTAATCGGTCGATAAAACGCATCGTCCGCGTAATTATCCCTCTTCTTCTTCTTTCTTTAAACACCCACCTGATTCTGATGTATATTCTTTCACATCTACCAGTCGAACAAACAGTGTCACATTACATTATATTAACTTAAGTCATTTTCTAAAACATTTGATTAAATCGGTCATATTGATATCAAATCATGTCTAATTTAGTAATTAATCTAAGTAATTTGACTGTGTCGTTTACGGACAATGTTATGGATATCAGTTCAATGTGCTAAGACGTCACTTTAAGTCAAACAGAAACATGCTTTCTATAGCCCTATCCTACAACCAAGTAAGAAAGTTCGGACGAGTGATGTCCCTTGCGTGCCCTGGTGAGTTCCGGTCACACACACACACATACACAGTGACACACACACACGCACGCGCGCGCGCACACGCACACGCACGCGCACGCACACACACACACACACACACACACACACACACACACACACACACACTATGACAGTAGCTCGCTAGCTCGTAATCCGTCATGGTTTGCGAATTTTCCGTGGGTTGTTCGTGCACTTTAACAAGTACTTTGCCGGAACTCACCTGCGACACACCAGAGCAGGGGCAGATAACGCTTAATTGATCGAGTTTCGGGAAAGTGCTATAGACACATTTTGTAACCTTGTCGGTAACACTACAAGGACTAATGAAGGACATAAAGCGATCCAGTTGTTATCTAGGTGTCGGATAGCACGGAGTCTGCATTCCACAGTACAAGTTTTGATCGAACAGGCTTTGTAATCTGTAATCCCAAGGTGCCTGCTAAACAGTCGTGTCCGACTATGACCGTCGGATAGTAGTGGACGCAACCGCTACTCCGAAAATCTGGGCAGGAACTTGTTTCTAGATGAGGTGCCTTGCCCATGTGATATAGGCATACCCACGTTCTCGGCAATATATCGACTCATTAACTTGTGTACGTCGAGGACGTTCCCCAAATACCAGCAACCCCCTCCCCAAGGCTGCATTTCTCCAGCTTGACGATCATGGTCATTAACCCTTTCGCCGCCAGCCATTTTTCAGCCACAAAAATACCATAAAACTTAACTGGGTAGAGAAAATAAAATATCTGCAATATGGCGAATTCCTCTGTGAAATATAGAACATTAGGCCTATCCTTACCTCCCAAAATTAAGAAAATAGGGTCTTTGGATAACAGGTATTAAACCACTGTAGTGCTAAAATGCGATATTGGCGGTGAAAGGGTTAAAATCACTAAGTGTTGTAAAATCTTCCATTACCAATGATCATGCAACTCTCATTTCCCAGTTTGCTATTGTCCCATGCTTGAAGTGACGGTCAACCAGTGATACAGGCAGTGGGCTGCTTAGGTGGAGTTATCGTCCTTAGCGTTTCACACCATGCGGAGTTCCTTTAATTTAAGCGGTCGTTTCTTAGCCATGCAAAACTCAAACCCTCTGTCTCTGTCTCTCTCCCTCTCTCTCTCTCTCCTTGCGGTTGATTGAGACACAAACAGATTTTGCTACAAATTTGACAAAGGGAATAAGTCATCATAATAATCCAGGGACAATTTGACAAAGGGAATAAGTCATCATAATAATCCAGGGACGTCATCTCTAGTTGGTCGGTCAGAAGAGCATATTTCAGGAAAAAAAGGGACCAAAAGGTATACCATTATAAGTTGTCTCTGTGAACTGGTACAACACTCATGAGTGCGTCTTAAGCAGTCAACACGGGTCGTAGCATGTAGCTTAGTCTAAACTGGCAAACAAACCCGTGCTCACTGTTTAAGACGCACTCAAGATTATGGTACCTGATGATTAGACTGAGAGAAGGTCATGCGAAAGCATACGTGCGGGTTCAAAATGTATGATTATGTTCAATAATAGCTAACTCCTAATCATGCTGAAGATTTAACGCCCCTGCATTTCTCGGTTAATTGTATTTTTCCGTTTTTGCCTTTCTTACCATACATAACGCTGTATTTTAGGAACATTTTGAGCTAATAACCTTTTTGGAATACTAACCCTAACCCTAACCCTAGCCCTAAACCTAACCCTACCCCTCCACTATGTACTGCAGTACACCGCGATTTGTCACCGTTGTGGTTCGTTGCGTTTTTCCGTCTTATAGGGTGGGGGGTAGGGTTAGGGTTAGGGATAGGGTTAGTATTCCAAAAAGGTTATTAGCTAAAAATGTTCCTAAAATACAGCTTTATGTACGGTAAGAAAGGCAACAACGGAAAAATACAATTAACCGAGAAATGTACATCTTGACGTTTACCGAAAGATGCAGAACATTGCTTTTTAGCGGCAGAAGCCAATGACTAGTGTGTGTCAAAAACGGGAAAGTTATGAGAGAACACTGAACGCTGAAAACTTTTTTTTTTTTTTAAGGATGAAGGATGACAGTGAGGGAGAGAGAGGGGGAGGGGGGTAGAGAGAGAGAGAGAGAGAGAGAGAGAGAGAGAGAGAGAGAGAGAGAGAGAGAGAGAGAGAGAGAGAGAGAGAGAGAGAGAGAGAGAGAGGGGTGGTGAAAGAATGAAGAAAAGAGTTTTTGTTTTGCCCCCATTTGTTTCCCCACCCGTTCTAAACTTCAATATATCACAACCCCTCCCCCCCCCCCTCTCTCTCTCTCTCTCTCTCTCTCTCTCTCTCTCTCTCTCTCTCTCTCTCTCTCTCTCTCTCTCTCTCTCTTTCTCTATCTATCTATCTCTGTACGCTTCTAACCTTACAACACGGATATCTTACAAATGCGTGTACGTTTACCCAGACTAGTCCATTATGATTACTGATTAAACGGATAACGACCATAAAACTGCTTTCTTTCAATTGTACCATAGGTATAGTTGACAAAGCAGCTTGTTATCTACTGACTAGCGCAATGTTGTCTCGGTGCGCTTCGTCCGCTTAGCGCTTCGCTACTTCCCCCCCCCCCCCCCCCCCCCCCGCCCCATTCCTCTCCCCCGACATCGCCACCAACCTTATCTGATGGATTTCACCATTTAGGCTTTTTGATTTCACTTATTTATAATGCGCGTACATAATACTACCACCATCACTACAGCCTTCCCCTTTCCCCGCTGCGAGCACTCGGCGAATGGTAACAGTCCAGTCTTAACAGACCTGTTGACTCTATACTCTTTTCGAGTAGTATTCTACTCAATTTGGACCTCTACTACTCTTCAAAACTGAAAATAATGCTCTTTAATTCTTGATTACTACTCATTTTCAGTGAACATTGTTGATGGTTTAATGAATAAAACAACACATTTTGCACCCAAACTACTCATTTCAGCTATCCAGACTACTCAAGACTTGGGTAGGGGATAAACATGACTGATATTCTCCCACATTTCACGCCACATCGCCCTTGCCCGTACCCCACTGCAGGCGACCTGCGACCCTCAAGCCACTCGCTTGCAGCGCGAACAAACACAAACAACAAACATACAGCCACCTTCCTTACCCCTTTCCCGCTGCAGTCACTCCTCATGTACTAAAGGGCTTTGCACACTAGCGTCAAGATCTCGAGATCGCGGCGATTTTTTGCTGCAAGGCGCAGTTTGATGTGCCGCTTGCGTGTGAGAGATTCGCGGCGCAGCAGGATTTTTTTTTGCGTAGCTGCGCGATTTTTTGTTGCTCGAGAATAGAACCGGCTCTAAATTTGATGCTCAAGATCGCAGAGATCGTGAAACTAGCCAATCACAACGGACGGAAGGACCATAACTCTGATTGAAGAAAAAAAAAGGGCAGACTTGCTCGAACCCGAAATAAAGCGTCTGACGCTAGAGTAATCTTTCCTTGCTTTCCAAATAAGGAAGTTCGCGCGACAAGAGGCGAAGCGACAAGAGTCATGTGTGAGAACACCACTGCCTCGCTACAATGTGTGCTGTGATGCAGGCGTCAACGCGTCAAGGCGTTGCTCTGAGAAACAATTGACGCCTGATGCTAGTGTGCGAAGGCCTTAGCCGTCCCTTCCAGCCACTTGCTTGCAGCACGAACAAACACACAAACACCAGACAGACAGAGTGACTTTTATTTATCAAGTAGTATAGATTATACTCTTTTTTTTAAAAATACGTGCGTTTGGTAAGACGATGATAATGAAAATATGACCATGGCCTAAGAAAAAGGACTTTAGACTGGGCAGTTGTTTCGTTGGACTGGGCGTTGGACAGCAGATCTGTCCTGTGTATTTGTTTTATGCAACGATTGGTGAGTGGTGTTTTTTCCACATCTTCTTTCCCTAATTACCATAATGGAAATTGCGTAGATGTCGTAATGTAGCTTATTTGGTGTATGCAAGCAGATTATACAGATTATACTTTTATATAAATTATCCTTTTTTTCATGCGTATTTTAAATGTATGCAAGTACTTAATGATACTTAGGGTTGATATTATTTTTCATCTTATACGTTGCATTGTTTTTTCTCCCAATGTTCCTAATATCCTTCATTGATGTATTCATGGTTAGTTCTTTGAGTGCTTTATTTCTATTTCATTAAGTTTTATCTGTTTGCCATACAGTCCTGTCCACATTATTTGTCAATTGATTTTGTCATATTTACCGCTTTCTTTCTTTGTTTAGCTTTCGCAAACTAACAGTATTGTTATTGAACAAAGGGTGAATACTCTCTTTCTACTTAACTCCCTTAACAGTATTGTTTCTTCACCACCTTTTTCATATTTCATTGTCTTTGGAAACTGAAATAAGACACCCACCTAAGATAAGGCCTTTTCCTTAAAGGGGCACCCTGACGTATGAGTGTTTGTAAGAAACACGTCCAGATCACCAGGAAAACATCCTTTACAGAGATTGCAATACTCACTTTGCTCTGCTTTCCCAGAAATCAAGCCGTCAAATTGGCGATTCCTCCTTGGCGGAGGTGCTGGAAGTCAAATTCTTTCACCTAAAGAGAAGCCGTTTGCCGTCTCTTTACTAATGGCCGCCTGCGTTTAGACCAAATCGTTTGCACGAACTTTTCGCAATACAAACTTTTTTGTCTTCTTTAAAAACATTTTTTATACAGTTTATGTAAAGGAGTTTCGCTCACAACAAAGGAAACAGCTCCAATTTTTTTTTAGTGCACTACAAAAAAAGAAAACGCTTCAACCACAATGAGTGACCTCCACCCACCCCATCCAAAATGGATGATCTCTCCGGCATCTCCGCCAAGGAGGAATCGCCGTTTTGACGGCATAATTGCTAAGAAACCAGAGCAAAGTGAGCGTTCCGATCCTTGAAAAGGCTGTCTTTCTGTTGATCTCGACGTGTTTCTTGCAAACTCTCATCCGTCAGGGTGCACCTTTAAAGCCTTTTTGTTTGTGGCTCAAGCCACAAACCTATAACTCACTTTGTCGGTCGGTCGGTCTGTCTGTCGGTCGGTCGGTCCAAAATTGTCGCACTTCAAATCGAGGCTACACTTCAAATTGAGGCCACTCTTTAAAAAGATGTAGTTTAAAAGCGTACAAAATAATAAACATACGTAATACAGACACTACAACAGACACGACGAGTATGCGGTGCTTCTTTTGATGAGTATAAGTAGGATACATAGTTTTAAATGTTTTCCAAAAGATATAAAAAGTTACGAAATTGTGCAGAGATAACATTCTGGTTTACAGATTAAAATTATTGAAAATCCAGGGGAGGTGACTCATGATTGGAGTGGTAAAAATAGACCGCGTGCCACAAACTATTGCGATTTCGCGCTTGTTAATATTTGATTGTCTTTGGAAACTGAAATAAGCCACCCACCTTAGATAAGGCCTTTTCCTTCTCCGTTTCTCTGTCTCATTATTGTTTGTCGATGACAAAGGTATTGCTACAAGTGTGTGTGTGTGTGCGTGCGCGTGCGTGCGTGTGTGCGTGCGTGCGTGTGTTCGTTCTAAGTTCGTTTTTCAATACAATCTGGTTGAGTAAGCCCATGTGACTATTTGCTGAAGACTGTTGCATTTATATTTATAACGAAATCAAGATTGCTGTCCGTTCAGCAGTTTTTAACTTTACCCATCTCCAGTGTGATGTCATAGACCCAGAATGCTAGTTTTTGTTTTGTTTTATACAAGTCAGGAAATATGCATATCTAGACCATTTTCTCAGATCTCTCTTTAATTTTGTAATTTAAAAAAAACACCCAACGTAGTCTCAAGTTTTCTTCAGCAGCGAAGGGGTTAAATTGAGTTAAATATTATTATGCATGGCGAAGGCTTAGCTGTGTTAGTAACTCAGTACTTTCTTGTTTTCTTTTCTTTTACGTTCTTTCCTTAGATCAATGTATTGCGTTGTTCAAAACCAACAAGGGCTACTGTGTGTAGGCTGGAAAGTTATCCGAGTTATAGTGTGACGTCACTTGGTCACGTGACACCATGCCACTTCCGGTACCTTCCCTGAAATGCCCCGTGTGTGCTGCCAGGTAGGGCTGATCTGATGACGTTATTTCTTTGCTTGTGTGTGTGTGTGTGTGTGTGTGTGTGTGTGTGTGTGTGTGTGTGTGTGTGTGTGTGTGTGCGTGCGAGAGTGCGTGCGTGCGCGCGCGCGTGTGTGTGTGTATGTGTGAGTGCGCGCGCGCGTGCGTGTGTGCGTGTGAATGCGCGAGTGTGTGTGTTTGTGTATGTGTGTGTGTGCTCTGCTGTATTGATACAAATATGAATATAATGAAGATTGCAATAATAACTGTGATCGTCACATTATCACATTTATTTCAACTTGTTCTTGTCCAGGATGATGATGATGACGATGGATGATGATGATGATTGTGATGATGATGATGATGATGATGATGATGATGATGATGATGATGATGATGATGATGATGATGATGATGATGATTAAAAAGAAGAGGAAGAAGAGGAAGAAGACGCTGTCGATGCTGTTGCTGCTGATGGTGATGATGGGTGATGATGATGGTTATGATTGTGATGATGATGATGATGATGATGATGAAAAAGAAGGAGACGATGACGATACTGTCGTTGCTGCTGCTGCTGCTGCTGATGATGATGGTGATGTTGATGATGATGATGATGATGATGATGAGTATTATGATTAGGATGATGATGATGATGATGATGATGATGATGATGATGATGATGATGATGATGATGATTAAAACAAAGAAGAAGAAGAAACAGAAGACGATGACGATGCTATCGTTGCTGTTGCTGCTGCTGATGATGTTGATGATGATGTTGTTGATGATGATGATGATGATAGTGGTGATGATGGTGGTGGTGGTGATGATGGTGATAACAGGGTCGGTGACACCAACGGTCAAAAGCAATGATAAAAATAACATCAAAATCAAAGGGAGTTGATACATCATGCTCTTCCTAATAATGTAATCTGTCAACCCGACACCCCGTTTCTCAATGATTGCCTCTTCGTTCCAATGCACCACAGCCACACCCCAGTCAAAGGTCCACTAAAGAATGGGGTGTATGCATCCAACTGCGAGAACTGTGGATTCTTCTTCAAATTCCGCGCACTGCAGGACACGGCAGACACTGTCACCTTCACTGTCAATGGCACTTCTTATACAGGTATAGTGTCATCTACACTGTCACCTTCACTGTCAATGGCACTTCTTATACAGGTATAGTGTCATCTACACTGTCACCTTCACTGCCAATGGCACTTCTTATACAGGCATAGTGTCATCTACACTGACACCTTCACTGTCAATGGCACTTATTATACAGGTATAGTATAATCTACACTGACACCGTCACTGCCAATCTTATACATATATTGTATAAGCTACACTGCCACTTTTATTGCCAATGGCACTTCTTATGGATAGATTGTATAATATACACTGCCACTTTCACTGCCAATGGCACTTCTTATACAGCTTATGATAATAATAAAAAGAGTGACTTAAAAAAATGCAACACTCAAAATCGATGACATTGATTTGTAATGATTCGGCTGTCAGTTTGACTACATTTTTAAAGTTTTATATCAGAAAAATGTAACGCATGAAAAATTACAGCCATTTCTTTTTTCCAAGACTCCTTCGAGAGTTCCAGTTTCCGTGTTAAACCCATTTCCAGAAAAAAGCCCCTTTTGAGATAAAAACAAAACCACGTTTGTATTTTTTATGTTTTTGTTATCTAGTCAAACTTTCCAATAAGTTTAATATGTGGGCGCAAACAGTCAGGGTGTGGACTATAATCCAATCATTGTACCACTCAAACAAAGGGATTTGTCTTTCTGAAAATGGGTTACCACGAAAATAATATTTTCTGGAGCTCCCCATGGCCGATTACAAAGTGTTGTAATCGTTCGAGCATCAAATCGTCTTCATAAACCTGGAACAAAAAATCAAAACGCTTGCTCGATTACAAAATTAATAACTAAATAAATCAGCGAAGTTGTACATTCTATTTTAGTGACTGTATTACAATTTTTAAAATTTGAATTCATATTTAGATTACAAGTGCAAAACATTACTACTTATTTGTTCATTACCCCGCCAGAATCGGACATAATTTAGGACAATATAGTGTATTCGGATATGTCTGTCTGTCTGTCAAGTCAAGTCAAGTCAAGTCAAGTCAAGTCAAAATCATCTTTACTGAGGGTTAAAGAATAAGCTGACAAAGCTTTTTTCTTCATCCTGCCCTCTGTGTGTGTGTGTGTGTGTGTGTGTGTGTGTGTGTGTGTGTGTGTGTGTGTGTGTGTGTGTGTGTGTGTGTGTGTGTGTGTGTGTGTGTGTGTGTGTGTGTCAGTCAGTCAAAATCATCTTTAATGAGGGTTAAAGAATAAGCTGACAAAGCTTTTTTCTTCATCCTGCCCTCATAAATCTAAATCTGATCACGCATTCATTCATCCACATTCATGTCCCCAGTGGGCAACGAGTTCCACCCGGCTACCTCGCTCAACGAGTGGCTGCGGTCTCAGAACGTGTCTGTGGGCACCAAGCAGAACTGCCTGGAGGGAGGCTGCGGGGTGTGTCTGGTGGTCCTGAAACTCTACGAGCCCGTCTCCTTCACCAACCAGGTCTACACCGTCAATTCCGTGAGCTCCATTCATTTATTTCTTTCATTGCTTCGTCGTGTTGTTTTGCTTACTAAGGTCTCTGCGCACGTTGGCACTATTCACAAAATATCACTATTTCCCCATGGCAACACAGTGAGTTGTAAGTCATACTTATTATGAGTGGCCTAAAGGTCACGTTAACATTATTCACGGGATATTTCTATTACCCCATGGCAACACAGTGAGTTGTAAGTCATGTTAAGGTCTCAATGCACGTTAACATTATTCATGGGATATTTCTATTTCCCCATGGCAACACAGTGTTAGGCCACTCATAGTATGACTTACAACTCACTGTGTTGCCATGGGGAAATAGAAATATCCCGTGAATAATGTTAACGTGTACTGAGACCTTTATGAATGGCCTATCATTGTGTTGCCATGGGGACATAGAGCTACTTTGTGAATAACGTTAACGTATACACATACCTTAACGCTGTGTTGCCATGGGGAAATAATAGGTATTTTGTGAATATTGTTAACGTGCACAGAGACATTTACGTTGATGAACAACACAAAGGACAGAGTATTGTATATGTACCACTCAGCAAGCAAGTAAAATAATGGACATATATTTTTGGGGGAAAAACGAGGATACGGAAAGAAAAGAGGACAGCACAAAAATACAACAGAACAGCACAGTACATTACGTTGTGGCACAACCGAGCAAGTAGGATCGAGAGTACAGTGCAGCGCACGTGTGTACTGTACAATATACAATGCAGCACAAAACAGTACATCGCAGTACAATACAACACAGGACAGGACAGGACAGACAATACATGCAGGTCAAGTGCATTCAAATACAGCTCAGAACAACTCAGTACAATACAATGATGTAAAGTACAATGCAGTGCAGTGACGCACAACACAGTACAGTAAATGCAGTAAGTTTACATCACAGGATAGACTAGCACGGCAAAGCACAGCACAGCGAGTAGAGTAGCGTAGAGTACAGTGCAGTTCAGTACAGCACAGCACAGCACAGAACAGTGCAGTTCAGTACAGCACAGCACAGTACAGAACAGTACAGTACAGTGCAAAAAAAGCACAGCACACCACAACATACACAATGATGAGTGTGTGTGTGTGTGTGTGTGTGTGTGTGTGTGTGTGTGTGTGTGTGTGTGTGTGTGTGTGTGTGTGTGTGTGTGTGTGTCGGCATATTTGTGCGCGTGCTTATGTGGGTGTATATGCATGCGTGTTACACGTGCAGTGCCTGATGCCGCTGTACAGCCTGGACGGGATGGAGGTGACCACCATCGAGGGCCTGGGCAACGTGCAGGGAGGGCTCCACTCCATCCAGCAACGCCTCATGCAGTACAACGGGTCCCAGTGCGGCTTCTGCAGCCCCGCCCAGGTCATGAACATGTATGGGTAAGTCTGGATCCACAAAGGGCCGTGCGTGGATGTATGCCCCCTGTCTGTCGCTTCTGACTGTAACTGCCAGATGTATGCCAGTCAGTCGCTACCGAACATGACTGCCAGATAGCGGGCTGGGCTAGAATTTGGTTACAATGTTCATACCTTGTCCAAGGTACACCCCCACTCTCTCGACCAACGGGATTTGAGTACTGCTGGCATTGGGGAAAGTCCCCAATGGCCAACCCATCCCTTTGGCTGAGCACAGGAGCTGGGCCTTGCCCAGGGTAAATCCCCACTCTTTTGTGCCCAACGGGATTTGAGGACTGCTGGCATTGGGGAAAGTCCCCAAAGACCAACCCATCCCTTTGGCTGCAGCACAGAAGCCGGGGCCTTGTCCAGGGTAAAGCCCCACTCTTTTGTGCCCAACAGGATTTGAGGACAGCCAACTGGCGTTGTGAGAGATCCGCACAGACCAACCAATCCCTTTGGCTGCAGCATTAGAGCCGATGGAAATGCCCTGCAACTACACTAATGTGAGTGTCATAGTCCTCCACGGGGACTAAGTTGCACCATGGATTTGCAACACTGTAGACAATCATTCTACTGTTCTTACTTTACGATTGGCCCTTGCGTGCGTGTGCGTATGTGTGCATGTGCGTGCACGTGCGATTTGCACAGGCTGCTGCAGAGAAACCCTTCTCCTACTACACAAGAAGTGGAGGACAACTACGATGCGAGCATCTGTCGCTGCACAGGTAACATAATAGCTGTTGTCAATCTGCCTGTCTGTCTGTGTCTGCCTGCCTGTTTGTCTGTATTTCCGCATTGTCTTCCTATCTGCTGTTGTGCATTCTCTCTCTCTCTCTCTCTCTCTCTCTCTCTCTCTCTCTCTCTCTCTCTCTCTCATACATGCTTATATATGTTTGTCTAATTGTTTTGTATTAGTCTAGTTTTTGTTCCAAGGACAGATTGGAAGAATGGGCCCGGCCCAAAATCTTAATCCTTATGTAATAAACTTTTCGGTCTTCAGTCTTCTCTCTCTCTCTCTCTCTCTCTCTCTCTCTCTCTCTCTCTCTCTCTCTCTCTCTCTCTCTCTCTCTCTCTCTCTCTCTCTCTCTCATACCCACACCCCTTACCTTAGTTAGTTTTGGTAGCGAGCTATATGACCGCTGCGTAGTCCGTCCGTTAATGGAATAAAATGTGAGGTAAATTGCAAATTATGGTTAAGGCATGCCCTGTGGCACGCATGTACTTCAGACTCTCCCCTAACATAAAATGATGGGAAACAGCTTTGCAGGTGGTGGTTTCTGTGAGAAACAGGCCCCTTTGTGACGTCACCCTAAGACCTCTATTGCCATTAATGAATCCAACTACATTAGCTTTTATTGGTTATCTAATGTACAGTTATGTCTTGCTACATACAGTTATAAGTGCATGTAATGAAAACCAGACCAAGCTCTAGGCACTTTACAATCACGAGTCACACAATGAGTTAATCTGCTTATGTAGAGCCAAAATAACTGCTGCCAGCAAGGGTGTTAATAAACCTTTCCTGCATATTAGATCCTAAGCATCTTGTGGACTACACTGCGTGGATATATGACAGAAACAAAATCTGCTCCAATTATATATATTGTCGCTGTCCGACGCTAACCGTGTATCTACAAAATTTGACAAAAATAGATTTGTTACTGAAACTCCTTCCAGTGACCTCACGCAGGTCTTCTATAAATATCTTGTGTCTGCGACCAATAAAAATGCTCAAATTTGTCACATGATACCACGGAAATAATCGTGTATGTGGCTGGTTGTTGATGGTTTTGACGCGATAAGTGTGTAACTGGTCACGCTAATCGTGTAACTGCCGGCAGCTGTCGTATCTCCCATTGTGAGAACAATGCACTAACTTTGTGACTAACCATGTAACTGAATTATCACGAAAATGTTGGGTATTAATGCAACTTTTATTGTGTCACATGTTTACTCATCGGTAAAGAAGAAGGGTCAAGCATATATCAAATGGGGATTGACTTTGTAGCAGGCGACAATGTTTTTTTATGCTCCTGTAAAATCACTGATTGTGTAAATACACGGTTAGCGTCGGACAGCGACGATATGAAGTAACATGCTTTAAATAACAATAAGGGCCTATGTATTTCTCTGTGCATCTGTGAATGAAAAAATCTGCCTTACAATCGCCATTGCCTCCACTGCCAATTGATATACATGACAACTACTGCCTAGCATAACTTATCCTTAACTTCTATTATAATGCCCTTTATTTTAATTAATATTGCATATTCAATAATAAATCAATAATCTGGAATTCTATGGTTTTCACTTATTTTACTTATAGTCTTTTTATTTGTAAAAAAAAATAAAGAAGAAAAAAAAAACACGATTAGACTTTAAAAAGGTCAAATGAAATTTGAATATTGATGCAACATTGACTCAATTTGCCATACGTTTCTTGTACAACTCGTATATCCTCATGGAGAACGTTTAAGTGATTTTTAGCGTATTTTCTCGCAAACTTTACCAATTTCCAAATCTTTGGTCTTCAGAAGTAACAGTGTGCAATTATACATAAACAATTCAACAAATGCAAACAAGAGACGGAGGAGAGAGAGAGAGAGAGAGAGAGAGAGAGAGAGAGAGAGAGAGAGAGAGAGAGAGAGAGAGAGAGAGAGAGAGAGAGAGAGAGAGAGAGAGAGAGAGAGAGAGAGAGAGAGAGAGAGAGAGAGACGGTTGACACTGGTTTAATGTGCAGGCCATCAACCCATAGCACATGCCATAACAATTAAATAATAAATGAATAAATTAATAACTAAATGAACAGCTAGAGAGAGAGAGAGAGAGAGAGAGAGAGAGAGAGAGAGAGAGAGAGAGAGAGAGAGAGAGAGAGAGAGAGAGAGAGACCCATAGCACATGCCATAACAATTAAATAATAAATGAGAGAACAGAGAGAGAGAGAGAGAGAGAGAGAGAGAGAGAGAGAGAGAGAGAGAGAGAGAGAGCTGTTTCTCAAGCTACAAGTATTGATGTGCATAACGCGCACATCTGTCTTAGAGTTTGGTCCTGGATTAAGTTCTATGTCTCCAGACATGATGAGCAGACAGTGGCGAATGAAGGGAACACAAATACCTAGCAACTCTTTTGTATTGGTAGAGCTATTATATAAGTCACATTATTCTTTAACATAGAATAATGATAAATCTCATATAATTCAATCTCTGTTAAGAGGAAATGAACAAAGACAGACATGGTTATACAATAAGGATGTTTAAGAAAAAAACATTAAAAAAAGTAAAATGGCCGACCTATTTAACAAGGACAAACGCTTAGATCTTGCCAGAGCAACTATATAATAGGAACCAACCCTAGCACGATATATATCTAAGCCAACAGGCATTTGTGTAATACACAATACAGGGATGCAGAATACGAAAATGACTAGGGTTGTTAGAAGTGATATGTTGGAGATCCCCCATCTCCCTGAAGTAATAACAAACTTACTAGACAAAAACTTCAAAACCTCTGCCTTAGTTTTCATTCGCTTTATATCAATGGTGAAATCATGGAAGAAGTTGACTGTCAAGCAGCGGTGTACAGCTGGTTTTAGACTATTTGTATAATTAATTAAAAGAACAAACGAAGACTTCGTACGCGTGTTCACACATCACGTTTTCTCACCACCAACCGCAACCACACAAACCTGAGCAAAGAAAAAACGGATTTAAATTCAGCCCTTTTGTTTATTAAATAGAAATAAATAAATTGTTGTTTTGCTTAGCTCTCACACACTCTTACTCACGCATCACAAGAAATATTCTCAAGTACATAGTTACATAAACACTCGATAAGTGTAAGTGACAACTTTTTAAAATACAAATGCCAAATCCACAGCTCAGGTTATAAACGGGTCTCTGTTACAAGCGTTTTTTGGTGTGGATATCTTTTGGACCTCCTCCCAAATCGGAATGTTTCGGCTGAATGCAGCGAGGAGACCAGTGAAAAGTGAAAACCGGACATTTCGGGCCCATATATTTCAGCCATTATGTCCACATGCATTTCTCGGTTAATTGTATTTTTCCGTTATTGCCTTTCTTACCATACATAAAGCTGTATTTTAGGAACATTTTCAGCTAATTACCTTTTTGGAATACTAACCCTAACCCTAACCCTAAACCTAACCCTACCCCCCCCCCCCCCCCCCCCCCCCCCCCCCCACTATGTACTGCAGTACACCGCGATTTGTCACAGTTGTGGTTCGTTGCGTTTTCCCGTCATACGGTGGGGGGTAGGGTTAGGGTTAGGGCTAGGGTTACGGTTAGGGTTAGTATTCCAAAAAGATAATTTGGTGAAAATGTTCCTAAAATACAGCTTTATGTATGGTAAGAAAGGCAATAACGGAAAAATACAATTAACCGAGAAATGTAGGGGGGGGGCACATCTTAGGGGGGGGGGGGGGCACATCTTGACCTTTACCCGTCCTTTTATTTATCTAGCAATGTATTTATTAATTTAAGTATTGATTCAAGTACTTTTTTTGTGTCAGGGTATCGGTCCATTCTGGATGCCATGAAGTCTTTCGCCGTGGATGCCCCAGCCTCTCTACCCGGGGGTCCCATTGATATTGAGGTCAGTCGTCACGTTTTTCACGTGTTGGCACTTAGGACAGTTAAAACCGCTATTAATTATATTGTAAGTGGGTTTATGAAAATCGGTAAAATATTGTTTATATTTTGGACGGTAGTGTGCTCTCTGTCTGTCGGCCTCTAGCTCTGTCTCTCTGTCTCTGTCTCTCTCTGTATCTGTCTCTGTCTCTCTCTCTCTCTCTCTCTTTGTGTCTCTCTTTCTCTTTCTGTCCCCCGCTCCCCTCCCCCTCCCCTACAAAAACAATCCCAAAACCTTCTCACTCTTTTCATTGCATGTCTACTTGATCTCATTAACAAAAATATATTAATTTCATCTCTACCCTTGGGTTTTTTCCCCAACCACGCTTCCCCCAACCTTTCTTTCCCTCCTCTCCATACTCTTTCTACTAACCCTTTCAGGATTTGAACCCGAAGCTGTGCAAAACCAGCGGGCTACCCTGCACGGGTAAGTGCGCAGGATCCAAATCTCCAGAGACGGGCAACAATACTATCGGCGCGTGGGGAAGACAGATGAAGAGAGCGGAAGAGGAGGAGGAGAAAGAGAAAGAAGAAGAGAGACGGAGGAGGAAGGCCCAGAGAGATGGCGCACCCGGGGTTCGACCCCTGCACATCGTGGCCCAGAGGGCCCAGTGGTTCAAACCTACCACTCTGGAGGCGTTGTATGCTTTGCTGAAGCAGTACAAGGATGCCAATTACCGCCTGGTGTTTGGCAATACTGGATACGGTGAGGGTTAAGAGAGAGAGAGAGAGAGAGAGAGAGAGAGAGAGAGAGAGAGAGAGAGAGAGAGAGAGAGAGAGAGAGAGAGAGAGAGAGAGAGAGAGAGAGAGCATGTGTGTGTGTGTGTATGCGTGCGTGCGTGCGTGCGTGCGTGCGTGTGTGTTTTCAGAACGTGGTTTGGCTTAAAACAACAAGTAGGTATGGAGGGCTTATTTGCAAACCATTCGCTATGCATGTCAGTATGGATCACTGCTATATGTCAGCTATATAATGTGAGGCCTATTCCATTTTAACACACACACACCCAACAAATAAAATTGTTAACAGAGATGTTGCGCCTACTTAGCTGCTTAACACACACACACACACACACACACACACACACACACACACACACACACACACACACACACACAAACACACACACACACACACACACACACACACACACACACACACATGGTTATACAATAAGGATGTATATTTAACAAGGACAAACGCTTAGATCTTGCCAGAGCAACTATATAATAGGAACCAACCCTATCACGATATAATATATCTAAGCAAACAGGCATTTGTGTAATACACATTACAGGGATGCAGAATACGAAAATGACTAGGGTTGGTAGAAGTGATATGTTGGAGATCCCCCATCTCCTTGAAGTAATAACACACACACACACACACACACACACACACACACACACACACACACACACACACCAAATTGTGAGTACATAAACGAGACTTCGCTCGTCAAAAATGTAATGTATGCCCGTTGGTAAATAAATCAAATTGTCCAAGCATGTCATTTTGTCATTTTTATCAATGGAAATTTATTTGTATTTTAAGTGCGCGCACGCGCGTGTGTGTATGTGTCAAGTCAAGTAATTTTTTAATTTCCAGATGGAACATTGAATAAGCAAATGATTACTTGTTTTCATCAACCGATCCGTAAAACAAATTTAAATAAATAAATAACGAATACACTGAACATTCCAAAGTGGCAAGCAATACAGAAAGGGGGAAAAAGGGGGAAATAAACAAAGGGGAAACTAGATTGAAAAGTTATCGAATGTAGCATTCGAGAATCACCCGCAGAGTTACGCAGCCACACCCCGACTTCGGAGGATGACTGATTATCTTGCTGCTGCTGCTGCACACTGTCACTATCTTACTGTTTCTGCTGCTGACTGTCCCTATGTTGCTGAGTAGATTTCCCATAAAAGCATCCGGGAATCAGCCGCGTTGCTAGTTTTCAAGGTCACACGTCAAAGTCATGACCTTGACCTTGACCCCATAAGGCACATTTACAATACCCAGCCAACATTCCCACCTGATTTCATCTTGGGAACTCCATTTTTCCGACCCCCCGATTTTCAGGGTCCATTGATCTCCTTAACCTTGACCTTGACCTTGATTGGTCAACAATATTCGGAAGGAACATAAGCCAAACCACCTTCATACCACGTTTCAACATCCTATGTTGACTGGTGCCCGAGATATGGCTAAAAATAGATTTTCTGTTTTCAAGGTCATACGTCAAGGTCATGACCTTGACCTTGACACCAAAAGGCACATCTACAGTACCTAGCCTACATGCACATCAAGTTTCATCTTCCTATCCTTATTCCTTCATGGTGATATGCTGTTATCTTGGGAACTCCATTTTTCCGACCCCCCCGATTTTCAGGATCCAGCGATCTCCTTGACCTTGACCTTGACCTTGATTGGTCAACAATATGCGGAAGGAGCATAAGCCAAACCACCTTCATACCAAGTTTCAACATCCTATGTCGACTGGTGCCCGAGATATGGCTAAAAATAGATTTTCAGTTTTCAAGGTCGTACGTCAAGGTCATGACCTTGACCCAAAAGGCACATCTACAGTACATAGCCTACATGCACATCAAGTTTCATCTTCCTATCTTTATTTCTTCATGGTGATATGCTGTTAACAAACCCACACACACACGTACATACACACATACACAGCCACTTACACAACAAAAACAATATCACCTTCGCTCCGTAAACTCCGCGGGTGATAAAAAGGGGGAAATAAACAAATGGGAAAAAATGAACAAAGAAACAAACAAGTTCCAAAAACAGGGAAGAGAGTGGGGAGTGGAATAGTGGGATAGTAACATAATATGTATAATATATACATCAATTCTTAATTTTAACATCACATTCACATCTCAACATATTTTCTCTATTTTCCCAAAGTAAGGTCAGATAATGTTCTGTTAAAGAGATATATTTTCATTTTTTTCTTCTTGAAATAGTTCTTGTTTTTCATGTTTTTTGTTTGTGGCTCAAGCCACAAACCTATAACTCACTTTGTCGGTCTGTCGGTCTGTCGATCGGTCCAAAATTGTCGCACATTTTGACAAAATTGTCGCACATCAAATCGAGGCTACACTTCTGGCCGCTCTTTAAAATGATGTATTTTAAAAGCGTACAAAATAATAAACATACGTAATACAGACACTACAACAGACACGACGAGTATGCGGTGCTTCTTTTGATGAGCATAAGTAGGATACATAGTTTTAAATGTTTTCCAAAAGATATAAAAAGTTACGAAATGGTGCAGAGATAACATTCTGGTTTACAGATTAAAATTATTGAAAAGCCAGGGGAGGTAACTCATGATTGGAGTGGTAAAAAATAGACCGCGTGCCACAAATTATTGCGATTTCGCGCTTGTTTTAAGTTGGAGGGTAGTTTGTTCCATAAATCTCCGCCCAAATAGAGGAGAAATAGATTTGAATACATTATTATTTGGTGTGTGTGCGTGTGTGTGTGTGTGTGTGTGTGTGTGTATGTGTGCGCGTGCGAGCGTATGCGCGCATGCGTGTGTGTTATCCAGGCGTGTACAAAGAACTGGGTACCTGGATGTACGATGTCCTCATTGACATCAGAGGAATCAAGGCCATGTACGGTATCGACGTGAGTACTGTCGACTTTGCGTACGTTTAAGATCCCAATGGCAACAAAGAGGTTGCTAAATGGTCAAAATATGCCTTGGCATGAGGCCGCGTCAGACCACTTGACATAAGCTAGAACGCCAAGGCTACATCAAAATGGTGTTGTGCTCTGCATGGTTGTGTGGGGATGTTCTTAAAGCCACGACAAGCTCCTAGCATAACAACATCAGTCTAAAATCCTCCGAAGTCGGAGTGTGGCTGCCCACGTGGCGGGGTAATCAAAAGCGGTCACACACGTAATGTTCTCATCCCTAGCGGGTGCATTTGTACCATAGTGTTCAAGTGCTTTGGCTGGTGGGATGATCCCTGGAGTCTTTAAGCGAGGGTAAGACAAACAAAACAAAAAAACAATGGTCAAAATGTATCTGACCATATCTCTGTTTAGTCTCACCAATGTCTATTCAGGCTTTTTGGTCTCTGTCATAAACACCATACAAAAGATGTGTGGCGCTGCACTCTCTCAGGATGGCGGTCTGTCACGGCCAAGGTTCAACACCACAACACACTTCCCTGTCTGTTTCAATTATCTTATGATAATAATATATGTTTGTATAATTTTGCTATAACTATGAATAGGTTTTCTGTTTCCCGGTGTGCTTTTTATCTGTTCCTGGCCCCCCCGTTCATCTCTCGTTCAGCAATGTGACAAACAACAGGCCCACATACAGAACATTACTTGAAAATAATATACTTCAGCATATCCATGCCATCCGTAATGTTATCATTCATGCGCTGTTTTATTTTATTATTATGATATTGCTTTATAGATAGGTAAGGTTGTATGAATCAGAATCAGAATCAGAATCAATGTTTATTGCCCTTTAAAACCAATACAAGGTTTTATATGACACTAATAACAAATTATAACAATAACGGTAATAATAACAGTTTATAAAGTTCAATTACGTAACATTTTTGTTCAATCTTCTGTTTTCTTTCTCTGTACTGGTTGCGCTACTGCTTGAGGCAATTGAGGCTATTGATTGAGACAACGTTACTGTGTATTATTTTGCAAGCTCACTTACAAGGGCGTCATTTGTAAATAATTTGCTAGGTGTAACATTATGTATATTGTATTTTTCTTCAACGAGTTTTATAAGTTGTATTCTTATTTCCGTATGTTTTGCACAATTGTCTAAAAAATGAATTTCATCTTCTACTTCATTACATTGTAAACATAACCTTTTCTCTCTAGGTATATTAGAATGTCTACCGTTTTCTATTTTAAGCTCATGGCATGACGTTTTTAGTTTGCATAACATCTGTTTTGATTGTATGAGAATAGCCGTTTCAATGTGTGTATGTTTGTGTATATTTTGTTGAAAGCCAAAGTGATTTTTGAGTGCAAATGTCGCACATTCAGTTTTAAGCAAAATATTGCACAATACAGATACCTTTTCTTCTTCTTCTGCGTCCCCAGGCCATATAATAAAATAATAATAATACATAGCATTTATATAGCGCCTTTCTTTAGAATTAAACTCAAGACGCTCATATGCACTGATTCACACGCAATTGGGCTAACAAACACATTCATTCGATCATCATCTAATTGATGTGAAAGTTACAGAGATAAAGCGCTTTGAAACAGGTGGGTTTTCATTTTGGTTTTGAAAGTGGGAAGTGCTGAATTGTGACGGAGGTGAACAGGCAAGGAGTTTCAGACAGTGGGGCACAGCTGTTCCACCCCATACAAAATCAAGCTATTTAGTTAAAAGACTGAATTTAGAAATCTTAGATAAAAACTGTACCAAGCTTTTGCTTGTAACAATATTTTGGCTGTATGTTCTTCAATGTATTTTTAATATATTTCTTCCATCAGATTTATGGTAAAAACTTATTTTGTTGAGCAGTATCATACAACATATTTAGTAGAAAATGTTCCTGAATAATACACAAACATAAATAAAATTGCCCATGAGTGAACTCTAGCAATATCCACTGAATATAAGGAGGTCACATACTACAACATATTCGTGATTGTAATTTATGAAAAGCAACTTATGGTAAACTAAAGTTGGCTTGAAACAACTTCTGAAAATATAGATAAACTAAATGTTCCCCCCGAAACAGCTGTGGGGGGCACAAAAACTAAAACTGCATTGTCCAAAAGACTTTAAATTCACTTTAGAAACTTTCAACAGTTTGGCATGGGAAGATCGGAGTGAGCGAGATGGAGTGTACGTTTGGAGAGCACTTGAGAGGTAGGATGGTAGGGTCTGTTCAAAGTGGCAGAACGCAAGGACTGCCAGCTTGTACTCTAAACGAAACTGCTCTGGCAGCCAGTGCAGCTCCCTGAGGAGTGGTGTGACATGGTCACGCCTTCGCGTTCGGAGTGTGAGCCGAGCCGCGCTGTTTTGGATTCGTTGTAAACGATCAATTTCTTCCTTTGGAAGGCCGAACATAACAGAGTTACAGAAATCAAGGCGAGATGTGATCTGAGCTGTAACAAGGCGGTTGCATGAGCTAGTTGAGAGGCATGACCGAATGGACGCAATACGTCTCAGTTCGAGAAAACATGAACGGCAAACATATGACCATAATGGGCGAGGTACGTATGTATCCGGTTTTCAGTTTTCACCGGTCTCTCACTGCTCTCTTGCTGCAGTCTAGACGCTACTTATTTCAATGTATGCAAACTGATGAGATCTTCACAGATCGAAACAGCTGTCTTTGCATAAGGCACTGTCCCTCCCCCATTGGGAGAAAAAGTAAATCAGCACAAAAATACATACAGTTAACGTTAACTGGTTTTGTTTCTGAGGTTCACAAATACAGAAATTGGACACAGAAAAGTCTTATAAACTTTTTAGCTGTACCTTTTTTTTTCTTCCTCATGTCAGTTTTAAAACTCATTTTCCTTGAGATAATAAAAAAAATCTCGAAAGCTTGAAAGCATTGGTATTTTGTGGCTTTTCTGAAATACTTATTTCAATGTATTATTACTATCTTTTGATTGACCCAGTTTGATCCTGTGATCGTGCTGGGGGCCAACCTCAGCCTGAGCAACCTGCTGGAGCTGTTTGTCCGTGTGGGCTCGGACCCCGCCACCAAGGCCTACTTCCCGGACTTCGCCGCCCACATGAAGCAAGTGGGCAGCAACCCCATCCGAAACGTGAGTGCAGAGTTCAGCTTACTGAAGACCTATAGGGGAAGACGGGTTAAAAAGCCCATGGGCGGGTAAGAAGCCCATGCCAATTATCTCATGAAATGAAGCATATTTCAGTCAAAGTTTGCCCATGAGACGAGTGTTAATGTAAAGCCCATGGGCGGGTAAGAAGCCCATGCCAATTATCTCATGAAATGAAGCACATTTCAGTCAGAGTTGCCCATGAGACTAAGGCTAAACATTAACACTCGTCTCATGGGCAAAAATTGACTGAAATATGCTTCATTTCATGAGATAATTGGCATGGGCTTCTTACCCGCCCATGGACTTTTTAACCCTTCTTCACCTATGCACAGCACACGAATTACCCAAATTCTGAATGCTTTTCATTTTCCCCAGAGAGCTACTTGTTTCAAGCTTACTTCCTTTCACACAGGCAAGTATTCTTTTCAACGATTGTTGTTGTGGATAGGGAAGGACCTTACAAGTGGTACGCTACGACCAAAGAAGGGATAAAAACGTTGGATTGGTTTATACTGGTGATGAGTTCTAAAAATAGGCGTGAACTAAAAGCAGTTGCAACCCGGTGCTGTGCATGATGCAGTCTCTTGTTCTTGGTGATCACTGATGATTTAAGGTCGTACACGCTGTTACTTTGCTGATTTCCTCCCTTGGAATTTCCCTCGTAGGTCAAGGTCGTTTCATGTTATATTTAGCTGTCCAGTCAGGTTCGGCATTATTTAAAATCATGGTCGATGTGATTTTCGAAGTCTTTCTTTGTTAGTTTCATGACGTCAAAGCACCTTTTCTTATTATTTTCGACAAAAAATAAATTAGCAATTGCGCTATGACTTTTAGACGTTTTAGAATAAACTTGAAAACAAAACTGATGCATCAAATCAGTGTTTTAGAAAATCTCTGGAAACAAATATTAGGCCTAATTACTTTTGGACCCATTGATGGCTTAGATCGAATCCGTTTTACAAAAAATATATGAGTTCCCAGCCTGCTTTAAGACGGTTACATCCCGTTGTTGCCCATTATTGTCTCTATGTGTCCCCGTCTGCATTATGTTCCATGCTGTATGTGTCCCCGTCACTGTGTCCCTGCCTCTATGTGTACCACATTTTGTCTCTATGTGTCCCCGTCTTTATATGTCCCCATATCTATCCGTCCCCGTCTCAATATGTCTGCGTCTCTACGTGTCCTCTGTATGTTAGTCTCTATGTGTCTCTGTCTCTATATGTTCCGTCTCTATTTGTCCCCAGTTTTGTCTCTATGTGTCCCCACCTCAATGTGTTCCAGTCTTATATTCCCGCCTCTCTATTTGTCCTTACCCTATCCATAACCCAAACACTGACCTTAACCCTAATCCCACCCCTAACCCTATTCCGCAGGGAATGTAGAGACGAGGACCCATAGACACGGGGACCTATAGAGGTGGGGACATATAGAGCAGGGATCAATCTTGTCACTGGACATCATAGGTCATTTGACCAGTTTGAAGAAAATAAAATAGGTCATTTTCATAAAGCGATAAGTCATAATGTAAAACATAAATAAATAAGGAAATACAACTTGAGCGCAACAAAAACTGTTTTCTATGACACTCTTTTGCAATCAATCACATAGTTTCACAGAATGCATGTTCAAAGACATGAGAAAAGGTTTTTCTTTCATTCTTTTTTTTTTTGGCATGAGAAAACTTAGGCCTAGTACAGTATACTATTATGCAATGTAAAGTAATAATAGGGCAATTATTTGTTAGTCTATTGTTCCACCAAAGTCAGTTGCAGCGCACATCAAAATCCATAAAGTTGCTAACAGACAAGAAGTAAACATAATAAGTCATATGACCTCTTGCCTGCAAAAACAATAGGTCATTTCAAAATTGTATCAGTCAATGACTGATGACCGGTGCTAAGAATCATCCCTGATAGAGACAGGGATATATGGAGATGTGGACACAGAAACTGGGAAATATAGACAGGGACACAATGACAGGGACACAATGACAGGGACACATAGTGAAGGGGACACGTAAAGATGGGGACACACAGACACGGGGATGCATGGGGATGGGGACATATATCAGGTACCAGGTATCAGGTACTTTATAGTCACACAGACACGGGGATGCATGGGGATGGGGACATATATCAGGTACCAGGTATCAGGTACTTTATAGTCACACAGACACGGGGATGCATGGGGATGGGGACATATATCAGGTACCAGGTATCAGGTACTTTATAGTCACACAGACACGGGGATGCATAGGGATGGGGACATATATCAGGTACCAGGTATCAGGTACTTTATAGTCACACAGACACGGGGATGCATAGGGATGGGGACATATATCAGGTACCAGGTATCAGGTACTTTATAGGACACGGGGATGCATAGGGATGGGGACATATATCAGGTACCAGGTATCAGGTACTTTATAGTCACACAGACACGGGGATGCATAGGGATGGGGACATATATCAGGTACCAGGTATCAGGTACTTTATAGTCACACAGACACGGGGATGCATAGGGATGGGGACATATATCAGGTACCAGGTATCAGGTACTTTATAGTCACACAGACACGGGGATGCATAGGGATGGGGACATATATCAGGTACCAGGTATCAGGTACTTTATAGTCACACAGACACGGGGATGCATAGGGATGGGGACATATATCAGGTACCAGGTATCAGGTATTTATAGTCACACAGGTACCAGGTACCAGGTATCAGGTACTTTATAGTCACACAGACACGGGGATGCATAGGGATGGGGACATATATCAGGTACCAGGTATCAGGTACTTTATAGTCACACAGACACGGGGATGCATAGGGATGGGGACATATATCAGGTACCAGGTATCAGGTACTTTATAGTCACACAGACACGGGGATGCATAGGGATGGGGACATATATCAGGTACCAGGTATCAGGTACTTTATAGTCACACAGACACGGGGATGCATAGGGATGGGGACATATATCAGGTACCAGGTATCAGGTACTTTATAGTCACACAGACACGGGGATGCATAGGGATGGGGACATATATCAGGTACCAGGTATCAGGTACTTTATAGTACACAGACACGGGGATGCATAGGGATGGGGACATATATCAGGTACCAGGTATCAGGTACTTTATAGTCACACAGACACAGGGATGCATAGGGATGGGGACATATATCAGGTACCAGGTATCAGGTACTTTATAGTCACACAGACACGGGGATGCATAGGGATGGGGACATATATCAGGTACCAGGTATCAGGTACTTTATAGTCACACAGACACAGGGATGCATAGGGATGGGGACATATATCAGGTACCAGGTATACTTTATAGTCACACAGACACGGGGATGCATAGGGATGGGGACATATATCAGGTACCAGGTATCAGGTACTTTATAGTCACACAGACACGGGGATGCATAGGGATGGGGACATATATCAGGTACCAGGTATCAGGTACTTTATAGTCACACAGACACGGGGATGCATAGGGATGGGGACATATATCAGGTACCAGGTATCAGGTACTTTATAGTCACACAGACACGGGGATGCATAGGGATGGGGACATATATCAGGTACCAGGTATCAGGTACTTTATAGTCACACAGACACTTTATAGTCACACAGATGCATAGGGATGGGGACATATATCAGGTACCAGGTATCAGGTACTTTATAGTCACACAGACACAGGGATGCATAGGGATGGGGACATATATCAGGTACCAGGTATCAGGTACTTTATAGTCACACAGACACGGGGATGCATAGGGATGGGGACATATATCAGGTACCAGGTATCAGGTCACACAGACACGGGGATGCATAGGGATGGGGACATATATCAGGTACCAGGTATCAGGTACTTTATAGTCACACAGACACGGGGATGCATAGGGATGGGGACATATATCAGGTACCAGGTATCAGGTACTTTATAGTCACACAGACACGGGGATGCATAGGGATGGGGACATATATCAGGTACCAGGTATCAGGTACTTTATAGTCACACAGACACGGGGATGCATAGGGATGGGGACATATATCAGGTACCAGGTATCAGGTACTTTATAGTCACACAGACACGGGGATGCATAGGGATGGGGACATATATCAGGTACCAGGTATCAGGTACTTTATAGTCACACAGACACGGGGATGCATAGGGATGGGGACATATATCAGGTACCAGGTATCAGGTACTTTATAGTCACACAGACACGGGGATGCATAGGGATGGGGACATATATCAGGTACCAGGTATCAGGTACTTTATAGTCACACAGACACGGGGATGCATGGGGATGGGGACATATATCAGGTACCAGATCAGGTACTTTATAGTCACACAGACACGGGGATGCATAGGGATGGGGACATATATCAGGTACCAGGTATCAGGTACTTTATAGTCACACAGACACGGGGATGCATAGGGATGGGGACATATATCAGGTACCAGGTATCAGGTACTTTATAGTCACACAGACACGGGGATGCATAGGGATGGGGACATATATCAGGTACCAGGTACTTTATAGTCACACAGACACGGGGATGCATAGGGATGGGGACATATATCAGGTACCAGGTATCAGGTACTTTATAGTCACACAGACACGGGGATGCATGGGGATGGGGACATATATCAGGTACCAGGTATCAGGTACTTTATAGTCACACAGACACGGGGATGCATAGGGATGGGGACATATATCAGGTACCAGGTATCAGGTACTTTATAGTCACACAGACACGGGGATGCATAGGGATGGGGACATATATCAGGTACCAAGTATCAGGTACTTTATAGTCACACAGACACGGGGATGCATGGGGATGGGGACATATATCAGGTACCAGGTATCAGGTACTTTATAGTCACACAGACACGGGGATGCATAGGGATGGGGACATATATCAGGTACCAGGTATCAGGTACTTTATAGTCACACAGACACGGGGATGCATAGGGATGGGGACATATATCAGGTACCAGGTATCAGGTACTTTATAGTCACACAGACACGGGGATGCATAGGGATGGACATATATCAGGTACCAGGTATCAGGTACTTTATAGTCACACAGACACGGGGATGCATAGGGATGGGGACATATATCAGGTACCAGGTATCAGGTACTTTATAGTCACACAGACACAGGGATGCATAGGGATGGGGATATATCATACCAGGTATCAGGTACTTTATAGTCACACAGACACGGGGATATGGGGACATATATCAGGTACTACTTTATAGTCACACAGACACGGGGATGCATAGGGATGGGGACATATATCAGGTACCAGGTATCAGGTACTTTATAGTCACACAGACACGGGGATGCATAGGGATGGGGACATATATCAGGTACCAGGTATCAGGTACTTTATAGTCACACAGACACGGGGATGCATAGGGATGGGGACATATATCAGGTACCAGGTATCAGGTACTTTATAGTCACACAGACACGGGGATGCATAGGGATGGGGACATATATCAGGTACCAGGTATCAGGTACTTTATAGTCACACAGACACAGGGATGCATAGGGATGGGGACATATATCAGGTACCAGGTATCAGGTACTTTATAGTCACACAGACACGGGGATGCATAGGGATGGGGACATATATCAGGTACCAGGTATCAGGTACTTTATAGTCACACAGACACAGGGGATGCATAGGGATGGGGACATATATCAGGTACCAGGTATCAGGTACTTTATAGTCACACAGACACGGGGATGCATAGGGATGGGGACATATATCAGGTACCAGGTATCAGGTACTTTATAGTCACACAGACACAGGGATGCATAGGGATGGGGACATATATCAGGTACCAGGTATCAGGTACTTTATAGTCACACAGACACAGGGATGCATGGGGATGGGGACATATATCAGGTACCAGGTATCAGGTACTTTATAGTCACACAGACACAGGGATGCATAGGGATGGGGACATATATCAGGTACCAGGTATCAGGTACTTTATAGTCACACAGACACGGGGATGCATAGGGATGGGGACATATATCAGGTACCAGGTATCAGGTACTTTATAGTCACACAGACACGGGGATGCATGGGGATGGGGACATATATCAGGTACCAGGTATCAGGTACTTTATAGTCACACAGACACAGGGATGCATAGGGATGGGGACATATATCAGGTACCAGGTATCAGGTACTTTATAGTCACACAGACACGGGGATGCATAGGGATGGGGACATATATCAGGTACCAGGTATCAGGTACTTTATAGTCACACAGACACGGGGATGCATAGGGATGGGGACATATATCAGGTACCAGGTATCAGGTACTTTATAGTCACACAGACACGGGGATGCATAGGGATGGGGACATATATCAGGTACCAGGTATCAGGTACTTTATAGTCACACAGACACAGGGATGCATGGGGATGGGGACATATATCAGGTACCAGGTATCAGGTACTTTATAGTCACACAGACACAGGGGATGCATAGGGATGGGGACATATATCAGGTACCAGGTATCAGGTACTTTATAGTCACACAGACACGGGGATGCATAGGGATGGGGACATATATCAGGTACCAGGTATCAGGTACTTTATAGTCACACAGACACGGGGATGCATAGGGATGGGGACATATATCAGGTACCAGGTATCAGGTACTTTATAGTCACACAGACACGGGGATGCATAGGGATGGGGACATATATCAGGTACCAGGTATCAGGTACTTTATAGTCACACAGACACAGGGATGCATAGGGATGGGGACATATATCAGGTACCAGGTATCAGGTACTTTATAGTCACACAGACACGGGGATGCATAGGGATGGGGACATATATCAGGTACCAGGTATCAGGTACTTTATAGTCACACAGACACGGGGATGCATAGGGATGGGGACATATATCAGGTACCAGGTATCAGGTACTTTATAGTCACACAGACACGGGGATGCATAGGGATGGGGACATATATCAGGTACCAGGTATCAGGTACTTTATAGTCACACAGACACGGGGATGCATAGGGATGGGGACATATATCAGGTACCAGGTATCAGGTACTTTATAGTCACACAGACACGGGGATGCATAGGGATGGGGACATATATCAGGTACCAGGTATCAGGTACTTTATAGTCACACAGACACGGGGATGCATAGGGATGGGGACATATATCAGGTACCAGGTATCAGGTACTTTATAGTCACAGAGGCGTCTCTGTGAAATTCACAGAGACGGGGACGCAAAGATGGGGACATATAGAGATGGGGACACAATAACAGGGACATGGAGACAGGGGTTATATAGAGACGGGGACACACAGATACAGGGACACAATGACAGAGACACATAGTGACAGGGAATAGATGGACACAATGACGGGGGACAGAAATAGTCACAGGGAATATAGAGATGGGGACACTGAGACAGGGACACAATGACGGAGACACATAGTGATAGGGAATACAGAAATGGGGACATATAAAGACGGGGACACATAGAGATGGGGGACACATTGAGACGGAGACACAATGATGGGGACACATACTGATAGGGAATATAGATACGGGGACATTATATACATGACGTGACATATAGACGGACATACAGAGACGGGGACACAATGACGGGGACACAATGACGGGGACACACAGTGACAGGAAATATAGAGACGAGAACATGTAGAGACGGGGACACTGTGATGGGGACACATAGTGACAGGGAATATAGAGATGGGGACACAATGATGGGGACACATAGACAAGAATGGGGCTTGGTTACAACTGGACTGAACAACGGGATGACCCGTCGCCATCGTGAATAGAGTATAGTATAGTTCCAGGCCCGCTTGTGCGTGAGTGACGTCACGAGCTGCGTCGATTGCTAGCAGGCAGACAGTGACAGTGTGATTACCAGTGAGGAAGACTATACTGCATGCTATATTTTGTACAGAAAATATGCTTTTTTAAAGCAAATGTTAAATATTATATGGCTTAAATGGTGAGAGAGTGTCCTTCAATTTATGTAATGCAGTCAGGCTATTATTTTAATAGAACATTATACCAGAGAGAGAGAGAGAGAGAGAGAGAGAGAGAGAGAGAGAGAGAGAGAGAGAGAGAGAGACACATATATACAGACAGGCAAACAGACAGACAGAAAGAGAGAGAGAGGGGGGGGAGAAGGGGGAAAGAAAGCTGGATGGATGAGTTCCCACACAAACGAACACAGAGGCAAAGATACAGATAGAGACATTATAACTAGTTAAATTGGCATTCACAGATATATATCACTATGTTCTTTTCACATAGTGGCACCACAGGCAGACAGACAGACAAATAAATGGACAGACACAGCTAAAGACAGACAGACATACACTGAGACAAATAGTGAAATACACATACAGAAACCAACAGAGAGAGAAAAACGAAAACGAAATTTTATTTAACCAGGGAAACATGATAAGCAATACAATGCTTTTTTCCACCCAGCCCTGGGGCAAAATAGAACATTCAATAACAAAGTTAACTAAGTTAACTAACGCATGCAAAAGTGAAAAGGCAAATGGGTTACACAAAAAGAAAGAAACGCTTGAAGTAATTACAGGGGAGGGGGGGGAAGGAAGGGGGGAGGGGGGTAAGGAAGGAGAATAAGGGGGAAGGGAGGGTATGCTGAAGCATGTCACAACACACATAACACATGAGTAATAATAGTAAAACATAGGAGAGGAAGAAAAAACACAAAACAAAATTACATTTGATCTTTAAGATTTTGAAATAGAATATTTTGATATGCCTTTTTGAAAGAATTCATGCCAGCTATTTGTTTTAAATTAGATGGAAAAGAGTTCCATAGAGTCCCACCCGAGTACGTTAAACTGGTTTTAAAAAGACCAGTTCTGGGCTTGGGGACAAGAATACTGTTTGTATATCTAGACTGGTTGAGTGGAAATCTTTTGATTAAGGTTGCAGATGCAAAACCGTTTATAATTCTGTACATCATGACTGCTTTATTATACCGAAGCTTATCTGTGAAAGGAAGAATATTTAGTGAGACGTAATCTTGAAATGTTGATGAAGACGATTTGAAAAGACCTGTTTTTAGAGCTCGTTTATGAACACTTATCAACGGCTTTAGGGTGTTAGCACTACTTGAATCAAAGAGAGTTGATGCATAATCTATGTGAGATTGGATGCATGCGTGGAAGAAATGCTTACGTGCATCAATATTAAGAAAATGCTTTATCTTAGAGAGATGGAAAACTTTCTGAGATACTCGTTTGCTTAAGCTACTAATATGGGAGGACCAAGTAAGGTTGTTATCTAGAGTAATCCCTAAAACTTTATGTGTGTTGACTTCTTCAACTGGCTTATTGCGAATATATATTGGGGGAATAATACTTGCTATATTTTGTCGCTTTTGCCGTGACGTTACAATCATATACTTAGGGTTTTGTTTATCATTTAATGCCATATGATTAAGTTCAGTCCAGTCAAGTAGCTGATCTACACTTTCTTGTAAACTAAAGGTTAATTGATTGAGATTGGTATGGTTTGAATGGATTGATGTGTCATCTGCAAACAGCTCACTAGGGTTTTTAATATAAAGAGGAAGATCATTA